>CM051263.1:42540585-42875585 GCA_027921565.1 Artemia sinica | reverse complement strand
TGGTTGTATATAAGGATTTACCAATTAAGAGATCGAATACCCAGACTAGATACTAAGTAAAATATAAGATCCCTTTCAAATTAATTGATGGTTATCGCATTAATTGAAATATGCTAGCCTACAATATAATACAACCCTTTCCTTAACAACTTAAGCTTGAAATCCTACTCAGAACCATGTAAAGGCACTTTTAGCTACAAATCAGTAGTGATACCCACCACACTTCGGACGGTAACATAAAAAAAACTTTTTTTTTTAACTTGTCGAAAAACCAAACCAAACAAAATAAAAGATACTTTTAGCTAAAAATCAGTAGTGATACCCATCACACTTCGAATGATAAGACATTTTTTTTTACCATCAACAATCAATAGAAGCTCAATATAAACGGCAATTGTAATTCATAAAATCGAAATAAAATAATAACCAGCGAAAACCCCATTAAATACCTTAAAAGTGGTATAGGAGGAACAATTCAAGCATCCAAGCGATACGCGATAGTGAAAACGGATGAACCCACAAGCATAGGAGGTTAGAGCCAGGGATGAGCATGGTGTATATGGTCCAACCGTGCAATCACCTGACTTTCACCCTCTGTATGCGAAGAAATGACATAATGGCCCTCCAGTGTGGCAAAATCCAGGCCTGCACCTCCCAAACCGATTATTAGTGTATTTAATGTACTTAAATATACCTGAAACAAGGAAAAATAATATAATATTTGATCTCAAATTTCTCAGCTCAAATGTTTCGTCATGGAAAGATTATCGACTTCTCGATATGCTTACATCCCCGGGTTCTAAGGTGGCACTGCCGGATGATGCGCCCATATTGAAATTAAAACCCAATATTAGTGGAAGAAACTGTATATAAGTAATCTCGTTGAAATTAATAATAGAAGAACCCTTTCAGGTACTATTAGATGAAATCTGATAACTTTTCCGATAACTCATCTGATAACTTTTCATAATCAGATGAAAGGGTTATGTCTGTATAAAGTGATTACTATTATTATGTAAAAGTGCGTTATATGATAAAACCAGTAGTGTATTAATATTTATAAAACTATAAATTACATGGATGTCAAGAGTCTAAATATACTGTTAATACGTTGACAAAAAGGTAGTTTCTCGAAAGTCTATATACTTTTAAGCTTATATGGAATTCGTTAAAAACGACCGCAAAGCCGTTAAACTAGAGTGAGGAACTTTAGAGAATCGAATTACGTTCGAACACACAAGTAGCCAGGTGCAAGGTGGCACCGGTGAAAAGTAGTTCAACTTCGACCTGAAGTTACCTTATTTTCCACTCAAAGTAATTATTCATTATTGGTTAATATGGAGCTTTAGATGACTCGAATTACGGTCGAATGAATGAGTACCCGTTGTATTGAGGAAATGCCGGTAAAAAGGTAGTTTGACCTCGACCTAGAGTGTACCATGACTATAACCAATCTTGAAAAAGTTAACTAGACAAAAATCAATAGAAACTACCTTTCATTTCAGAACAATAGCCAAAGCAATTATAGATACGGAGTTCATATGTATAAAGCACGCAAAAGAGAATGTTATATACTCAGCGGCAATAATCATTGTGAGTAAATCAGGGGAAGAAGCCCTCGCGAATAAATGGAACGTCAAACACGATTTAAGAAAATATGACGAAAAATCGTATAGTTTCGGAATACGATTGGCAAACAAACCCAAATATCAATCCGTAACAGGAAAATTGGGAATAAATACAATGCGAAAAAGGATTAGTACCTTCAATATATGTAGAAGCCATGTGGCTAACGATGTTAGCTGTTCGCGTAATAATACAATCTATATTCAAAACCCAAAAGAATAAAATAAAAAAAAATAGAAATAGATTACATTGCAAGATAAATTAATCCATATTAATTTTAGAGTTAGACAGGAAGGTGCGATTAACGGATGCCATCATAATTTTCATTGTTCATGAAGTGGCCGAAGTCGTCATAAAGCAGGAAATCATACCTAAGCATGGGAACTACCCCCAAAATAGTCATAATACATGAGAAATATGAATTCTCCTATTCACAAGGAGACCGAAGATTATCAAATACGTGGAACCGATGTGGAGCGTCTTCAGCTCCTTCTAAAGGAATATTTAGTCATTAACGAGACTGAAGCTCATTAATTCCCCTAACCATGAGGATTTTGTTGATCTAATTTATGGAAAAAATTATGAGACCACGGAGACAGGACCCGAAGAAAGATCAGATTGAGCCGAGTGAGATGCAAAACCTAAACCCAGAACTCCCTGATGATTCTTAAACAAAAAAAGGGAGGACATGATCGAACGAATGAGAGCAGAGGTCCTCATTCTTGCCATGTCCAGTCCCAAATTTCCACTTATTTTTTTGTGCAAACCCATGCAGCTGCAAAGATGTATTTCTTAAGCGGCATGGACACGCATGAACAGTAAAGATTTGAAAATTTATTGTAAATCGTGACCTCTTATAAAACCATGTAACCTACCTCGCATGTAATCTTAGAATAGAAAATTAAATGCTAAGGTAAATGAATAGGGAATAAAATTTAAAATGTATTGAATATTGAACATGTGCCAAATGCGCATATATACATGTATACATATAATTACCAAATCTTGAGAATCTTATATAGTGTTATTTTTCGTAAACATAATCATTTTTCTAATGATTTCCTAGGTTACTACGAGATAAACAATCTGGTATAGCAACCTAGTATTGCTGTAATATGCTTATAAAAGCATGAAGATGGCTTTTATTCATTTTATCTTTGAGTTTGAATTATACCCATATTAAATTGATACGATTAGTACAACTAATCTCGACTATTATCTAAAACAATAGTCCCCGTTTAATGTTGTTAAATTGTGTATTATCGCCGTACGTGTTTTTTCACTTATGTAATTATAAAGAGCGTATAATTCTGCCCAGATATCTATATTCCAGGAAGCAGATGATCAGTGCAAATTAATTATTGGTGTACCAGCATGCAAAACGGATATAACCCAGTAGCATCTACTCTCATCATTCGTCAACCACCGATAAGTACTCACCAAGGAAACCCCTGAAGACAATGACCTGATGACAGTCCAAGTCAACCAAGCCTAGTACAAGGTAACACTACCCCAACCACTATCGGCGAACCAAGGACCCCGTATATAGATATACATCTGAACTAATAATAACCTAGAAAATCACCCTGACCAGTCATGTCGTAAAACTGCATAAATATCCGTCAAATTACTATCCTTAGACGGCAAGGTCCTTAAGATTTAATTTTTAGAACACCAAAATATCAGTGGAATAAATACCTCAAAGATTTAAGACAAAATCAGAGACAATATATCGGAACAAGATTCCAAATTTAAGTTTTGAACCTATTCCAGTCGTTGTTAGATGTCGCAAAACCGAACCATCTTCCATGAGAAGAAGAACAAAACATAATCAATTCTGTGGGAAATATAAGATAATAATATTAATTACCTAGGTCTCATGCTTGACCAAAAACTTAATTTCCACCTCCACATTTCAAACACAATAAAAAAATGTTATAGAAAAGCAAATATACTAAAAAGACTTCTTTCCACACCCTGGGGTTGTAAGGAGAAAACCTTACTCCAGTTTTATAAATCACATATAAGACCCCATATTGACTATGGGCTCATTGTCTATGGTGCATGTGCAAAGACCCAGATGCAAAAAATTGAAACAACACAAAATGATATAATACGTCTCATATTTGGTCTTAGGAAACCCACAAGCACCAAGTTTCTGCTTATGGAGAGTGGATTAACAACAATAAGGGAGAGACGTAGCTTTCTCTTGATAAAACATCTTACAAAAATTGAATCAAATAGCTCACACACATTACATAATTGGTTAAGAAATCCAGCCATGTATAGAGGTATTGCAGATGAGTATGCCAATATTCAAAAGAAGTTCCCTGTACCAGCAAAGTCTATTGCACCTACTTTCCCCCAATCCCCTCCATGGAATTGGTCATTTCCCATAATAAATACTGAATTTTCAAAATGGAATAAAGATTTAACCCCCATTGCTTTTGTCCAGAAAAAATTTGCAGAACTTAACACAATTACGTATAAAAATCACTTCCAAATATTTGTTGATGGGTCAAAAATGGATGAGAAGGTTGCAAGTGGTGTTTTCCTTCCTCACCTGAAAATTGCAATGGGCGAGAGATTATTTAATAATTTATCTATAATGTCTGCTGAGTTAAATGCCATAATCATGGCATTAGAACACCTTAAGCAAAACCAACCTTTGATTGAAAATTCGAACAATATTATCATCTATTCCGACTCTTTATCAAGCCTTGAGTTGCTGGCCTCAGCTCCTCAATATAAGTTGGACATTGACACTTATCATTGTCTCAGTATTATTGATAATCTTGCTTCAAGTGGCATAAAAACTTACTTTCAGTACATTCCTAGCCACTCTGGCATAAGTGGTAATCATCAGGTTGATGAAATAGCAAAAAATGCTATAAATATTGACCAGCCAAGTGGGAGACCAATCCCAATTAGAGATATTTACCGATGGAGGCTATCAGATATTAATTTTAATAAGATTAATCCTATCCTTTCCCCCTTTCCCAATAAGTATCTTTCTAAAATTTATCATAGAATTCGTTCTGGAACAAATGGACTAAATTTCCTTGCATTCTCATGTAAGCTTTCTAATTCAAGTGGCTCAATTCCCCTGTCCCCTCTTTGCAGGCATTGTAATATGAATAATGAAACAATTGACCATTGCCTATTTGAATGTAATATGCTGACGTCTGCACAACATACCTTGCTTTGTAAACTGTTAAAATACTTCAAACACCACAAAATCCCACTATCAGCCAAGAGCCTAGCCAACTATACCTGCACACAGAGCATAGAAATCGACATCTATCATCTTATATTTGAACTCCTAGAGTCAAAAGATCTGCTGAAAGATATCTGAATATATCTAATAAATATGAGGCAATCAAGCCAGTAGCTCTGTAGCCCACAGAGTGAAGCAAAAGGAAAAGGGCTAAATAGTTTTACTGAAAAGCCCGCCTGCTGTTAAATAGAAGAAGAATATAAACTGTACGTGATAACTTTTTCCAAAATGAAGCGTTAAAAGAAGAGAACCAACCAGTTATTAGTGTTTTAATCCCCATCATTAATCCCTCAATGATGATGTATCATTAAAACAAAAATCAAAGACAATACGTCAAACATAGAACCAGGATTGAAATTTGATTCAACCATAGTTAATGTTAAATGTTGAAACATAGCCCATCGTCCAAATAAAAGAAGGACAGAACATGAACAATTTACGGGAAACAAAGACTGTACGAGCATTAGATTTTCCCGAGGATAATAGTGCCCGAGAAGAAACACCCAGCCCAGCGATCAAGATAACCATTTCATGTAATCAATTCTCCAGGGGTTACGTATCTATAAACATTTCAACAACTCTGTAACATCAACCCCTCGTGTTTGAAGTGACGAATCACGCACGGACAATTTTGTGCAAGTGGTCAGACTTATGAACAATGTAAACAATTATCCCAAGGAACAAGTACCAAAAAGTAAAACACCACGAAGACAAACCATAAACAATTAGCCAACCCAGTGATTAATTAAACGGAAAAGCCAAGAAAGTGACAACGTATGTGAGTATTATAGACACGTAGAATGATGAAGTAAGTGTGAATCTTATGTATCTAATTATAACTTTCGTGAGCAGATGAAAATAAGTGTAGATTACATTACCCCAATGTTGCAATCAGACATTAAGTTTAAAAAAAAATTATATTGTGAAACCTTTTGTTTGCAAATGGTTTAATTTTTATATATATATATATATATATATATATATATGTATATATATATATATATATATATAATATATATATATATATATATATATATATATATATATATATATAATATATATATATATATATATATATATATATATATATATATATATATATATATATATATATATATATCAGTGCTCTTGAAGTCAGTTACGTATCGTATCGTTATAGCATCAGGTGGAAGTATAGTCAAGTTTAGAGAAAAAGCAAATATGTACCATTTTAAGTGATAAAATAGTCGCAAAGGCAGAACTCAATAAGTTGGAACCATGTAGAAAACCAATTACGTAACGTATGTTGCATAGCATCAGGTGGAAGTATAGTAAAGTTTAGAGAAAAAAAACATATGTACCATTTTAAGTGATAAAATAGTCGCAAAGGCAGAACTCAATTAATTAGAGCCATGTAGAATTATTAGCATATCAGGTGAAGGAATTTTAGTATCAGGTGGAGGGAATAATAATCATTACATAATCATATAATCAAATATGTTAGTCAATAGAAACTCTTTGACCCTTTTGTCAAATAGAGTGTATAGGTGGTGGACTTTAAAGTGATGTTTTAATACGCGTAGTGTCATATCATACCAAAGCAAAATTTAATTCAAGTAACAATTACCAAATCAAAAAAGAGGGGAAGCGAGATCAAGTTTAAAAGAGTAGAAAGAGCAGGGGACACAACAATGAGGACATCGTTAAGAATGGGAAGGATGATATGTAATGGAATCGATTTTCAAGACCCCGAAAACTTTCCAAGTAAAATATAACCGCCCAGTATAAACCCACAAAATTAAAGTAACTCTTAATTGTAAAATTTAAAAACATTGTATTACAATTGTAACTATGAAAAATCTTTCCCACAAAAAAAAGTAATAGCAATAAATATTCAGAATGATCAATTTCGCATGACACGCAACCAACCATGTAATCTAAATCTTGGGTTTGAAATTTGCATAAAATGTGTCAAAAATTGCATAAATTACAAGGTAAAGCTTCAAAAAATATTTGCGTGAAATACAATGTGAAACTATGTATCAAGTAAAAATTTTTATCATGCTAAGAAGAATTCCAAAGTGAAATTATTAAGAATCATAAGCCGGTTCAAAAGTTAATTAAAATCAACTAGCTGATTGGTCCAATAGTAATATAGGACAAATAGTGGAACCAATAGAATCTGAAAAATATACTTGTTAGTAACGCCCGGACGTAACCTCTGGTGAAATTGGAAAGAGTAGATAGCTAGAACTTAGCAATTTTGAGTGAGTCTTTTTTCAGTCTATGAGGAGTCTAGAAGGAGTTTAGATTCGATAAGGAGTCTCTTATAAGTTATTTTGTGAATTATTCACTCATGTTGAATCTGTGTGAAATTAATAGACAGAAGTACTGAACGTTACTTATATTACCAGTGAGTAGTTTTAACCCAGTGTCATTTACTGCAAGTTTATTGATATACCCGAAGCTCTGTTCGATATGTCAGTAAATAAATACATCACTTTCTTATTTTTATTCTCTTTATGTTAGTATTTCTCAAGATAGCTTGTCCTTGTGGCTCCACTCGCTCTCAAAGGAACCTGAAGCCCTTCAATCTGATTTCGACTCAGTATGGCCATTAATGTAGCTCCCCATTTTGAACCGCTAATTTAAGCTCCCTACACATGAAGTTCCGCCTCCACTCAGGCACGCTATTCGCGAATCGTCAACAAAGAGTTTAACTAAAAATTACCCACAGAAATAAGTAAATGAGGAACTCCTATACAAAGAATTAACTTAAAGTACAAGAACGAATCTCTTTTATCAATAAAGCCAATTAACAATTGAAAACCTCATCTCTTATTAAAAAATGACAATTAACAATTGGAACCCCCCCCCCCATTAGATTTTCTTTCAATAAATCTGGATCCCAGTTTAGTTAGTCGATCATCAATAATCTGCTCTGTCACATTAATTAATCATAATTATTCTTCCCATCACATCGTCCTATCTCTCCCAATGGCAGTTATAAACTGTACAAACAGCTTTAGGATTTGTATATTGTCACTATCATTTGCAAATCCTCCCAAAATCAAATTTACACTCAACTGTTTTCTTCTTTCATAAAAAAGGCCTTGATATGCTGTCTTTGGAGAGTGTACTTATCACAATCTATAAGAAGATGTAGCAGACTTTCTTCTTTGTCACAAAACTCACAGTTACTTGACTCTCCATAAAACTTTGCCCAGTATAATTTTGTATCTGCATGGCCTGATCTAAGACGAAATGCAAATCTTCCCTCTGTCCTACTTAATCCTTGGTACCTATGTCTCTCAAACTTTCTTGCTACTTTTCGGGTAACGAACCAATTTCTGGATTGATTTCTGCTATCCTCAAAATCATACGTTCTTACTGATTGTATGCATTTCACCCAAAGTTCATGCATTTCCAACACAAAAGTTGACAAACATGCTGAAGCCTTGACATCTTTACTAATAAATACAGCTAATCGTGCTATCCCCAAGACAACACCTAAGAATACATTCCCTAAACAAATTCCTAAAGCATGGTGGACAAATGAGTGCCTAAATAAATGGAGGATAAAAAAGGCAGCTAGGACAGAATTCATAAAAAGAAACCATCACCTACTACATATTTAAAAAAATTACAAGCAGAATCTAATCTAAAAAGGACTATAATAGATGCTAAATATAATTACTGGAATAATTTTGCAAATAATCTCTCCAGAGAAACACATGAGCCAATTATACATAAAGTCATAAGCCACATCTGTGGAAAAAAGACTTCCCCCAACCCACTCCTGTATGAGCTTATACATAATAATACCCATTATGACAATGATAATGATAAAGCTAACCTATTTGCAACTCTTTTTGTTAATAAGCTAACATCAAATAATCAAAGCAAACTGTCCATAATTCCTATAATACAATACATCATATTAGGACCAAAACTAGCGGCAGCTATGACAATATACACCTTACATGGATAAAGAATCTCACACCTTCATACAAACAAGAACCGCTAAATTGTTATAATCACGCTTGGGCATCTTCTAGGTTCCCCAATATATGGAAATGTTCGTCCCTCCTACCAATCCTAAAGAAAAATAAACCAAAAGATAACCCTGAGTCTTATGGGCCCATAATGATTACTCCTGTGATGGGGAAAATAATGGAGAAAATGATCTATCACAGACTCCTCTGGTTTTTTGAAAAAATAATATGATCCCACACACTCAAACTGGATTCGGGAAACACCACTCCTCAACAGATGCTTTCATTTTGCTAACAAATGCAATAAATGAATCTTCCTCAAAAAATAATGTCCTAGTTGCAGCTTTCCTAGATTTTGAAGGGACATATGACAATGTCAACCACCATATCCTTTTAAACAAACTTGCAAACCTTGGAGCACCCCCTAAGCTAGTATCTTTTATTAAATCCTTCATAGAAGTGCGAAATTTCATTGTTTGTGTTGGTTCAGCCTCTTCACCCCAAAAGACAATAACCAAAGGCCTACCTCAGGGAGCAGTCCTCATTTGCCTCATATTTGCCCTATATCTCTGGGACCTGAACCTACCCCACACGAATCTACAATATGTTTATTATCTGGTGCTATGGTCATCTGGCAACACCTTTCATATAGCACAGTCAAATCTGCAAAAGTCACTTTTCCAGTTTGAAATATTCTCTCAACATTCAGATTTACCCATTGCACCCACCAAGTCAAAAATAATCCAATTTCACCGGAAGCGAAACCATGTTAATGCAAAACTAACTCTAAATAAAACAACTATTCCAGAAGATAATTATTTTATTTACCTAGGTCTCATGCTTGACCAAAAACTTAATTTCCACCTCCAAATTTCAAACACAATAAAAAAATGCTATAGAAAAACAAATATACTAAAAAGACTTGTTTCCACACCCTGGGGATGTAAGGAGAAAACCTTACTCCAGTTTTATTAATCACATATAAGACCCCATATTGACTATGGGCTCATCGTCTATGGTGCATGTGCAAAGACCCAGATGCAAAAAATTGAAACAACACAAAATGATATAATACGTCTCATATTTGGTCTTAGGAAACCCACAAGCACCAAGTTTCTGCTTATGGAGAGTGGATTAAATACAATAAGGAAGAGACGTAGGTTTCTCTTGACAAAAAATCTTACAAAAATTGAATCAAATAGCTCACACACATTACATAATTGGTTAAGAAATCCAGCCATGTATAGAGGCATTGCAGATGAGTATGCCAATATTCAGAAGAAGTTCCCTGTACCAGCAAAGTCTATTGCACCTACTTTCCTCCAATCCCCTCCATGGAATTGGTCAATTCTCATAATAAATACTGAATTTTCAAAGTGGAATAAAGATTTAACCCCCATTGCTTTTGTCCGGAAAAAATTTGCAGAACTTAATACAATTACCTATAAAAATCACTTCCAAATATTTGTTGATGGGTCAAAAATGAATGAGAAGGTTGCAAGTGGTGTTTTCCTTCCTCACCTGAAAATTGCAATGGGCGAGAGATTATTTAATAGTTTATCTATAATGTCTGCTGAGTTAAATGCCATAATCATGGCATTAGAACCCCTTAAGCAAAACCAACCTTTGATTGCAAATTCGAATAATATTATCATATATTCAGACTTTCTATCAAGCCTTGAGGTGCTGGCCTCATCTCCTCAATATAAGTTGGACATTGATACTTATCATTGTCTCAGTATTATTGATAATCTTGCTTCAAGTGGCATAAAAACTTATTTTCAGTACATTCCTAGCCACTCTGGCATAAGTGGTAATCATCAGGTTGATGAAATAGCAAAAAATGCTATAAATATTGACCAGCCAAGTGGGAGACCAATCCCAATTAGAGATATTTACCGATGGAGGCTATCAGATATTAATTTTAATAAGATTAATCCTATCCTTTCCCCCTTTCCCAATAAGTATCTTTCTAAAATTTATCATAGAATTCGTTCTGGAACAAATGGACTAAACTTCCTTGCATTCTCATATAAGCTTTCTAATTCAAGTGGTTCAATTCTTCTGTCCCCTCTTTGCAGGCATTGTAATATGAATAATGAAACAATTGACCATTGCCTATTTGAATGTAATATGCTGACGTCTGCACAACATACCTTGCTTTATAAACTGTTAAAATGCTTCAAACACCACAAAATCTCACTATCAGCCAAGAGCCTAGCCAACTATACCTGCACACAGAGCACAGAAATCGATGTCTATCATCTTATATTTGAACTCCTTGAGTCAAAAGATCTACTGAAACATATCTGAGAATATCTAATAAATAAGAGACAACCAAGACAGTAGCTCTGTAGCCCACAGAGTGAAGCAAAAAGAGGAGGGCTAAATAGTACCAACTGAATAGCCCGCCTGCTGTGAATTAGAAGAAGAAGATTGTATCAATTGATCTAATTTCATTGCAGATCTAGGAGTTGAACCACTATTAAATACATTTATTGTTTCGTAAACTGTTAAAATGCTTCAAACACCACAAAATCTCACTATCAGCCAAGAGCCTAGCCAACTATACCTGCACACAGAGCACAGAAATCGAAATCTATCATCTTATATTTGAACTCCTTGAGTCAACAGATCTACTGAAAGATATCTGAGAATATCTAATAGATAAGAGACAACCAAGACAGTAGCTCTGTAGCCCACAGAGTGAAGCAAAAAGAGGAGGGCTAAATAGTACCAACTGAATAGCCCGCCTGCTGTGAATTAGAAGAAGAAGATTGTATCAATTGATCTAATTTCATTGCAGATCTAGGAGTTGAACCACTAGTAATACATTTATTGTTTCGCATGCCATTTTAGCAGCTTTGTCGGCACTCTCATTCCCCAAAATCTCAACATGGGCTGGGATCCACTGAAGACATATGTTTGCTGTTGACATTAATGATACTATTTCCGTGTAGCACAATACAACTTCTCTTGAAATTTTCCCATTATGATCAAAATTGGCGAGTGCCTCCAACGCACTTTTTGAATCTGACAACAATACAATGTTTCTTTGGTTGCTAAGATTTTCTTTAGCAAATACAATTGCTTCCTTTATGGCTATTACTTCAGCCTGGAAGATTGTTGCCTCTGAATGCAGTTTAAATGACTTTGACACTTGTATCAATGGAATGACAAAGGCGGCTCCTACTGCAGAAACTGGGTTACTTTTCTTAGATCCGTCTGTATAAATATCAAGGAATCCCCTGTATTTCTCTGCCATCATTAATTTAAAGTTTATCTCGGAATCATGGTATCCGTTCGTTTCAAACTTAAGATTGCAATGTAGCTTAACTGTTTCCCAAGAAGCAGGTAATGCAATTTCTGGAACTTTTAACATATCTGTCATTTTAGTGTCACTCCAAACTGTTCACTGATGCGGCAAGACATTTCAAAGATATTTTCCTGGTTTCTCTTTTTTAACTTATTTGATGTAACAATTTTTCCTGGTTTAACTAATCTTGATCTAACTGGGTTTGTATTATCTGCTGTCCACAATTTTTTGATATATTTCAGGACATTTACCTTTCTCCTGGTTTCCAGGCTTTCTAGTCCTGACTCTGACATTAAAAACACAATAGGGTAGTCTTTCTAGCTGCAAAGGCAATGCGTATAGCTACATTCTATACGGAATTAAACTTTGCTAGGGTTGTGTCACTGCCTGAGGAATAAATCACGGAAGCATATTCTATCTTAGACCTAATATATTTTATATAAAACTCCATCATAAAACTGGGTTTTTGCCCCCAGCTAACAGTTGTAAGCATCTTCATAAGATTCAGCCTTTTAACGCAAACAGCCTTGGTCATTTCAGTATGTGGTTTCCAATTCAAATTTTTCTCTATATTCACACCCAGGAACTTTGTTTCACTCACAAACTCAATCTGCTGGCCATAAAATCTAATTATTGGGGTAACTTTCATTTTCTTCCGAGTTATTAACATGGCTTTTGTTTTATGTGTTGAAAATTTGAGATCAATATCAGTCGCCCAGTTTTCAACTTGGACTAATACTTCTGAAATAGCTTTGATTCCCTCTTCCAATGTCCTTGCCGTAACCCACAAAGTGTTATCATCAGCGAAAATTCCCGCGTTTGAATCTCCTTCTCCAATAGGGATATTATACTCTCCCATATTGTAAAAATCAGGTCCTAAGGCTGACCCTTGAGGTACTCCCCTTCTTCCTCTTACTAGGGCTGTTGACATTGTATTCCTACTCTCACTGTCACTACTCGGTCTTCAAGATAATTTTTACTTAGCAGCAACATTCTACCTCTAATTCCAGCCTCAATTATTCCTGACAATATTTGTCTATGTACAATTATATCAAACGCGCCCTTGACGTCAAGGAAAACTGCAATCATTACAAGTCCATTCTGGAGAGCATATAAAGCATCCTGTTTAAAGCAAAGCAAATTTTCTATGGTACTTTTGTTTTTCCTGAAGCCGCATTGTATATCTTTAAGGCCGCCCCTTTTTTTTACTTCATAGTTAAGTCTTTTCTTAACAAGTCGTTCATATACTTTCCCAAAACTGGGAGCAAAGTTATGAACCGCTGGTCTTCCAGTTTTGAATTGTCCTTTCCTGGTTTTGGGATCATAATTGCTTGGCCCCTTTTCCATGCACTTGGAAAATATCCATCATTCCAAGCCAAATTGATGATGGAAAGCAACACCATAATCCACTGCTTTGGCAAAGCTTGAACAAACTGTGGATAAATCATATCTTCCCCTGGTGAGGTAATAGGGAGACTTCTTATTACACTGTCAATTTCTACATTAGTAAATGGCTGATTATAAGGGCTCTGCAAATCCTGATTTGCCATTCTTTTAACTTTAGCTGTCATTCTGGCCACTTCTGTAGCATTTGGATCAGTATTTCCTATTGTCTTATTTAGATAATTAGCATTTGCATTCGCCTTATCTTGATCTGTCACTAGTAACTGATTATTATACACTACAGGGGGGTTGGATTTTCTGGGTGGGGATTTGTTTTGCATTTGTTTGATGAAAACATAGACCTTACTTACTGGTTTCCGGAAATCCAAATTTTCAATAAACTCTTCCCAGCTCCTTTTCTTGGCTTGTGAAATCGCTCTCTTAAATGCTACATAAGCTCTTTTCACCTCAATATAGTTGTATATTGTTGTTGCTTGTTCATACTCATTTTTTCTTCTTAGATATTTCTTTTTAGCTGCATCACAATCTTTGTTCCACCATATACATGAATTCTTTTGTCTCTTATATTTGGCCTTCAGTTGAACAGCTTTTGTTGCTGCTTCAATTATGCTGTCCTGGAAAACCTTCACTTTGTCATCAACATGTTGCTCCCTTTCTACTACAGCCAAAATGTCTTTTTGTTCAAGAAGTTCTTTAAACTTTCTCCAATCTGCCTTCTTGATTTGAAACTTAGTAATCTTGTTTGTCTCAAATTTATCAGAAATCTCAAACCAACCATCGCAAACATTTAATAAAATTGGGGCATGGTCACTAAACAAAGATGTATTTACTAAGGTTGACACAGTTGCTGATGCCACTAGATCTGGGCTAGTGAAAGTCAAGTCTATAGTGGTGGAAACTCCTGTGATAGGATTTTTTCGGGTTGGAAGCCCTTTTGGTGTAATTAAGCATATATTATTTTCCAGTAACATATCTTCAAGGCTTTTACCTGAAGCATTAATAAAATCACAATTACACCAGACTTTGCTATGGGCATTAAAATCCCCTATTAAAACCACCTGTTCTGCATTTGGTATTTTATCAAGTAGTTCATTTATAATGCCACCAATGTCTTTATTATTCCCATTCGAGTTGTAAACATTTATAACATTGAGGATTTTACCAATACCCAAATGGAGCTTGCATCCAACTATTTCAACATACTCTTCATAATTGTCACCTAATTCAATATGCACTTCGGTGTAATGGTACTTTTTGCTAATACCTATCAACACCCCGCCTCTTCCTGTTTCAATTCTGTCTTTCCTCAAAATATTGTAGCCCTGGAAACTCATGTTTATATAGGGTTTTAGCCAGGTTTCTTGGAGACATAAGACATCTACACATTTTTTATGGCAAAATCCAACAACAAGATCTTTCTTCTCATTCCTCACTGATTGTGAGTTCCATGATAATATTTTAAGGTCCATATTGTTGTGCTGCTGTCTCATTAATTAAACAAACACTTCTAATTTCATCTTTGTTTAGCTGTCCAAGCTGCAATTCATGCAAAAGGGTACATAATTTATTTATACGTTCTATTAATGATAGTTCACTTAATTTAAGCATTTCTGGTCTTAGAAGTAATCAAATTATTAGGGATTTTGCTGCCTTCTGTTCAATTTTTTGCTTCATATTTATTGTAATTTCATTATGACGTTGATTGAAATAAGGGGTACTCACAGAAGTTTTTGTTTGCCACATCTGCATAGCTTCTATAGGTTACTTGGGCTCTCTTAAAACCCATGTGATATTTCTCTGTCACTTGTAGGATTTCTTTATTCTGGATTCTAACAGGGCATGCAAATGATGTAGAAGAATGATTGCCAAGGCAATTGGCACATATATATGATTTGGGCCTTGAGGTACTATCAGTGTTTTTGAGATGGCACATATCAGATGAATGATTTCCTGAGCATCTTAGGCATGTATGAGCTTGAGCTCTACAAACATCCTGTTTATGCCCATATTTTTGACACTTATGGCACTGTAATAATCTCCTGTTATACACCTGGACTTCTCTTTTTCTTCCACAAAACCACACACTTGGGGGAAGACAATTACCTTCAAAAACCACAATTATTGCGTAACTGTCAGATAGCTTTTTTGTTTCTTTGTTGACCACTCAAAAAAAATTGGTCTGGAATGCTGTACTGAACTATGTGCTAAGATCAATGCTCAGTGGTGTACCGAAAGATGAGAAAGCTAAGACGTGCACCGACTTCTTTGGGAAAGAATCGATCAAGGAGGCTAAAATCCTCATCTACTCTATTGTTCATCCAAACGTACGCCCCTCCATAAAACATATTGAAAGTGAAAATGTTCTCGACATAATGAAAATCTTAAAAGAATGTGATCTGAAAAGTGTGGAGCTACCGATTTTTGTTATTGCCAAGCCCCAAGAAGTCCCCTCTTGCGGTAGCCAAATCTGCGCATTTGTTACCAGAAACATTAACGAGATGAATACGAAGTTAGATTCACTGATTGCCCGAAATAAGGACTCAACAACGCATAGCCTGCCAACACAAGCACCGACAAGTTCCACCTATGCTGTCATTCTTAAGAAGCCGGCAAACCCGCCACCTTCCGCTGCTGGGAGAAAAGCTTTTATTGACAAACTATGTAACAACGATTCAAGCATAACAGATCATGTTGGTGAGCTGAAGCAAACCCAAACTGAATGGAGTTTAAACCTGAAAGACAAACAAGCGGCCGAAAAACTGAGTGTTGCTATTCTAAACGGTGATAATGCGACTTTGGACCCCAAAATGAAAACTCCTACCTTTTCTGGTATAGCTAGACTTGTATCCACAGAAATTGATGCTGATGCTCTATTAGCCGTGGTCCCGAATTGTGTTAAAGCAGAGCAAATCCGAGCAACCAGGTCCTTCAAACTGCAGTTTTCCCTTAAAAGTGATCTGCAACATGCAATGCGGAACCCGCCCTTGATAGGATACAAAAGAATTTATATTGATGAGTTTATTAATGTCCCACGCCGGTGCTTAAACTGTCAAAACTATGGACACCTAGCATCGAAATGTGAAAACACAAAACGTTGCGCTAGATGCGGCGAAGAAGGCCATGCTTCAAAAAAGGAGCATCCTTGCGAAAATCCTATTCGGTGCGCGCTTTGCAAATCCGATAAGCACCCCTGTTAATGCATCTGTTGTCCCGAAGTCCTGAAAGTAATGAAGAAACCGAAATGACAAGAGCCACCATTTCATCTTTTAAAGTAATATCTTGGAACATGAACGGAAATCTGCGTGATAAGGTGCCAATTACTAAACAATTTGCCAAGGATCATGACATAGTTTGCATACAAGAACACTTCTTAAGCAAGAATAGCTTGCATTGTATCAAGTTCTCTGACAAGCGTCGGTTCTTTATTAGAGAAGCGAAAATCAAGCTGTACAGGAAGGTCATCTGGAGGCATTGCTATTGTAATTAAAGATCACATCTCCGCCAAACTTGTCGAGCAGCAAGACAGTTTTATCGCAGTGGACGTCTATGGTATTGTTCTGATCTGTGTTTACCTTCCTACTAATTACAAGAATGATCGATCAGAGAGAAAATTCAACCTATCCTGCGAGAAACTTGCTAAATGTGTGTTGAGAATAAAGCAGTCGGGTCATGACTATTTAATTATTGGCGACTTCAACTGCGACCTTACTGACACTGACAGTCCCAGAACACAAATAGCTTTAGGAGTCTTACCAGATGGCTTCAAGGTTCCTTCGGTGTGCCGAATCAGCAGCCATACCCTCTCGAAAAGTTCGAGTAAACACTGAAATTAGAGGATGGTCCGCTAACCTAAGTTTAACAGAAGAATGCCAGACTGCAAAGTTCTGGTTTCACCTATGGTGTGACAGTGGTAAGCCAAGATCTGGGCAAGTCTGGAAAGTGAAGAATCATACTAAACGTGCCTTTGCCAAAGCCTTGTCTAAGCACCGTAGAGACATAATTGACGAATACAGCAAGAAAAGCAAGTCCGATCCCAAACTCCTTTGGCGGAATTTAGTGAAGCCCAAAGAATCGACCTCTGAGGTCCCCCTTCCAACAAAAGAGGCCTGGAATACTTACTTCACCGATCAGTTCAAAAGTCCTGACCAAGCGCTACGGAATTCTTACCGGAGTGAGCTAGATGAAATGCTAAGAATGACAATGATTCTTTAGTTTTAGCAGCCCATGATCTTGCCCGTGCTTTCGATTCGTCTATCCACGAACATATTTTACTCTCTGCAGCAGAGAGAGGCGTAGAAAATTCGGTCATCGGACCCCTTGATTCAATGTATAGTAATCTTCGTGTTAGGATAAAGTGTCCTGGTTGGGATTGTGATATGCTTTTAGAAATTGATATACCAGTGAATAAGGGTATTAGGCAAGGAGCAGTAAATTCACCAGATTTATTCAATAATTCCGTAATCGAAGTGCAACATGAAGCATCAACAACGTGTATTTTATGCGGGATTGATGTGTCGCTCATAGGTTATGCCGACGACATTTTAAACATTAGTAGAACCCTGAATGGAATAAAGAGTTGTTTTAGTGCATTAAAGGTAGAATATGTTCGTGTCGGCCATACATTTAATCCATCGAAAACTGAATTGTTGTTTTTCAATTATAAAATGTCGACTGAGGACATATGCGTTATTCTAGATGATACGGAAATCAAACCTATTCCATCATTTACTTACCTTGGAGTCCCGATCGGTACGTCACTCAAGGCCACACGCGTACTTATTATCGCTGATACCCTTAGAAAAGTTCGTTCTGCATATGGAAAGCTTGTCCCGAGCAAGGCGAAATTTAGTCGTGATATTTTAGCCCGATTGTATAATGCATTTGCTTTACCGAGTTTTCTCTACATCTCTCCGTTTTGGAGTTGCTTCACACAGACAGAGAAGAAAAAGTTGCGCACGATGTATTTTAAATATGCTCAGTATCTGCTTGGACTACCGCCATGGTCCAAAAACTGGTATTTCATCAGTAGATTTGGATTGATAGACCCTGCCTTGGCAGTTCCTGCCCGAGTAGCGAGTTCTTATAAAAAGTTCATGACTCTAGGTCATCCTTGGGTAACTCTTCAGGGACAGACTTGAGTTCAATGTGTTATTTGAATGTTGATGTTGAGGGCCCATTTCATTGTATATATTCGTGTTAAACCGTACTTTGTTGTTTGTCTTTTTTTTCTTTTTTTTGCATTTTTTTCACTTTTTTATACTCTGCCGCCCATTGTATCTTTTACAGTTTTGGCAGGTAATAAATCTATATTATTATTATTATAAGTAATTTGAAAATAACGCTACAGTGAATTTTTTTCTTTTAAAATAAAATCCCTAGTGATTTAGAGGAGAACGCTTGAGGGATAAATCTTTGTAAAATAAAAAAGAAATAAACTATTGAATTTCTTGATTAATTTGAGTCTTTTTCGTTTCCTTTGAAAATTTACAAAATTAATCATCTATGTTTTAAAGCGGTTAAAATCTTTTGATCTTCAGCCGCCAAATTTGAATTTCTTAAAACGTGTGCCAAATGAATTTAGAATTGCTTGGTATGTAGCCTACTGATATGTAGTTATTGCCTTAGATCGCAGCTAGGTGTGAATCTAAGGATTTTTCCCCTTTTTAATGCTCCGTGATGACTTCTGTAGGTTGTTTGATGTGGTTGCTTGCTACATTTGGGTTGAGGACTCAACAGCTTCCCAGTTTTAGGCCTACAGAAACTCCTGCTGTAGCCATTCTTTCTCAAGATTTTGTTTAAGTACAATACACCATCAAATCAGCTGCCACTGTATCTTTAGAGAGTTAATTCCACAATTTTATTACTCACTGGCTGAAGAATTAGGCTAGCTTCTTTCTTGGACTGAGGAGTATTTCTTGGAAGATTTTTTTAGAATTCTCTCTAGTCTCAAAATGGTAAATTTCTGGGTGGTCTGTTCAATATATACCAAATCATATTATTGAGTTAGGACTAAAGTGAATACACCATTCAATGCCTTTTTTTATGCTGATCACGAATATAATAAGCATTTCTATCAGAAAAGAATTTCAGCCCCCCCCCATATATATGCCAATTCAGGGTTAGGTTAGGTTGGGTTAGGTTAGGTATAGCCTATATAGGGGGGGGGGGGCTGAAATTCATTTCCAATAGGAATGCTTATTATATTCATAATCAGCATAAAAAAAGGCATTGAATGGTGTATTCACTTTATTTGAAACTCAATAATATGATTTGGTATATATTGACCAGTGGCCCATGGTTCAGCTTCCAAAAATCACATTCTAAGGATGGTTCATGGCATGCACCCCTGAGGCTGACCTTGTAAGAGATGGACCAATTTCCCAGCCCATAACCTCCCCCAGCTACTTTATCTAGCACCAGACAGATCAAGCTACCATTGCCACATTTGTCATTTGCTCAGAAGAGAAGAAGACCCAACACAGGTACAAAGGCCAGACAGGACTTAAGTCAAGTCATAGGCTAGTTTAGCTAGGATAAAAGTGAAAACATGATTTGATGCCTTTTTTATGCTTTTTCATAATACAATAATTGCTTCTGGTGCAAATTGCATCTTGAGCCTTAAAGAGGCCTGAAAGGTATGTCATTTTTGTAAACACACAAAGAAGTTATAACCTAACCTTCAAAATAGCCTACTTGATTTTCAATTCATACTATTTTCCTACTGTTTCAAGTTTTTCGAATGTCATTGACAAAAATAGTGCTAAATTTTGCAATTCAAAATTTTGCATTGACAATTCAGGGTAGGCCATATTCCAATTCAGGGTATATATTTACACATTAGGGGGTGGGGGAGGTAAAGTTCATGGTAAATTTGCAGTGGGCCATATAATTTAGCTAGGATGAAAGTGAAAGCATCATTTGAGGCTTTTTTATGCTCTTTGAAAGAAAGGTTGAGGTGGTTAGGGCACATTGTGTGGATGAAGGATGACAGATTGCCAAAGATTGTTCTTTTTGGCCAACCATCTAGGGCTAAACGGAAAGCACATTGTCCCCATCTGGGGTGGGAGGACATCATAAAGAAAGACTTAAAGGAAATGGGAACTTTGTGGGTGGGTGTAAAAAGGGAGGCTTTGAATAGATTGGGGTGGAGGAGGATCATGTGTAGCTGTTTTGGCCTCAGGCGGCTTGGTGCTGTGGTGAGTTGTTGTTAGTAGTAGTGGTAGTAATAACTCATATAAAATACCTATTTTGCCCCTTTAAGGGCTCAAGATGCAATTTGCACCAGAAGCAATTATTGAATCATGGAAGAGCATAAAAACAGGCATCAAATAATGTTTTCACTTTCATCCTAGCTAAATTATAGGGCCACCTAGGAATTTACCCTCAAAACTTTCCAGGGGGAGGGGGGGGGGGGCAAGGAGACCATAAAAAATATTTTTAGGGAATAAAATTCATTGGAGAAAGTTTCATTTTTTTTTTTTTTTTTAGGTTTTTAGCAAGTCATCATGATTGTCCTTGAAGAACAGTTCTCAGTCTTATATTTTCCAAAAAAAAACTATTGTTGATTTGTTTTGGTTTGTAATAAAATCTGTGCAGATGACTCAAGAATGAGCCCATCTTTTTGTCTCAAAATAGAGGTTTAGTATAAGCTAATATGAACAGATGGTATTATTTAATTAAAATCTGGAGGCTGGATTTTAACTTTAATATGCACAAATGCATTCATTTTGTTGTACAAACAAATCCTTGTAGTACTTTATCTGTCATGCAAAAAGCCTTTGGGAGGCCATAATTTCAACAATGGTCAAGAAAGATTTATGTATCTTAGTAGACTCCAACAAAAAGAAAGCTGAGGGGATAAGGGGAAGGAGGAAAATACCAGATGTGGATGTGAAATTTTATTTATTCATTCAATCTTTTAAAACTAAAGATCTTGATTTTCTACCCATATAAACATGGTAAGTTAGCTGCTAAAGTGTCTTTCCTCAAATCAGTTTATGCTTGAATGTTCTGTTAGGCTCTGGAACATGATTAGTGAGGAACTGCATAGGCCTATGGTTGGAGTTTAGGTTCTTTCAAGGATGTAGTTAAGCTTTAAGCTGTAACTCAGAAAATGGGATGCAGCTCAACCCATCACCACTGTTCTGCTTTTACATGATTCATACTGTTACTGGCAAATTAAATTTAAGGTATGTTTTGGTAAAATAAGTTTTAACTGACAATGTGTTTCTGTACCGCTTTCATCTCTAATTTTCCAAAAAAGAATAGGTTCTATAAAAAAAAAAAATATTTTATGATTTTAATTTTGCATCCTTCAATATGCAAAGTAAGTGAACAAAATTTCAAGGAATTCAGATATTCCAAATGACTTGATGCCCTTGATCTATTCATTTAGGTTCAACAAACCTTTCTGTTTGCCAATAGAACAATTTATATATGTCTAGGGCAACCACAAAAACTCCTAGTGAATATTTCAGAAAAGGGACTTCTCTACATTTGTTGCTAAAAATTTTTTTTTTGCACATATTAGGAAATTCTTTATATAGGAAAAACAAAAAAAGCTTTATGCTTTAATATAAGTTTTAGATTTTGATCTAAGTATAGATTTTTTAGGCACTGGCTGCCTCCATAATTACCATTTTTGTATTAGGGTAGGTTTACATGGTTTTTGTACTTTGACAGCTTTGTATTTACATTTTTAGAGCTACAGTGCTACACATGAATCCACTTTTGACAGTTGTCTGACTACACACACTTGACATTGATAACTGTCACAATTGACAGATGTCTGGTTAAAAAATTTCAGGTTTGTTGTATCATCATGTATCTAGATAAATATTATTATTTTGGATGATGATTCTAGTGTTATAGTATATGTGCTTAAACTGATTGTTGCCTCTTTTTTTCTAGAGTCCTTTGGTCAGAATTATCCCGAAGTAAGTAGTTTCATTTATGAACTGATAAATTCAGCTTGAAGGTAAGAATTCTTTTAAAGAAAAACAGGTGGTTCAAAAATAAATGTGATATAGCTCCCAGCTACATATCTTCTTAAGGTAGGCCTACATTTAAATATTTTTACTTAAAGTTTCTTGTGCCAATTTAGTCCCTTGCTTTAGTTTTTTCATTTCATAAAAATCACTAACATAAATAGGCCTATATGTCTTAAGCTTTAAATACATATCTATGATAAAAATTAATACAGCAACAGAATTGGCTTTTTGTGCTGATTCCAAAAATATATAATTTATTATGTTTAATGTCACCCATCAAAAGCTACAAGCATGAAAAAATATGCCATGATTCTGAAAAAAATTGGAGAAATCCCCAAAAATTCAAGTGACTCTAGGGAAAATTACACCATTAAATTCTAATTTTTTCCCCAGAGGGAAGATCACAGATGCATGCTTATATGGTGGTTCTTTTCCAGGGGTGATTCTATTGAACAAATGATAATAGAAGATTGAAAGAGGCCTCATCTGAACAGAAATTAAAAGCTATAGTTCTGTTTTTAGTTGACAAGAAGTGAATATGCTGGAATAAGATATGGTTTTCAAAATAAAATGCATTTTTTGGTACCTATCATGTATCATAGAAAATTTGACTGTATATGTAAATTTTTGCGAAGAATTTTCATTGCAATGAATGAAAAAGGTTGCAGTGAGTGTACAGAGAGAATAACGAGAATGAAGCAACACTGCAATAAATATTCAGAAAAGTAATCAATTCAAGAAATTGAAGAAAGCAAGACAATCTTGTGCATGTAATAAGTTTTAAAAGTGGGCTCACAGGGTATAGAAATTCAGATATATATATTTTTGTCTCAACGTGTTTGGAATATCCTCAAACATAGTTACATTTTCCTTTTTTTGTATAATACATATATCAATGTATATACATTTTCTTAGAAAATATACGGTCTAGTCTTAATTCAATTCTAACTAATGGACTGTATGAAGTAAATTTACAGATACCTTGTTTTCACAATAGCTAAATGATAAAGTAAAAGAAAGTATCAATATTGATTTGTTTTAGGAATTTGATGGCGTTCTAGACTGCATATCTGTTGCTGTGACCTGCACTTTTAATAGGCTTGGTACACTTTTGGCTGTAGGATGTAATGATGGAAGAATCGTTTTCTGGGATTTCTTAACAAGAGGCATTGCCAAAGTCATTAGTGCCCATGTGCATCCAGTATGTTGTGTCAGGCAAGTAAATTCAAAGAATTACCAGAAAATTAACTCAATGGCATTTGTTAATATCTTGGGGAGTAATTTTACATATTAAATAATCTTCTTTGGTTATTAAATAAAAAAAAAAAACTATGCAAAAAAAAATTCCTCAAAATGGAAAATATATGACAGAAAAGCATAATGAAAAGAAGCTACAGGAAGACACTGAAAACTCAGATAAGGGGAACACATGAATTTAATATTTATTGCTTAGTTTCTTTCTAAGCCTTTTCAAAACTTGCATGGGCTTGAAAACAGCTTCAACTACTGGCTACTGTCTAGGCGTAGCCAGGGGCGGGGAGAGCCAGTTGCTCAATTTTCTAGGCAAATGTAGAAAGAATTGGTTATTTTATTTTTATTGAAGCAACTAACTACAACATTGATAGCTAGTCTTCATTGCGAAATTAGAATGTCCGGGTACTTTATCCTGGTTTTGCCTAGAGGCCTATCATTTAACTACTATTGTAAAAACTTTTTGAACATATGGAAGTAAAGTGTTAGAAGGGATTTTGAACTTGTATGAATTTTATGCCATTAAAAGAGTCCCCAAAAAATTTCAATTCTTAATTTTTGCATTATGATTCTGGTAAAGAGTACAAAGTCTGTTTTGCTGGAACTTGAGGGATTCTCGCCCAGGCTGTACGTAGTCCGACAGTTTGGGCTAAAAGGGTGAGTGTTTGCTGTTCTTAGAACCCAAAAATTCTTTCAAAAATTTGACAATAATATGTAATTGCTTTCAAGGAAATACCATGTATAATTTTTCATCATCATATATAGATGCTATTGGAAAATTTTGGTACATTTATAGGTATTATTCTGTTCTTGTAGCACTTCTGATAATCTGACAAGAGGGATTGAGGATGACTATTTATTTTTTTTGTATATATAGGAGATATGTTGTATCACATTGATGGCTTAAGTAGCCATCATTAAGGGCGTATTTAGACTTCTTGGGGTTTTTACTCATACAATTGATGAAAATCACACTATATTTGCTAATCCTAAACAACGGATTAAGTTGTCCCATGGATAGTACTATACCAAAAATTAATAAAGAATTTTTTTTTTTTTTTGAATAAATCTCTTTGCAGCAGGTGTTGTGATTTAGGGAAGCCATTTTTTTTTGTATTTGGGGCTGCATTTCTCTTGCGAAATGTCGGATTGAGAACAGAAAAAACAACAGAGAGTTCAATATCTTCCATCTGCAAATTGTATCTCTTTGTCTTTTCCAGCTTTTTAGTGCTGGTGCTTCGATTCTTTTCTAGAAAATGTCATAATAGATATTCTTTGGTGCGCGGATATTTTGGTGGTTCTTCATTAGAAACCATCTAATTTTTTAAAGTCTCAAAAAAATTGAGTATAGGATACGGCCATTCTATCTTCAATGTGAGAATGCTCAACCACAATCCATAGATTTTGTACTCTTGTCGGTTTTCTTGAGATTATGATAGTTCTAAAAAGCCCCAAAGGTCTATTAGGTTTCATCACTTGTACTTCAGCGTGCTTGCGCTAGTTAAATTAAATGGCAATTACCATGCTTCCTCTGATGAGAATATGGTAAGCAAGGTAGATGTTATTTTGACTCAATTGAAAAAATTTAAATTTTGAGGGTTTCTATTGGGATTGTATATCCCAATAGAAGTTAACTTACACAGTGTATTTCAGACACACCCGGAACAACAGTTGAGCTAGAGAACATAGATGAGTTGTTTTTATGTCGTCTCCACACTTTAATGAGAGTAAAGGCCTTATATGTCCCTTCTCCAGAGAGCCAATCTAGTTACCTTTAAGGAATGGAGAGCAAAAATTTCCTTGCGTTTTGCTAACAATGCCCTTCACAACCCTCGGACGACTACCCTTTTCCCTAATCAATATTCACCCCTTCGACCTCGTCTCCCGCGTTCTCCTTCAACAAAAATCCCCCTCCTTGCCCCAATAAAAGTTTCCACTGAAAGATATAGAAACACTTTCATCCCTTACATAGTTGACAAATTCAATCAGTGAATCTCCTCACCCCCCCCCCCCCTCTTATATCCCTGTTCACTTTATATTTTTGGGGTTCATTGTGCAAGTTTCAATCTTTTTGTTTTTTGGTCGCATAACTAAATTGCTTTTGTTTTAATTATTTTGTTCCCTTGTTAATTTTAGGAGTTTTTCTTCGTTTCGACATTCTGCTGATTCGGCATTGACCTTTTAATTTTTGAGTTTAATTGTTTTTGACATTTTTACTTATTTGACATTGACCCTTTTATTATTATTTTTTTTTTTTTTTTGGTTTTTGGTTTTTCTTTGTTTTATTGATGCTTGTGATAGCCGTTTTTCAGTAATAAATCTTAGCTTATTTTTTATCTTACACAAAGCTAAATACTCCTGGATAATTGTTTGATAATCATTAATATATAACTAAAACAGTGTTTGTCCCACGATGTAAACCTGCAGGACACCAAGCTTGAAGTTAAAATCCTGCTTCTGTTTTCAATGAACAAGAAAAAGTGTTGAGAATATCCAGAGATTAAGTCTGTAATCCGCAATTCCACAATTAGACTGGGCAAATATACATGGAATATATGATAAAATGAGCTGGTTTGCTACCTTATCAAAAGTGTTTGGATAGTCAAGCAATATGATATCCACAGGAAGATCTTGTCTAATCAGCTTTCTGATTTCATCACATTTGTGTGTCAAGATTTCTCGAATGTCTATACGTTATGATTTCCCTTTAGCCAGGAATAATTTTAACTAAATGAAACATAAGAGTCTAGTTTCAAAAACTAGCTTTTTGGTTTGGTCTTCCTCCACCCAAAGAGAATCTCTCTTCTTAGGTATTTATGCCTAAGAAACTGATTAGGCGTCCTTATAGGTGTACGTCGAGTCGGTCTCAGTGAATCTTTGTCTCTTAAAACTATGCTGAGCCAATTGAAAAAGTTTGGTTTGCTTAGGTACTCAAGGACAGAGTTATTGATAAAGCCTTCGATAAGCTTTGAAACCACGCTGGCAGGACTGATAGGCATGTTACTATGGGATTGCCTATCCTTCTTTTTTTTTTTTTTTTTTTTTTTTTTTTTTTTTTTTTTTTTTTTTTTTTTTTTATAGGTGTAACATCAGGTCTCTTTCAGTCATCTAGGACCTTGCGAGGCTTAAGAGATAGCGTGAAGTTACTTCAATTGATCTTTGACATAAACTCCAAACTCTTTTAAAAACCTTGGATGAATACCATTCTTTTCTTTAGCTGATAAGAAGACCTTTACAATCCATTTATGAATCTATGAAATGCAAAATATATATTGAGGTCTATCTAAGAAGTATTATTTAGATGGCCATTTTTCCTTCTTTTTAACTGCTCATTTTAATTTCTGTTCGTTTTAAATTCATTTATTTATTTGTTTTGAATTTGCTATACTTGAATCAAGAATTTCCACTATTTACATTTCGGGGAAATCCGTTTTGTCTTTTTCTGTAATGGGAATTTTGGTTTTACAGACAACTTCATTAATTCAAAGAAAAATTTGAAAAAGGAAACATACAACTAAGACGTACTTGCAATAGAGCAGGCCACTTCATCATTAATTAATGTCAATATCAAACAAAACAAGACAATCCTCCATACGAGAGAGTATTGTATGTAATAAAACTGAATTAGACTGTGAACAAAACAATAAAAAAAACTAATCTTAAAGCCAAATAAATGACCGTACCCCATCAGAGATAGATCGTTGGAGTGATACCACTAGCAACTCTCTGGGGTACTATAGCAACTAATTTAGGAAAGTTTAAATTTTCAGTCGGTCTACCATTTTGTCAGCTGATATACCGTGTAGACTTTTGTGCTCCTTCAATTTGAAAAGCCCTAATCGTCAGTGCTGTTAATTTCAAATACAGTATTACTGTTAATACTGGTTGCTCTTTCAAATAAAGATGCATGTTGGTAACAACTGTCACCATTGTCATATTTTTTGGGGGAGTGTTAGTAAGTAAGTTTATTTATAACCTGCAATATAAAATAAATGCGGAGTAAAAAAGAAAAAACAAAATAATATTATCCACAAGGAAATAATAAGAAAAACACAACATAAATAACATAACAATATTTATAAATCTTTAATCTGGAAAAAATTAAGTGAGGTGATCACTGGTACATATCTTCCTTGGAGTATTGGTCCTCAGGTCCTTAGCGATGTTGTCAAGCAGCACTAGAGGGTCGATAAGTCCAAAATGAGAAATAATCTTGTGATTTCTGTACCACCTTGGTAAATATAGCAGGAATTTACAATATTTAAAATAGACTCTCTTTAGCTGAAGACAGTCTTTTTTGCGCATTAAAGGCTGCAAACCGGAAAGAAAAAGAATTTTAGGAGAACAAAAATTATGGTAAAGTTTACATAAACCTCGGCGGCTGTACCTCCCTCTATTAGGCGAGATTTTGCCATATGAGAAGCGAATATACTGCAGAGCACTAGCAACCAGAGACGAGCATGTAGTCGAAAGTGTATCAGAAAAAGTAATCCCAAGCCATTTCAACTTTGAGACCCACTTGAGTAGCATTGTACCCACATGTAAAGGAGGAGCTGGTTTAGAAATATTAAGACACAAAAACTCATATTTTGAAGCATTTACAGAAAGCCCAGTTACTTAAAAGCTTTAATACTTAAAGCATTAATCAGAACATTTAGATTTTTTGTGAGGCCCGACCTAGTATGACTAACTAGCAGAACATCATCAGCATAGGCAATGTGACTAACAGCAGTATTTTCTAAAAACACGGTAGGAGACAGCATTCACAAACAGTCCGCAAACACATATAAAGTTGTTGTACCGAGATCAAGCTCCCCAATGGCAGTTCTAGCTTTATGCTCATCTGAATGGACTTTATGGTTTAGCTTGGCTTCTCCCATATGTTCTATTGTGAAACTACTACTACTACTAAAAACTCACCGCAGCATCAAGCCGCCAGAGCCAGCGCAGCTACGCACGCTCCTCCTCCATCACGATCTATTCAGAGCCTCCCTTTTACACCCTCCCACGAAGTTCCCATTTCCTTTAAATCTTTTTTTATGACGTCCTCCCACCCCAGACGAGGAAGACCTGCTTTCCGTTTAACCCTAGACGGTCGACCGAAAGAACAACCTTCGGCAATCTGTCATCCTTCATCTGCACAACGTGCCCAAGCCACCTCAACCTTTCTTTCATTATAGCCCTAGAGAGCGGTATTTAAGCACATTTTTCGTACAGCCTATTGTTTGAAATGCGGTTAGTCAGCCAGTTACCCAGAATAATCCTAAAGCAGTTTCTCTGGAAAACATCTAGCAAATCTTCATCCACTTTTCGAAGCACCCATGCTTCAGAGCCATATTTGACCACTGTCATAACTGTAGCTTCTAATATTCTTCTTCTTCCTTCTTCTATTTAACAGCAGGCGGGCTTTTCAGTAACACTATTTAGCCCTTTTCCTTTTGCTTCACTCTGTGGGCTACAGAGCTACTGGCTTGATTGCCTCATGATTATTAGATATTTTCAGATATCTTTCAGTAGATCTTTCGACTCTAGGAGCTCAATAATGAGATGATAGATGTCGATTTCTATGCTCTGTGTGCAGGTATAGTTGGCTAGGCTCTTGGCTGATAGTGAGATTTTGTGGTGTTTGAAGCATTTTAACAGTTTACAAAGCAAGGTATCTTGTGCAGACGTCAGCATATTACATTCAAATAGGCAATGGTCAATTGTTTCATTATTCATATTACAATACCTGCAAAGAGGGGACAGGGGAATTGAACCACTTGAATTAGAAAACTTATACGAGAATGCAAGAAAATTTAGTCCATTTGTTCCAGAACGAATTCTATGATAAATTTTAGAAAGATACTTATTGGGAAAGGGGGAAAGGATAGGATTAATCTTATTAAAATTAATATCTGATAGCCTCCATCAGTAAATATCTCTGATCAGGATTGGTCTCCCACTTGGCTGGTCAATATTTATTGCATTTTTTGCTATTTCATCAACCTGATGATTACCACTTATGCCAGAGTGGCTAGGAATATACTGAAAATAAGTTCTTATGCCACTTGAAGCAAGATTATCTATAATACTGAGACAATGATAAGTGTCAATGTCCAACTTATGCTGAGGAGCTGAAGCCAGCAACTCAAGGCTTGATAAAGAGTAGGAATATACAATAATATTATTTGAATTTGCAATCAAAGGTTGGTTTTCCTTAAGGTGTTCTAATGCCATGATTATGGCATTTAACTCAGCAGACATTATAGATAAATTATTATAGAATCTCTCGCCCATTGCAATTTTCAGGTGAGGAAGGAAAGCACCACTTGCTACCTTCTCATTCATTTTTGACCCATCAACAAATATTTGGAAGTGATTTTTATAGGTAATTGTATTAAGTTCAGCAAATTTTTTTCTGGACAAAAGCAATGGGGGCTAAATCTTTATCGACTTTGAGAAATCAGTATTTATTATGGGACTTGACCATTCCATGGAGGGGATTGGGGGAAAGTGGGTGCAATAGACTTTGCTGGTATGGGGAACTTCTTCTGAATATTGACATACTCATCTGCAATGCCTCTATACATGGCTGGATTTCTTAACCAATTATGTAGGGTGTGTGAGCTATTTGATTCAATTTTTGTAAGATGTTTTGTCAAGAGAAAGCTACGTCTCTCCCTTATTGTTGTTAATCCACTCTCCATAAGCAGAAACTTGGTGCTTGTGGGTTTCCTAAGACCAAATATGAGACGTATTATATCATTATGTGTTATTTCAATTTTTTGCATCTGGGTCTTTGCACATGCACCATATATGATGAGCCCATAGTCAATATGGGGTCTTATATGTGATTTATAAAACTGGAGTAAGGTTTTCTCCTTATAGCCCCAGGGTGTGGAAAGAAGTCTTTTTAGTATATTTGTTTTTCTATAGCATTTTTTTATTGTGTTTGAAATGTGGAGGTGGAAATTAAGTTTTTGGTCAAGCATGAGACCTAGGTAATTAATATGATTATCTTCTGGAATAGTTGTTTTATTTAGAGTTAGTTTTGCAATAACATGGTTTCGCTTTCGGTGAAATTGGATTATTTTTGGCTTGGTAGGTGCAATGGGTAAATCTGAATGTTGAGAGAATTTTTCGAACTGGAAAAGTGACTTTTGCAGATTTGACTGTGCTATCTGAAAGGTGTTGCCAGATGACCATAGTACCAGATCATCAGCATATTGTAGATTCGTGTGGGGAAGGTTCATGTCCCAGAGATATAGGACAAATAGGAGGCAACTGAGGACTGCTCCCTGAGGTAGGCCTTTGGTTATTGTCTTTTGGGGTGAAGAGGCTGAACCAACACAAACAATGAAACTTCACAATTCTATGAAGGATTTTATGAAAGATACTAGCTTGGGGGGTAGTCCAAGGTTTGCAAGTTTGTTTAAAAGGATTTGGTGGTTCACATTGTCATATGCCCCTTCAAAATCTAGGAAAGCTGCAACTAGGACATTTTTTTAGAATGATTCATTTATTGCATTTGTTAGCAAAATGAAAGCATCTGTTGAGGAGTGGTGTTTCCTGAATCCAGTTTGAGTGTGAGGGATCATATTATTTTTTTCAACAAACCAGAGGAGTCTGTAATAGATCATTTTCTCCATTATTTTCCCCATCACAGGAGTAATCATTATGGGCCTATAGGACTCAGGGTTATCTTTGGGTTTATTTTTCTTTAGGATTGGTAGGAGGGACGAACATTTCCATATATTCGGGAACATAGAAGATGCCCAAGCGTGATTATAACAGTTTAGCAGTTCTTGTTTGTATGAAGGGGTGAGATTCTTTATCCATGTAGGGTGTATATTGTCATAGCTGCCGCTAGTTTTGGTCCTAATATGATGTATTGTATTATTCATTTCCTGGATTTAAAATGGACTATTTATATACTCGGATCCTGGTGTGGTTGGTAACTTGGGTTCATAGGAATTGGGGACATTTTGCTTCGATTATTTGATGTTAGCTTATTAACAAAAAGAGTTGCAAATAGCTTAGCTTTTTCATTATCATTGTCATAATGGGTATTATTATGTATAAGCTCATACAGGAGTGGGTTGGGGGAAGTCTTTTTCCCACATATGTGGCTTATCACTTTATGTATAATTGGCTCATGTGTTTCTCTAGAGAGATTATTTGCAAAATTATTCCAGTAATTATGTTTAGCATCTATTATAGTCCTTTTTAGATTAGATTCTGCTTGTAATTTTTTTAAATATTTAGTAGGTGATGGGTTTTTTTATGAATTCTTTCCTAGCTGCCTTTTTTATTCTCCATTTATTTTGGCACTCATTTGTCCACCATGCTTTAGGAATGTGTTTAGGGAAGGTTTTCTTGGGTATTGTTTTAGAAACCAAATATTCTAATTTTGGTTTGCAGACTTATCTTCCTATTCTTCCAAACTTTTTTTAAGTGTGAAAAAACACCCTGAGTCTTGGCTATTCTACTTTTAACATCTTCACTGCTCCCACCATCTTTACTAATAATACTACCAAGGTAAGTGAAGCTGCCCCCCTGATCAATCTATTCATTACCCAATGTCACCTTTTCATCTTCACTTATTCCTAGCCTTAATGACTTAGTCTTCTTAACATTAATTTTCAGACCTATTATAGCATCCTGAACTCGCAAAACCTCTAAAAGTTCATTCATTTTGCTCAAACTTTCATCTAGGATGCTTAAATCATCAGCATAATCTAAGTCCAGGAGACTTTTTCTTCCCCATTTGATTCCGTGGTCTCCTATTGATCCTTAAGACAATTTTTGTGTTTACAAGAATGATCGATTATGTGGTTGTTCCCCATTTAGTCTGGAATGCTGAACAGTGGAGGTAGAATCCTAGTAAAAGTCAGAATGCGAGCGTTAATACTCTGGAGAATCTTTATTGCAGCTTGATGCTTTTGATGATTCATTTAAGAAAGAGATTTTGACGTTACGGTTTAATTAGGATAGAATATAAGTTAAAAAAGGACAGCACAATTATTTCAAGTGAACAAACGCAAAAATTAACCTTCCCCCGCTTGTTGTATGCTGCTTGCAATTTGTCTACAAATGTATACTGTCAGTTAGCCATTCCGGTAGAAACATAATTAAAACTACGCTGAAATGAAAAGTTTCCTTTAAAATCTATTTCCTAGTCGTTCTGACAAATTCAATTTGCAGTTTTAATCGTCGTGGTTATAAGCTTGTGAGTGCGTCGATTGACAATACTGTTGCAATCTGGGACATACTTACTGGAGAATGTGATCAGAAGTACCGGTTCCCGTCTCCAATCTTGAAAGTACAATTTCATCCAAGGGATGATGGCCAATTTTTAGTTTGTCCGATGCGGCATGCTGCAGTTCTTGTCACCGTTGACGGAGGACATAGAATCATACCACCAGAAGAAGAAGATGTAAGTTTACTCTTTTTCCTTAGTCTTTTTTATAATATTTAATAATGATGCTTATCAAACAGTTCGTGGCAACGAACTGTAAGCAAGGAGCGACCCGGCTCAATAGTAACCGAAACTCTAGAAAACGGGTAGGACTAAATTTGATACCAATAGATACATAAAAAAAATCAGATTAATGCTGATTTCAAATACATAAAATTCATCAAGTTTATTCTTACCCTTCAAAAGTTACGCGCCTGAGAAAATTTGCCTGATTTTTGAAAAAAAAAGTTAGATTCTTTCTCACAACTTTATTTTTTAAAACAATAAAAAATTTTAGCGTAAAGAGCGAGGCGTTGAGGGGGGGGCAGCCCCTTTCATATACGGAATAATTTCTGTTCATTTTAAGTTTTAATGTCGCTCCTTACTTTTAGTTTAAAAAAAACTTGTTTTTTTTTATTTAATAGTTATAATAAAAACGCTTATAATTTTTAATAAAATCTAGGATTTTGTTCAAAATTTGCCATTTTCATCGTGTCTTTACAGTTGCCTTCCTTAAGACTCACTCTTCCTTTCTGTAGAAAAAGTATATGGTAATTAGACAAAGAGCCTATCACACGACTGGCATAAAAAAACATAGCTTGCACTGTTTTGTGAGGACCAGAGGAAAATAGTTTTCCTCCATGCCTAAATTTCCCAAGTCCTCCTCCCCTAAAAAGAAGAACGTTTCCTTAAACTTTTGGCTTGATCACTCAGCCACGAGACAAAACAGAGTATACTTACCAATTTTCGTATAAAATCCATTACCTTTCAATAAAATCCACTGACTACACATAATCTCTACAATGAGGTTGTCTGCTTTTAGGTTTAAAAAAAAATATATATATTCTCTTGTGGGATTCCGAAATCAAACTGACTCCGATTTCTAAGGGGAAACTGTTACCCGTTCAGTAGCATTATATCTTTGTTTTTCGGATGTGCTATTGGCCGATAAATGTTATGAAAATTAATATCATGTTAAGTAAGATTTTGTTATTGAACATTTAACATAATTTTGTTTAGAATCAAGTCATTAATTACTTCTTATCCATGTTGTAACTTGCCCGCATTCGCATATTTTAGTTACATCTTTGTTGGAGAACTAAGAGGTAAATTAAGGACTTACTTTTTTTTAATAAATCTATGTTCTCGTGTATTTTTCCGCTGAAATAATATTCGTTTTTTTAGCATTCAAATATTTTGAGTGTTACCAAAACTGTACATTTTAAGTATATGCATTACCCTTTTGAAATTTCTATTTTATGAAAACCTCCCGTTGGAATCAGACAGAGTTTAGGCAGCGATGGCACCTCATTCACACAGATTACCTTTATCATGACACTTTTAGGTGGGAGTATCTGTAAAAAAAAAAAGGATAATAAAAAATACCTTCGTCTAACGATCAGTTGTGCCATTTATTCTGATTAGTTTATAACTTTTTTTTTCAGTTTCTAAATTTCCTTCACACAAACTTGATTACCAAAAATGAGTTTCTTCAGGAAGGGGGGATGCAGGACTTACCCCCCCCCCCTCCCCAAACGTTTTTTTTTGCAAAATGTTTTCTTATATATTAAAGGGAAAGTTGGCAGTTTGCTGTTAGTGATGGTTTATGTTTTTTGTTTTTTTTTTTTGACAAAAAATACAGTACAAGCGTAAACCCACCGTCTAAATTTGTTTGCTACTTATTGCACATTTGTTTTGATTTCTGACCTTGTGTAAACTTGCATCTGGCTTCTAATTTTACATCTAAAAGCCCATGTCTCTGAAAGTCGCTCTCCCACACCAAGGAAAAAACACGAGTAGTTTTGAAACAATAATAGATTTTCTATACATAATCAGAGGCTTATAAGACAGGAAAGCAGGACAAGGCCAATTAACTGCAAAATCGGTCTTTTGCAAAAAAAAAGTATGGATTTGGAAATTGCGAGTTAAAATTTTCATATTAGTTAAGACGTCTTGGGCATTGAAGCCAAAATTGTTTTTTGCTTTGACTCTAAAACACAAGACTAATGGGATCATCTTATGGCCACATGGTACGTCACAGATTTTGCGGTACGTATCTTTGTTGCATGTTGGCCGCGTATAAAATGATTAATCAGCCGTAACCGACAATCTGTCCTTTCGCATGAGCCGTAGTGGTACTCACCAAGTATATATTCTGAAACTGCGGGGAAAAGATAGCAGGACCCTACGTTCCCCTTGTTTTGCCCTTCGTGAAAAAGGCAAGGTCGTTTCTTTTCTACCTGGAAGAATAAAAATCAACACCATTGAGTAGCATGCAACCAACTTAAAGGCCACAAGGAACCCCGAATGCTCCGAGCCCAAATACTATTTGACAAAGAAAAACTATATAGATATAGATATATTTTTCACAAAAACTCCATGGGCCATGGATATTACAAATCCAACAAAACACATAAAACACAATAAGTTCAAACACATTTGAAAATAACTCTACAATAGAAAGCTCTCCCTATGTCTCATCACCCCCACTCACAAAATTTCCCAAGTTTTTAATATCTACTTTGCAACTACTTCTTATTTTATTTTCTAAACAACTTATATGCAAGACATTCCTCCCAAAAATTTCCCTTCTAAGTAGCTTCAGTTCTTCACAATAACACATTAAATCTTCAGACTCTCCTCAAATCGGACAAAAGAAGGGACCACTCCGTACCTTAACCCTCCCTAAATACTTTCGTCTCTCCTCAAGCGGCATAAAAGTCCCCCTTAATGATAAAACCCATTTTAAAGTATCATTTTGGAGCTGAAATTTTAGATATATTTCTTCTCCCCAGGTTTCTTTATTTTTCTCCATATTCCAAGGGATTGTGACTTGACCTTGTCTTCTTGCCAAACCTGGATCTCTTGATCTTTTGGCACTTTTTCAACAGCTTTTGCGATCAATCCTATTTCCACCCCAGATCTAATGCCATCATTCCACCAGCCTGATAGCCCACAATTGTCTAGTATACTCTTAATTTGCACAGGTCAAGAATCTTTTCTTTTATCCAATAACATTTCATTGAAAGTATTTTCTATTAACCAATAATCTGGTATAGCAATAATTTTTTCCCAATAACCTACCTTGCATACTAACCGTTTATTTCTTAAGCTAAAAAGACACAGATCACCCTTTATAACAATGCTATTAGGCTTTTTGTCTAATCCTATTAATCTTTTAAAATAATGTAGCTGAATCCTTTCGTATATTTGAATCCATTTCCATTAATTTACATAAGGACAGAATGGTGTTTATATCTCTCTGAGAGGATGAAGTCTCTTTTCGTCCCATATGTTGGTGCGCCCCTGGTCATGATTAGGTCTTTAAAGGAGTTCAGGTTTTATAACAGGGGTTTGCGTACTACATGGTCGGGGAAATAATTCATGATTTAAAAGTATTTTTCATAGTATCTCTTAATTCTCTTTTCACCTGTTATTTGCTAGTTTTACAACTCCTCCTACCTCATCTGTAAAATAAGTTATCGTTTGTGTGCCTGTTTTGCATGCACAGGCGCAGGACAAAGGTTAACTTTTATTTTAATTACAAACATAGCGCTGAGTAATTACTTCTACCACAAAGGAAGAGCTGAAAAAAGACAAAGTTGACCTTTTAAGGGGAATTTCCTAAATTGATGTGTTTTTTCTTTTTCTTTTTTAGAATGATCTTAATATAGTTGCATCATTTGATAGAAGAGGTGACCACATATATACTGGTAATGGCAGAGGAAAGGTTCTGGTACTGTGTTCTAAAACGTTAGAAATCAAGGCTTCCTTTAAGGTCACTCAAGGAACTACTAGCGTCACTGCAATCAAAACCATCGAATTCTCGCGAAGGGGAAAGTGAGTCTTTGTCGCTATTTTATTTCGCTCTATCGGATTATTGATATAAAAATAGGATTGGTGTTTGTCGACACGACCTTGCATAGGAGGAGGTGACTCTGATATTCCCCCCTCCCCCTGTTGATTTCTTAAATATAGAGTATAAATACATGCATTGTTACCCCCCACCTTCCTCAGTGACATGATCCTCCTCCCTGGATTCAATTTTGTTCTGGGACCTTCTTGTAATCAAACGCATGCTTGCATAATAATATCTGTCTTTTTCCCTTCTTAGAACGGGTCTCTGCCTAGACTGAATGCTTACCACTAGGAAACGCTAGTAGTTGATTTAATGTCAAATGCGGTTTTTTATGTTACATTTAAGGTTTTGGTTTGCAATAGGGGCCGAATAAACCGAAGATTTACTACTTCTAATAACAGTTAATTGCGAAATATAGCCACCTGAGGGCAACAAAGTGCGCTTTCTTGACAGAAGATAAGAACCCTAGCGTTCAATAAAAAATTTAATTTTAATTCCGTGTCTTAAAACTCTTTCGAACATTAAAAATAATCTTACATTCAAACAAATGATTAGGAAAAATAATTGTTGTTAACAGATAAACGTCAGATTTACAAAACTTTCAAATTCGTTTGTGCTACCGTTATGCTACGGTAAATTTAGATTTTTACAAAAAAAAATGCATCAAACAGGTCAGGTCAAGGTAACAAATTGTAAGTTAAGAAAGACCTGTGCCAATAGTAACTGAAAATTAAAAAAAAAATTATAGCAAGTTAATGAAAGAATCTGCTTTTCATGTTGATTCAAGATATTATTAAAGATAAAATCAAATTTTTACTTTGCTTTATGTTCATAATAAAAGGGGAGAAATTACTACGTAAAAGTTTTGAGAAAGCAGATTTTCAAAATACAAATTCTTTAAAAGGATAGCTTTTTTCATCGTGCTGAGAGAGATAATTAGCGTGTATTTTGCTTCTTTTCAGTTCATTTCTTTTGAACAGTGCAGACAGAATTATCCGAGTTTATGATTCGAAGACTGTTCTTGAATGTGGAAAAGACGGCGATCCAGAACCTTTACAAAGACTTCAAGATCTTGTAAACAAGTAAGTTTTTAGTCAAATTGATGTTTGGTGATCGAAGTATTAATTAGTGTCCTTAACTTGCTGAAACTGGCTGAAAACGAATAAGTGATTAATTTACAATTAACAAGAGTCTAAACCAGCAGATGATTTTTTGCTTTAATTTTAAGGAGTAACAGATGCAATGTTCTCAGTGAGGGGGGGGGGTCATATATCCTCCAGGGAGACAGTAAAGCCTACTTTAATAACCGTAGCCTGGCTCCTCTGACAAGTAGTGTTATGCGAGATCCTGCTGCCGTATATGGTTGCCTGGTACTTGTTAATTTTAGCGACCACGCCCAAGGAGTGAAGTTCGAAAATAATTACTACTTACGCAGAATAATACGATACGTATAATAAAACAATACGCAGAATAATTGTAGCTAACGCATTTTGTATTCAGACCCGCTATAATTTACGACCCCCCCCCCCCCTAATGTCTAAATATAGCCCAAATTATATATTTTCCATCTATTCTCTCAATACGACTCTCTTGTTTCAATCCGTTTGCCTGTAAATTGTATCACTGTGGCGAAACAGGAACCGGAAAAAAAAATTGAATGGTGACAGAAGGCATTGGACTTATTTAATTTGGGCTATATATTTGCATATTAGGGGGGGGGGGGGGGTTGGGGGTGAAGTGTAGTGGGTCTGCATGCAAAATGTGTTAGTTACAATTATTCTGCATGTTCTGGAGTAAGAATTGTTTTCTTGCTTTATGCTGTCCAAATGTTGGTGTGGTCGCTATAGTTAACAAGTACCGATTGCGTGCTCTATTATCGGGTTCCCAAAGCTCAATTGGCGCTGCTTCTGTGGATCCATAATAGGGTTTGTCGGGTAGACAGTTGTACCTCCAAAGACCAACCGCTATCTCTAAAGGCAAGGTTCGATGTGGTGCGAATTGCTGTCTTTACCAGTATACCAAGTCGCCTACTTCTAAGGAGCCTTTTCTGCTTGTACCCCTGTTTTTCAAAGCGACAAGACAATTCTTTGAGGGAGATACCTCATTCTGATATTCTGCAGGAGGAAGCACATAATAAGTAGTTCTTTTAAAAAGTTTTTGTGTCGTCCCATACATCCGTCTTTAGTAGATTTTTCCATTCGTGTAAAATATTTGTCTGTTAGGGGGGAGGGGTGTCATCAAAGCTGTTAATTAGTTCCCTTAAGCTAAGGCTCAACAATTTCATAAATCCTAATATTTTAGCATGGTAAGGGACTGGCGGCATAGCAGGCACTCACCGTGTGTCTAGTGCCGCTAAACAAGTTAATAAAAGGTGACCGAAGTGGAAGAATCTCTTTTTAACTGATGTTTAAAAACTGGTGTTTAGTGATTGTATTAGTAGTTCGTTTGGGGGTATATTTAAAACAGCGGGGTTATTTGCAGCGAGTTTTTACTTCATATTAAGGCGAAGAAACATTCTTAAAAAAGACAACTCTAACTCTAGGAATAACTTCAATTCTCAGCAATGTTGTGACAAACGTATTTGCTCTTTTGTAGAGACGCTTTGTTACTTGCATGCCTTTTGTTACAGGTATGTAGCTCGCACTACTAAGCAATTATAAAATGTATAAAGCCCAAGTTCGAAGAAATTTTCTGAAAAAGAGCCTTGTTAATGATTTGTATCACTTCTTTCTGTTCTTTATTTTTGTAAAAGCCGCAGAAAGAATTAAAATTTGATTCGCATTTAAAACTGGTGGAAATTTGCATGCAAATCTGATGAAGACTTACTTCCAATTTTCATCTTGAATATAGCTTGTCTTTCAACAATACAAGAATTACTCTTTTTTGAGCCGGTTCTCATGAAGGTTTTTAAAATTGTGATTGGGAAAACTCGCTGGAAATGCTATAATATTTTGAAAGGTAGTAGAGTTTTTCTTAGTTGGACCAAAAGACTATATTGCGGGTATTTCGGTGAAGCTGGCCAAGTACCATGCCAATGAAATCAACTTCCCCGTGGCCAATTTTGACTTCCTTTTTATATTTATAAAAGGGAATTATTCCCTTATATTATTCTTTTTTTCGGAAACTTCCTGGGAGGGTGTAAAGAGGGAGGTTTTGAATAGATTGGGATGGAGGAGGAGCGTGCGTAGCTGTGTTTGACACAGGTGTCTTGGTGCTGCGGTGAGTTTTTAGTAGTTGTAGTAGTAGTAGTAGTTTTATATTTATTTACGTGTAAATATCATTCTGACAATTTGATTTTAAATACTTTTGATAACAGCTCAAAAACTGTTGCTTGAATTTTTGTTAATAATTTCAAAGCTCGATATAGATATAGCCATGAAACTGAAACAGCTCTGCGAGAGGCTGTGTTGGCCTCAGATGGCCTTTTGTTACGATCAATTTAAAAAAAAAGATTTTTTCAGCTGAAAGTAAGGAGCAACATTAAAAATTAAAACGAACGGGAATTATTCCCTATATGAAAAGGGCTGTCTCCTCCTCAACGCCTCACTCTTTACACTAAACTTTTAAAAAAGCTTCTAATTACTCTAATTAAACGACCCTTGGGCTTCGGGAGTTGTTCTTAAATAATTGGAACAAAAAGATAAAGTTTAGCGTAAAGAGCGATTTGTTGAGAAGGGGATAGCCCCTTTCATATACAGATTAATTTATGTATCGCCCCTAATTGTTTTTCCGATCACTTCAGAAATCACCCTTACATGGAAATTGTTCCTGGAAATCAAAACACGCTGAAAATTTTCCCTTTGAAAATTAAGCTGACAAAGAGAAAGTAAGACAAATAAAAAAAAATCGTATAGGAATTCTGTCAAATCCCCCCCCCCCTCCCATCCCCCAGTGTAAAATTCCTACAAAATCCCATCCGAAAATGTCTATACCACCCAATAACAAATACTGTACGTGAACAATGAGTAAATTTTACAACTTAAAGACCTATCCCTAGGGGCAGTGGGGGGGGGGGGGTCATATTATCTTCAAAGGCATAGTTTTGGGACTTTTCAACTATGCTGAACCAAATGGCTATATCAAAACTTTGATCGAACGAGTTTAGGGGAAAAGGGCCGTGAGAGGAGGGGGCTAGTTACCCTCTAATCTTTTCTGTCACTTAAAAAAGGCACTAGAACTTTTAATTTCTGTTCAAATGAACCCTCTCCTGATGTTCTATGACCAATGGTTCGATACGATCCCCACTGGGGAAAAGAGAAAATTAATAAAAAACACGTAGATAATTTTGGAGACCACACTGCCTTTCCATGACGATAAATAAAAGTTCAAATAGGGATAAAATCCTTTTAATAGACACTGATGATGATAACAGTGATAGAAATTCACAAAAATACCAGATATTTCGGTCACATATACAGTGACTGTCATCAGTAGTAAAACTAAACTAAAACAATTTAAAACAAAAGTTTATACCGAAATATCTGGTATTTTTGTGAATTTCTATCACTGTTATCATCATCACTGTCTATTAAAAGGATTTTATCCCTATTTGAACTTTTATTTATCGTCATGGAAAGGCAGTGTGGTCTCCGAAATTATCTACGTCATATTTATGGGGATGATTTGACCAAAATTGTGTATAAATATATAAACACTCAGAAAAAACATGCAAATGTTATCAACCAACAGGATTTTCTTCTACGATGTAAGAAGATGAGAATTGTGCCACCTTCACTAAAATTCAATTTACATTTGGGCACTTTCAAGGAAGAAAAGTTTGAACGAAGCTTACATTTCAAGGCTTTAAATCACATTATTAAGGATAAAAGTCGAAAAAGAGCTTTAATAGTGAGAGATAAACTTTCCCTGGAAAAGCTTATATCAAAAAAGGTTAGTGTAAGTGACTTTTGTTTTATTCAACAAACAGGAAAAAATCACTTCAATCATGACTTTCGCCTTTCCAGAGAAAGATTGCTAAAAAAGTTTTCGAAATTATCAACAAATAATGCGGTAATACCTTCGTCAATTCTTGGACCAGGTGTGGTTAATTTTTCATCAAGAACTTTAACAATACAAGAACAATCAGTGCTTGAAAAGGGTCCGAAATTTTGTTTTAAACCGGATAAAGTCCCCGTGGAAGACATTATCTCTTCAATAGAAACATCTTTGCATAAAAACGCAAATCTAATAAAAGATGTTAGCTTAGTAAGAGCTTCTTCCATAAAAACCCTGTCTAATTTTGTATTGAAACCGGAATTTCCTAGTACGACCATCAAAGACATAAGAATTCTTAAAAACTTGAAAAAGGATGGTTCAATTACCATTACAAAAGCAGATAAGGGTAACACTTTAGTTGTGATGAATACTGAGGACTACGAATCAAAATTAAGAAATTTACTAAATGATGAAAAAACATACAAGAAGCTATCGTTTAATCCAACAGACTCTTTTACAAATAAGTTTAAGAACGAATTGAAGTGCTTAAAGGATGGAGGAAAAATTACACCTCAACTCTATTACAAATGCCTGCCACGCAGTTCCTTGTGCCCTAAATTATATGGACTTCCCAAAATTCATAAGCCTAACCTACCATTACGACCAATTGTGTCAAGTACAAGGTCACCAACAAGTGTTTTGAGCAAATGGTTAGGGTCAATCTGTAAACCAATTTTGTCTACACAAGTTTCGTATATTAAGAATTCTTCGAATTTGGTTGAAAAACCGAAAATGTAGAATTTTCTTCGAATTCTTTGCTTTCAAGCTTCGACATTGTATCAATGTACACAAATATTGATGTAGAAGCAGCCGAAACTCTTCTAGAAAGAAAGCTGTTAAGAAATTTGGATTTGATTAGTGGCAAAACAGATTTGGAACTTTCTGTAATTATGTATTTAGTAAGGTTGTGCAATAAGTTCTCTTATTTTTTTCAATTTAGAGGGGAGTATTTCGAACAAATAAATGGTTTACCTATGGGGGCCCCTTTATCCCCTTTATTAGCTAATATTTTTGTGGAGAATATTGAAACAATTGCGTTAGATTCATATTTTTTAAAACATTTTCTGGGGCCGGTATATGGATGACATTATTTCAGTATGGGATTATGGGGAGGAGGAATTAAAAGGATTTTTGGAACATCTTAATTGTTTGGGGGGGGGGATTTAAAGTTTTCTGTTGAATTGGAAGAGAATGGGAAACTTCCTTTTCTTGATGTTCTTCTTTTGAAAAATCAAAATAGTCTGGATTTTAAAATTTACAGAAAACCGACAAATAACAATTGATTTTTGTCTTATAGTTCCGGTCACGCTTGCCAAGTAAAAATTGGTTTGAACATTTTTTTAACTGATCGGATCTTTAGTATTTGCTCTCCAAAATTTGTTGAGGAGGAGTTGTCTTTTGTAAGGAAAATACTAATAAGCAACATGTATCCAGAATGGTTAATTAACCAGACTTTTTCAAAAAGAAGAAAAAGGTTTCTAGAGATTTCTAAGGAAGTCTTGGAGACGACTCGGGAGAAGGATGTTTTTTGTTCCTTACCATATGTACCCGGGCTAAGTGAAAAACTTAAAAGAATTTTACAAAGCAATGGTCGAAGGGTAGCTTTAAAGAGTAATAATACTTTGGGTAGTTTTCTAAATTCTGGGAAGGATCTAACTTCATTGGGGCAACAAAGTGGGGTTTATCAGATCCCATGTACTTGCGTAAACTCATATGTGGGACGTACTAACCAGAGTTTGGAAATGAGGTTATTACAACACAAAGATTCAATTTCTTCGGCTTTAAAGCAAGATTCTAAGTCTGAAGATTTTACTTCAGCCCTTTCAGAACATATTTTTAATTTTCCAGACCATTTTATTTTGTTCGAGAATGTCTCTTTGATTTCTAGGGATCGGGTTTTAAAGCAAAATTTTCGTGAAATTCTTAAAATAAAGAAAATCTTATTCAAGAATATTGCTTTGAATCGGGATACAGGTGAATATGGGCTGAACTCTATCTATGATAATTTATTAAAATCTGACAGAGTAAAGTTCAATTCACCCAATGTAGTTGACCTTTGTCCAAGTGTTATATCATTGAACGCTAATGAACCGAATCCAAGAAGGTCAAAGAGAATAGCTTCCGCCTTTGCTTTGAAAAGAATTAGAGATTTAAACAATATGTAGTGTTATTTGATTTAGTATATAAACTTTTGTTTTAAATTGCTTTAGTTTAGTTTTACTACTGATGACGGTCACTGTATATGTGACCGAAATATCTGGTATTTTTGAGAATTTCTATTACTGTTATCATCATCATTGTCTATTAAAAGGATTTTATCCCTATTTCAACTTTTATTTATAAAAAACACGCATCTTTCTTCTGGCAAATATGCAAAATTCCACATTTTGCATATAGGAGCTTGAAACATCTACTATAGGGTTCTCTGATACGCTGAATCTAATGGTGTGATTTTCATGAAGTTTTTTTGACTTTTAGGGGGTGTTTCCCCCCTTTTTTCGAAAATAAAGCAACTTTTTTCAGGCTCGTAGCCTTTTATTTTTAACGCTAAGCTTAATGAATCTTATATTTTTGAATTTGGCATAATAAGCCGATTGTTTTGTTATATGTATTGATACCAAAATTCCGTTTCACGGTGTTTGATGAGTTGTTCTGTTGTTTTTTATGGGGGGGGGGATATTTGTGTTTTAATATTCAATTTATTTCTTACCTCCTGTAAATTACTTAAGTTCTTTTATCTGACAAGTAAAAATTTTTCACTTTAGGTCTAGTGAAACAGGTGAAGATAAATCCGGCAGAATAACCAAAGAAAATCAGTCAGCTGCTCCTAAAGCCAAATAAAAATTCAGTCTAGGTTTGGCACCAGACCCAATTTCAAAGTTTTTTTAGTCTCTCCTCCTCCCTTCCTCCCCTCCTCACCTCATACAGCTTATAAGAATTAATTTTCTACGTTCCTTGCTAAGATTTCTAATTTGGGAATACGATCACACCCATAAATTTAACGATTGTATGAAATAATAGAAGAAATAAGAAGAAGAAATAATAGTGACTTTTAATTCTTTTTTTTTTCTTTTTGTAGGACAACTTGGAAGAAATGTTGCTTTTCTGGAGATGGTGAATATGTTTGTGCTGGGTCAGCACGTCAGCATGCACTCTACATTTGGGAAAAGTCAATAGGAAATATTGTAAAAATCCTTCACGGCACAAAGGGAGAACTGCTATTGGATGTCGTTGTAAGTAATACCAATGAAGTTCGTCACAGTGGCTTTTTAATAGAATTTTTGAATGTTACTTTATTGCTGTACGGGTGGAATTGGGGTTTTGAGTTCCGTAAGGAACACAAAGAAGTTTTGATAGGACTGTGAAAATTGCCACTTATTTCACTATTCGTATCAACAATACAACCATTCCTCACAATTGCATTTGAGAACCTAGAAGATTGAGGATTTTCTTAGAATCGTGATAAATAAACAAATAAATTTATGGGCAGTAACATTAGATGGTACTAAATGTTAGATTGACACAAACATCCCCTTAAAGGCTTAATAGCCTATATTTTACTGTAAGAAAAAACATCTTCTAGTACAGAATTTACCCATGTAGCTGCCACAGAGAAGTGAGAAAAGAAAGACATATTTAACTAGTAATACTGTAAATTGAGTTGGAGGAAAGAGGGACATAAAAAATCATTGAAGGAATAAAAGAAATGAAAATGAAAGCAACAATTTTTTTTATCAATCTTTTAAAGGTGCCAAATGAGTGAAATCTTCGAGTCAGTTTAGGTTAACTATTCCAAACAACACGACACGTGGTGGAGAGGCAGAGTTCTGACTTTACCAAGAGAGGGAAAGGGATTTGAATATTGCTTAAGTTCCAAAGGTGATAACTTGACTGATCCGAACTGAAACTAAAAAATAACTAAGGGTCTTCAGAAGACTTCTGTGGAGCTAGAGACAAATTAAAGAGTCATACTAAATTATATAGAGTGAATGTAGACTTAGTTGTAGAATCAGGAACTTCTAGCCTTATCGTGCGCTTTTGGAAGTGGTTTCAGAATAGGTTGTCATTAAACCAGGTAAAATGCGTTTTAAGTTTTCTTGAAGTACTAAAACTCTCGCTTACCTTATTTTTATCGAATCAAAATGGTCCTAACGACATTTTTTCCTAGGAGGGAATGCAAATCTGCATACATTTTTTAGGGGAAATTTTTAATGTTCTTTCTTCTCTTTTGGAGAAAGTATCGTAAATATTAAGAATATCAAAAATATATTTTTTTTTTAATATGCACCTTCGGTCGTCCCAGGTGAAGGGTGGCGCATGGTGTCAGTACCCCTTGTCTTCCCCTTTTAGCTCCCTTACTCCTTCTATTTTATGTATCCTCTTTTATGAATTTCTTACTTTTTTTAGTGGCATCCTTTGCGTCCAATAATAGCTTCGGTTGCTAGTGGTGTAGTTTCAATCTGGTCTCAAACTCAAGTCGAGAATTGGTCTGCTTTTGCCCCGGATTTTAAAGAGCTCGATGAAAATGTCGAATATGAAGAAAGAGAATCTGAATTTGACCTGGAAGATGAAGATAGATCTATTACGCCTGATGAGAAAAAGCAGGATGAAGATATTGAGGTGTTGTTCACAAATTATACATTTTTTTGCATTATTCTATTCGTGAAATTAGAGGTATTCCAATTCGATTGCGGTACCAGCCGTCTTAGTTAATTTTTGTAGCTCTTTTTAAGTGTTACTAAAATTCGTGTTGATTTTAAACACTAATGTATGTTTCAAGGTTGTGTGTAGGAAGTGGAATGAGTCTTAGAGTTTGCCTATAGTCGTAAGATTAAGATTTAGGGATTCTTTATTCTTTCTTTAATCTGCGATAGTTTCCATATGGTTTGCCTTTACTTTGCTCTCTTGAAGAATCCCCATCTCAACCAAAAAGTATTGTGATCCTGATTGAAATCGCTCTGCATAAAGTTATTCTCAATAATTTGTGAAATCATTAGATATATTTAATTTGAACTTTGACTCGACCACTAGCTCTGTTTCAAACATTTGTATTTTAGGTGGATGTAACGAGCATTGAACCAATTGCTGCTTGCTATTCTTCTGATGAGGAGGAAGATAGGAAAGAACAACTTCTCTTCTTGCCAGTTGCACCGGAAATTGAAGAACCTGAAGATACATGGGGCATAGAAGGGCTTGATTCGTTAGAAACAGGACGAAAGAGTGGCGACTCTAAAGAAAATTCATCGCCAAAGAAAAAACGACCGAAAACTTATGACATTCAATTGGAGAATCCTCCCATCAATGGTAAAATATACATGACCGTTTAGCGTTAAACAACTTATTGGATAAAAGTGTGTTTTTTTCTGTACTAATTTCTACTTCTCCCTTACTTCTGTTCTTTTCATGCTTGAATTATTATCAGAATACTAAAAATCATGCTTTAAAAAAATCATAATTGCAAAAGACATGATCTACTGGGTAACAGGAGACTAAACGGATTGATCCGCCTAACTAATTGTAAAAAAAAAGGTTAAATATAACAGTGCTTGAAGATTCCTGCATGAGGCAGAGGCACATGTGCAGAAATATATTTCAGGAGGAGAGAGGTCCTCAGATCTTGATGGAGGCATGAATTTTGCTAATCGGGCAAAAATATTGGGACATTGTAAATACAAATCGTATAAGTTTGGGTAACTTGACGAAGGGGGGTTCGAATCTCTCCCCCCCCCCCTCCGGCGTCCTTTTTGTTTTTTATCGTTTTAAACAAAATGAGCACTAGAGCAAAATTTACTTCAGGGGGTAGAGCTTGATTTACGGTACTAGCCCTTCTCGTTTTGCGGTCAACTATAAATCAGCCAGTGGCGCTTCTAGTCTCTCTTGCGCCCAGGGGAAAATCTTGATTATGGCCTCTCCCCTGTCACCTACAAAATTTTCAGGCCAAATATGAACAATGTTTTTATTTATTAATAAAATTACATATTTTAATTATTATTATTTAAATAACTTTAGTTTTATGATTTATTTTTATTTTATTAATTAGTTAGTAATTTAATAACTGTTTTCATTTATTTACTGCGCCCTCTACTTTATTTTCATAGAAATAAAACTTCAAACATTATAAAATGATTATTGCTGTTAGATTATTTATTTGAAATTTTGCACCCCTAAAATTTCAGCGCCTGGGATAAGTGCCCCCTCCGTCCCTCCCCTAAAAGCGCCTTCGAAATTAGCTTATCTTGGTAGAAACTGAATTAATAAGCTCAAACACAGTGCCCAATTTTGGTACCGTGTTTGATTATGGTGCTTTTTTTTCTCTCTCATTTTAAAAAGATGGTTTTGCCATGGGTCATGCTTTAAAATAAGACTAGTTTTTTAGTTGGATAGAAGTACTGTAGGCGAAATGGATGCGGTGAGTCCAAAAATGACGATCCTTTGTATCACATCTCGCTAAGGCACTTTTTTTAGCGTCACTCTTTCGTTTCTTTGTAATATAAGATTTTTTTGGTTATTTTATTCAGTATAATTACATATTTGTATCAGAACCACAATTATTTGTTTGTTTTTTCAATCTTTGATTGGTTGTAAAGGAAAGATGGGTAGTTATAGAAAAAAAATCTTATTGCCAAAAGCAATGTACCATCGAGGTTGTTTTTCTGCATAACCTTCTTAAAGATTGGATTTTTGTCTTATCTGTGAGTGAGCATTGTATGATTTGAAGTGAATTGTGAAGATTTCTTTGAATTCGTACTCAGTTGGGAGGCGTGACCCCCCCTCCCCCCAAAAAAAAAGATTCGGGGGCTAGGGGGAAGTCACTCGGCAATAATTCAAAACTGTGTGGTGGGTTTTAGAAAATGCCCCATTTAAATTGCTCATTGTGAGGAAGGACGTTATCATGGATCAGAATAATACCAGAAGTCAGTATGCCTCCTCTTCTGTTTTGTTAACTCACCGTAGGTGTTGTAAACTTTCACAATAATATGTGTAGCAGTAGCTGTTCTCGGCTGCATCGACTCCACACGCGATATACATCTTCCCAAAAAGCTGTTGCTATTATCTTGCTGCTGAATAATGTTTGCATGAGTTGGCCTTTTTTTACTTTGCTTTGGTAATTTATTTGCATAAAGTCTTGTGACTTTTGTTTCATTCCAGGGATATATATATATATATATATATATATATATATATATATATATATATATATATATATATATATATATATATATATATATATATATATATATATTTATTCAAATCAAAGGTAATAGAATAAATAGCATAACAGAATAGACCAAATAACGAATGGCACAACCTATGTTTTTTTTTCTTGTATAGAATAGACAATCTTATGTTGCAAAGAGGGCTGATTCTGTGGCAAGTTCATAAATCTAATGTCCTTTTTGAGAAAAAAAACGGATATGTGCTGTACCCCAATGAACCTGCCAAACATCGGCCCAAAATTTAAAGATAAATACTCTAACCAGGATAATAAAAAAAAAAACTTGGAAGCCTCCTGTAGTGATATGATGCATGCCACACTGAGTTTGGTGGGGTGTTCCATCCCGGAGATTTTGTGGTTTGCAATGTGAAATTATTAAGCAATGTTTATGTGGATCTTTATGGAATCCTTACTTCGAGTTTTAACGATCTTGAAACATTTCTTAGAAATTTTTCTTTTTCTTGTCAGTCCCATATAGATCTATTTACATAGAGATGAAGTAATTATTCTCATTTTTTCCAGAGCTGCATCCCCTCCTTGCCTCCAAACCTTCGAAAGACAAATCTACCTATAGTGGGAAGCGTGCTGGTCGACCACCAAATTCCAAGAAAGGTGACAGAGGTAAACCTGGAAAATAAACTTCAAAACCAGGTATTGCAATGGCAACATGTTATACTGTAAATACTGATTTTTATAACGTCAAAAATAAATTTAGATCTACCCTCTATAATTATATTTTCTCCAGCTTCGGTGTTTTTCCCTTTTTAATTGCATATGAGGAATTGTAATCCAGCATTTTAAATACAAAGGTAATGGACCCTCTTACCTTTTCATATTTCGGTCGTTCGAAATCAGGACACATTATTTACGTTAGTGTGACTTTTAATAAGATTGGTACTTATGAATCAAATGGCTGGATTTTTGAAATCGATGAACTTCGGTAATAATTTGAAAAGATTAAAGGCTAAAACATTTGCCATATTCCAGTGATGTCTTAGGGCCGACAGAAAATTACACAGAAAATTACACAAAATTCCTATAGCAAAGATTCTTCCTTTCACTTAAAATTCCCTGAATCGATTAATTATGTCTGAAATTTTCACATCATCCACACACATGTGTGATCATTTCTCACATAATTTTGCACCTGTGAAATCGTTTTGTTTGGATTTTTGGGTGGTCTAAATACTATGTGCCGTAAGTTTTTTTTTGTTTTGTTTTTTACCTAGTAACTTGAGTATGTAGACAAGCAGTCTACATACTGACGACGCCGTAGCTTAAAGTCCCTACTGACAATGTTTTTAGTTCTTGGTGTGATTTCATTCATCCTTTACAATTATAATTAAAAAAAAAAAAAAAAAACTATAAGACAGATATCAGAGGCAACGCTATAGCGTTGCCTATAGTAAAGGTCATACGGCTCCAATGTTTTATTATTATTTTTTTTTTTTTTTCAGAGGCACTCCATATGGAAGGGGTCGTCGTAGAAACTTCAAAGGGGGCTCATTCGAATGTAAATCGAGAGTTCTAGTGCCCTTTATTTAGGGTCAAAAGTGATTGGAGGGCAACTAGCCCCCCCCCCCACGCCCATCATTCCCCCAAACACATCCAAACAAAATTTTGAGACAGTTGTTTTGTTCAGCGTAGTTTATTTCCAGATAGAAAATATATTTTTGAGGAGGACACTCCCCCACAACCCTCAGGGCAAGGGTTTTAAGTTATGCCCTGGGGGCATATAAGGTTCTTATAGAAGGCGTTGTCGTAGAAACTTCAAAACAGGCTCATTCGATTGGAAATTCAAAGGGCTAGTGCCCTTTTTAATAGTCGAAAGTGATTGGAAGGCAACTAACCCCCCTCTCACGCCCACCTTTTCCCCAAACACATCCAATAAAAATTTTGAGACAGCCATTTCATTAAACGTAGTTTTAAGTTCTGGAAATTAGGTCTTTGAGGATGACAGCTCCCCCACAGCCCTCAGGGCAAGGGTTGTAAGTTATGCCCTGGGGGCATATAAGGTTTTGTATAGACAACGTTGTCGTAGAAACTTCAGAAAGGGCAAATTCGATTGGAAATTTAAATGGCTAGTTCCCTTTTTAATAGTCGAAAGTGATTCTAAGGCAACTGACACCCCTTCCACGCCCACCATTTCCCCGAACACATCCAATCAAAATTTTGATATAGCCATTTTGTTCAACGTAGTTGAAAGTTCTGGAAATTATATGTTTGAGCAGGATACTCCCCCCACAGTCTTCAGGGGCAAGGGTTATAAGTTATGCCCTGGGGGCATATATGGTTCTTATGGAAGAAATGCTCGTATAAACTTCAGAGAGGGCTCATTTGATTGGAAATTGAATTTTCTAGTTCATTTTTTAAGCGTCAAAAGATATTGGAGGGTAACCAGCCCCCCCCCCCCGAACCCTTTTTTCCCAAATGCCTCCAATAAAAATTTTAAGATAGCTATTTTGTTAAAAATAGTTCAAAGATCATATAACAAAAATTTTGGTGTCGACACAACGCACCAGGGCTCGGGTGCAGGCGTTGTAAGTTATGCCCTGGGGGCATATATGGGTCTTATGGAGGAGATGCTCGTATTAACTTCAAAGAGGCATCATTTGATTGGATATTGAAAGTTCTAGTTCACTTTTTAAGAGTCAAAAGAGATTGGAGGGCACCTAGCCCCCCCCTTCCTCCACGTCCTTTTTTCCTCAAACCCATCCGATAAGAACTTTGAGATAGCTTTTTTTTAAAATAGTTCAATGACCATATAACAAAAACTCAGGAGTCAACACAGACCCCCAGGGCCCGAGGGCAGGTGTTGCAAGTTATGCCCTGGGGGAATATATGATTCTTATTGAAAAGATGCTCGTAAAAAATTCAGAGATGGCTCATTTGATTGGAAATTGAAAGTTCTAGTTAAGTTTTTTAGAGTCAAAAGAGATTGGAGGGCAACTAGATCCCCCACGCCCCTTTTTCCCCAAATGCATCCAATAAAAATTTTGAGATAGCCACTAAGTTAAAAACTTCTCAAAAGTCAGATAACAAAACTCAGGTGTCGTCACAACCCCCCAGGGCCCGGGTGCAGGCGTTGTATTTATGCCCTGGGGCATTTATGGTTCGTATGAAAAGGATGCTCGTATAAACTTCAGAGAGGGCTCATTTGATTGGATATTGAAAGTTCGAGCTCACTTTTTAATAGCCAAAAGAGATCCGAGGGCAGCTAGCCCCCCCCCCTCCCCCCACGCCTTCTTTTTCAAACCCATCTGATGAAAATTTTGAGATAGAAATCTTGTTAAAAATAGTTCAAAGGTCGGATAAGAAAAAATCCGGTGTCAATAGAACCTCCCAGGGCACAGGGGAAGGCGCTCGAAGTTATGCCCTAAGGGCATGTATGGTTCATATGAAAGGGATGCTTGTATAAACTTCATAGAGGGCTCGTTTGATTGGAAATTGAAAGTCTTAGGCCACTTTTTAAGAGTCAAGAGAGTTAAACTAGCCCCCCCCCCCCAACGCTCTTTTTCCCCAAACACCTCCGCTACAAATTTTGAGATAGCCAGAATTTTGGGAATTGTTCAAAAATTAGATAACTAAAACACCCCCCAGAGCCCGAGGGATAGGCGTTGTAAGTGTTGTCCTGTGGGCGCATATGGTTCTTATGAAAGGGATGCTCGTATAAGCTTCAGAGGGGGCTCATTGGATTGCAAATTGAAAGTTTTAGCTCAATTTTTAAGGGTCAAAAGATATCCGAGGGCAACTAGCCCCCCCCCCCCACACGCACACCCTTTTTTCCCTAAGCCCATCCTATAAAATTTTTATAATAGCCATTTCATTAAAAATAGTTCAAAGGTCAGATAAGAAAAATTGCTGTATCGACAGAACCTGCCAGGGCCCGGAGGCAGGCGTTATGAGTAATGCTCTTGGGGCATATATAGTTCTTATGTAAGGGATGCCCGTATAAACTTTGGAGAGGGCTCATTTGATTTGAAATTGAAAGTTCTTGTTCACTTTTTAAGAATCAAAAGAGATCGGAGGGCAACTAGCCCCCCCCCCCTCCCCTCCTCCACGCCCTAAATGCATCAGGTAAAAATTTTTAGATAGACATTTTGTTAAAAATAGTTCAAAGTTCTGATAACAAAAAGCTCCGGCGTCGACACAGCCCCCCAGGGCCCGGGGGTAGGTGTTGTAAGTTATGCTCGGGGAGCATATATGGTTGTTATGGAAGGGATGCTCGTATAAAATTCCTAGAGGGCTCATTTGATGGGAAATTGAAAGTTGTGCTTCACTTTTTAAGAGTCAAAAGTGATTGAAGGGCAGCTAGCCTCCCCTCACGGTCCATTTATTTTTTCCCAGAGGCACTTCATATAGAAGGGGTCATCGTATAAACTTCAAAGGGGGCTCATTCGATTGGAAATCGAGTGTTCTAGTGCCCTTTTCAAAAGTCAAAAGTGATCAGAGGGCAACTGGTCCCCCCCATCCCTGTTTCCCCAAATACATCTGATAAAAAATTTGAGGTAGCCATTTTGTTAAAAATAGTTCAAAGACCATATAACAAAAACTCCTTTACGTATGGTAATTTTGTTAAAAATAGCTCAAAGATCAGATAAGAAAACTTCAGAGAGGGTTCATTTGAATGGAAATTAAAAGTTGTAGTTCATTTTCTCAGAGTGAAAAAAGATCAGAGGGCAACTAGCCCCTCCTGCCCTCCACGCCTTTGGGTGTATCGGATGGAAAAACCCATCCGATAAAAATTTCAGGTGACAATTCTGTTAAAAATAGTTCAACCATCAGATATTAAAACTCCAGGGTCGACACAACCCCCCAGGGCCCAGGGATAGGCGTTGTAAGTTATACTCTGGAGATATATATGGTTCTTATTGAATGGATACTCGTATAAACTTCAGAGAGGGCTCATTTGATTGAAAATAGAAAGTTCTAGTTCACTTTTAAAGAGTCAAAAGAGACCAAAGCTTAATCTAGTCCCCCCACGCCCTTTTTCCCCAAACCCACCCGATAAAAATGTTGAGATAGCAATTTTGTTAAAAATTGTTCAAACATCAGATAATAAAAACTCCGAGGTTGAGACAAACCCGTTTTTGCACTTTGATATTGTTACTCTGATATCAGTTTTGATGCTTTGATGAATATTTGATTTTTTTTTAAGTTTATTTTGAAATAAGGAATTTTTAAAAACTTGAAATTTTTTGCAATCAAAAACGAACAAAAATTAATTAAAAAAAAAAACTTTCCGAAAAATAAATTTTCAAAGAAAAGAAAAGGCCATTTTAAACTTAAGCTCAGCAGATACAAATACCTTTTAAAATTCAAACTCAAAACGACCAGAAATTACTATTAAAGAATAAAGGAAACCCAAAACAAACAGAAATTAAATAAACAATCGTAGCAAAAACATACAACAAGTAATATTATAAATGAATAAATAGATCTTAAAGTGATTAATGCTTAGATTGAATATGAATATCAAGCCTAAAACGAAAAAAAATATTTTCCTATTGAAGTATAAATGAAACTTAAAACGAACAGAAATTAAATAAGCAATCAATGCAAACAAACATACAATAGATATTAATGTAAATTAATAAATATATCTTAAAACGAGTGAAACTTAAACTGAATGTGCAAATCAAGCTTGAAACGAACAAAAATCACCACAAACAAGAATTTGGGTGTAACCTCCTTCTCTCACTGTAAAAGTTTAAAACCTACTGCGTCATTGGCGCTTTACCGAAAACTACACGTGTCTTGAAAAGTATCAATAACATCAAATTGAATATTTGATGTATAATGATATTAATTGTCGGAAGATCCATCAGTTCAAGAATTTATTTCACTGTAATTGTATTTTTATTTTCAATACTGTAAGAACTGGAAAAGAAAATATTTGTAATATAATCCGTTTTCAGTTAAGCTCCAATGACGCAGTAGGCTTTTGGTTTTTATTTACAGTTAGGAAAGGAGGCAGTATCCAAACACTTGTTTGTAGGGAAACTATATTCGTCTTAAACAACTTTAAAAAGAGCTAATAAATTAAACTGAATATTTGATGTATAATGATAGTAATTGCTGAAAGCTCATCAGTTCAAAATGCTACTTAAATTAATATCTATTGTATGTTTGGTTGTATTGATTGTTTATTTAAATTCTGTTCGTTTTAAGCTTGATATTCATATTCAATCTAAGCATTACTCGCTTTAAGATCTATTTATTCATTTATATTATTACTTGTTGTATGTTTTTGCTATGATTGTCTATCTAATTTCTGTTTCTTTTGGGTTTCATTTATTCTTTTATAGTAATTTCTGGTCGTTTTTAGTTTGAATTTTAAAAGGTATTTGTATCTGCTGAGCTTAAGTTTAAAATGGCCTTTACTTTTCTTTGAAAAACTTATTTTTCGGAAAGTTTTTTTTTTAATTAATTAAAGTAAAAAGAAGAAGATATTAATATTAGACTTGGTAAAAAATGAAACTAATAATTAACTTAGAATGTACGAAAAATAAAATTGATATTCCACTCAAACTCAAAACAAACAGAAATTATTAGATATATCAAGTAATTTTCTCCCTTGTGCTCCAATTATAGCGCGATTGTCATTTGCGCCTTACTGAAAGCAGGTTTTAAGGAATTTCTCTTTATTATTACAACATTGAAAAATAGATAGAGTAGCGAAATCTCTCAAAATTATTGCGATTACATTTTCTAATGTCAATCTAGTTCCATCAGGCTAATATGCACTAAAGTTCCATTAATATTTCTTCATTCCAAACCTATTTCTTTAAAATGCATAAAAGCTCTGGTCATCTACTCCAAGTCACAGCTGCTCGTGGCTCTAAACACGCTTCTGGGTGATGCTGCCAGGACAGGACTATTCATTAACTGGAAAAAGACGAAAGTCATGGTAGTGCAGCCAAAGTCTGACGCTTACGATTCTAATTACTTGGTCGCCGGAAACCAAATCGAAGTGGTTGACCACTTCACTTATCTTGGTTCTACTATATCATCGGATGGCTGCATCAACCATGAAGTTGCTGCCCGCACGGCCAAGGCCTTTCACGTCTTCGATTCACTGAGCCATGTTTGGAAGAAGCCAACGATCAAACGTACCGCCAAAATGAAGATCCTTGAAGGGTCAGTCTATTCGATCCTGCTATATGGAACTGAAAGTTGGCCTGCAACTGCAGCTGTCCAGTGCCGTCTCAACACTCTTCGATCTAAGTGGCTTTGGACAATCGAGGGAATCCGATGGACAGACTTTGTCAGCAACGACCGCCTACGAAATATGACTTCCCAGTCACCTTTGTCACACCTGGTTGCCGAGCGTACACTTCGTTGGTTTGAACATCTTTTTCGATTGCCTGCCGATACTCTGGCTTATATTCTTTACGACTTTGAACCAACCAGTAGTGACTGGAACCGTCCAAGAGGAAAACCCAAATTCCGGTGGAGTGATTGTCTTGGGAACTTCCTGGACCAAGCTGGAATTTCACTGTCTGATGCAGAGGCCCTTGCTTAAGACCTCCCCACGTGGAGAAGGCTGACGACGCTCTCACACCATCTCGGTATGAGGGCTAAATAAGTAATCATAAAAAAGAGTCGAATATATTCGTCAATACAAAACTTCACTTCAAAGAATAATATGGATTTCTCAAAAAAATAAAACTATTCATTTTCTAAAGGCTATTATGGGCTCTGCATCACTGTTGTCAAGGTAGTGGGAAGCAAATTTTTATTTGGCAGTTAGAGATAGTGATGAATTTTTGGCGTCTCTAGTGAATTTGATGTTATCCTGTATTTTGCAGTAGGTTGCATCAAGACATGACTTATTGTAGAAAGAGAAAAGCCAAGACAGCTAGTCCGAGTAATTGTGGAGGAAAATGTCTAAATGGCTGCGACACGGGTAAATGGCGGGAGTAAGTATGACTCTCTTATTGGACACATACTTGTTTGTTAGTTTTTTGGAAAGGCAAAAGGAAAGGCAACATTAGTTTAAATAAACAATTTGAACATATGAATTTTATAATATGAATGGAAAAAGTCTCATTGACTACACAGAAAGAAATAATAAGTTGAAAACAGTGCTCTACTCTAAAAAATGTGAACTTAACTTTTAATTACAAGATGAGTATATTGTTAATCAGATAATTTACCATCTCTAGTTGTTGACAATGAAGGCCCCTATGTAGAAGAAGAAAAAGACGACAAGTAAAGAAAAAAAAATTCTAAAAAGTCATCTGCGCGGTTTTGTCTGAACAACTAGTTTAATTGATAAATTTGTAATTATTATCTCAAACAGACTTTATTGTTAGTGAAGTGAATTCAATAGTGAATTTACTAAATTTTCAGTATCAGAAAAAATCTTGAAATGGGAAAGATTATGAGATTTTGAAATGCGGAGTGTGAAATTTTGAAGGAGAGTAGATCTATTATTCTTGAGATTTGGAAAGAGAAAAATGTTTTAAGATTCTTAAAATATGAAGAAATTAGTTATAAAAATATGGAAGTTCAAAGTCTTTGGAAGTGTGAAAAAGTGAAATTTGTTCTGGTTTTTCGATAGAGAAGGGTTTTGTTGTAAAAAAAAAACAAAATAAAAATAGTGAACAAAAAATATTATTCTTGAAATATGAAGGGTAAATTTTTTTAAGATTCCATAAATGCGAAGGCTTTGTGTTGCCAGATTGTGAAAATAACTTGATGAATTGAGGAATACTGAAAAACAAGCTTTAATGCTTGAAATGAGAAGGGATTTTGTGATAAGAAGTTCGAAAATTCAAAGGGCTATAAAAAAGGAAATGAAATATTTGTTGAGATTTTGGATAGGGGAAGAGTTTCGTTATCAAAAAATTAAACAAGAATCATGAAATTTTTGAAAAAAAGTATTATTCTTGAAATATAAAAGGCGACGTGTTACCATTCTTTAAATGTGAAGGCTTTGGATTGTCTAATTTCGGAAATATTTTAGTAAATTGTGGAATTTTGAAAAACTCTAATTCTTGAAATGTGAAAGTTTTAGCTATAAAATCCGAAAATTCAAAGTTTTAGAAGAAAAAAAAATTAAATTTGCTCAGATTCTTGAAATATAAAGGGCTTTGTTATAAGTACAAGTGGAAATTCAAAGGGTTAGGAGGAAAAAAAGTGAAATTTGTTAAGGAAGGGTTTTGTTGTCGAAAAACGAAATAAGGATTGTGAAATTGTGAAAGAAAGGGGTTATTCTTCAAAGGCGAAGGGCAGTGGTGCTTCTAGGCCTGTAGAGTGAAGGCGGCTGCTCCCCCTCCCCAGTTTTCTTACATCTGACCTTAAATTCCGTTTATTTTATATTTTTACACTACTATTAAGGTACCTCCCTACCCCAGATTATGAGACCTAAAACCGCTACTGGTGAAGGGTTAAATTTGTTAAGATTCCTTAAATTTGCAATGTTGTCAGATTATTACAATAATTCGACTAATTTTGGAATTTTGAAGAAAAGGTGATATTCTTCAAATGTGAAAGGTCAGTTATAAAATACTGAGGATGTTGCTTTTCCGCTGTTGAATTTTTCGTCGTTGAGTTTTCCTTATTGACTGGGGATGGTTAATTTTGACCATATTTGATTTCTTTGATGGATTGTGGTGTGTTTCTGTTTTTATTATCTTCAACCTGATTTATATATGCGTGGGGTGATAATTTGTTGATTATAAGGGCTGCTCGTATAATAATAATAATAATTAATAATAATTATTATTATAATAATAATATTAATAATATTAATATCAATAATAATAATATTAATAATATTATTATTATTAATAATAATAATAATAATTATTATTATTATTATTATATTAAGGTCTGTTCGTATATGAAGAGTGACTCACCCGTTGTCGATTGTCTCTTATTGCCTGAAGAGTCCTGTATCTAATCCTAACAACTCGAGAGGAATCAATCTTGCCATAAGAAGTTGGAAATTTTTTGGTTTTGTTTTTGTCTGGCAGTCAAAATCTGGAGCTGAGCACTGAGCATGTATAACCACCCTTTTTGAAAGGTTAGATTAGATTGCCATGGGTATTTGAATAAATCAGACTCGATAGAAAAATAAGACTGGGCTTGAAATAAAACACGAAATAAATAAAAGATGATTAGATAGTAGTCGGGGTGTAGGCAGATACCATTTAAACAAAATCGTGCCGAAAATAAAGATAAAATTAGCCTTGAAAGAAAATATAAAAAAAACGTTTAAAGTGAATGAAAAGATGTGAAGCGGGAGGGGTGCAATTAGAAGGGGAAAGCATTATGTAAAAGCATGACTTTTTCTTATTGTCGGGGGGAGGGAATTCACCGGAACTTGGTATGTCCTTACTCTGCCTCTCAAAAAATCATTTATAATCAAAAAGAAGAAACGAAAGGAAAAACACTAATATATCAAATGTGAAACTTATTATGATTCTTTACATCTGAAGCCTTTGTCTTGTGCAATGGTGAAATTAGATTGAATAAATGGGGAATTTTAATAAAAAAAAAAATGAAAGCAAAATATTATTATTGAAAACATCAAAAGATTTGCCACATAAATAGGAGTTTTAATTGCTCATCGAAGGCTTAGGTAAAGAAAATGTAAAATGAATGAAAGATAGTTGGATTATAGTAGGGTTGTAGGCAGATCTCTCATGTTGTCGCTAGGATTCACTTTCGCTAGTATTAAATAAAATCACACTCAAAAGAAAGATAAAGATAGCCTAAAAAAAAAAAAATGTAAATTCATAAAAGCTGACAAGATTGTAGCAGGACTTCGCAAAGATTAGCTTTCATTACTATTAAACTAAAATTGGACTTAAAAGAAAGAAAAAATAAACTAGAAAAAAATATATAATATATTAAGGGCATAAAAATATGTGGAGGGACGGGGGGGGGTGCCATTTGTAAAGGAAAACATTAGTAAACCTTAACATTCATATTATTGGGACATAAAGTAGAGTTGTTTTTTTTGTCAAGGGCTCCGTCAGAAGCTTTTAAATAAAATCATTTAAAATCTGAAGGGGGAAATGGAAGGGAAAATATTGAAATACAAATTAAGATTTTTTAAGTGTGAAGTCTTTATGCTATCAAATTGCAAAATTACATAGAAGAAATGTGGAATTTTGAAAAAAAGAATGAAGGAATCGGTTACATGAATAGATGTGTTAATTGCTCTTGGCATGAAAAAAATCGCTTCAAAAGAAAAATAAAAATTTGATATTAAATAAAAATAATTTATAGAAGGGATTTTTGAAGGAGGGACTATAGCATACTTATTCACATTGAAGTATCAGAGGATATTCAAATGTAAGTATTTTAACTTCGTAGCTAAAAAGCGCAATTTTCTAAGCTTTAGATCAGTGCCTTGGGCGAGTTAGCATTACTTTTATAATCGAGTCAAAAGCAACGAAAAATATGAAAGACTTAGTCATAAAAATTTGAAAAACTAAAATTCTTCGGAGTAAAATTTGAAAACAAATAAAGAGTTAAAAATGAGGATAGAACAATCAATAAAATGAAGGCTTTTACCCAGTCTTGTGGAAAAAAGAATTTGTCATTAATTTTACGGGACTTTTTGCTTTTTTTTTTTTTTTTTTTTTTTTTTTTTTTTTTTTTTTTTTTTTTTTTTTTTTTTTTTTTTTTTGACCAGGGCAATACGTATAGAAGGAATTGTCGTTGAAAATTCGAAAATGGTTCATTCGATTGGAAGTTGAGAGGACTAGTGCCCTTTTTAATAGTCAAAAGTGAGTGGAGGGCAACTAACCCATCTCCCAAGCCCACCATTTCTTCAAACACTTTCGATCAAAATTTTGATATATCCATTTTGTTAAACGTAGTTGAAAGGTCCGCAAATTATGTCTTTAAGGGTGACAACCCCCCACAGCCCTCAGGGTAAGTAAGGGTTGTAAGTTATGTCTTGGGGCATATAAGGTTCTTATATAAAGTGTTGTCGTAGAAACTTCAAAAACGGCTCATTCCATTGGAAATTGAGAGGACTAGTGTCCTTTTTAATAGGTTAAAGTGATTGGAGGGTAAATGACCTCCCCCCATGCCCATCATTTTCCCAAACGCATCCGATCAAAATGCGTAGCCATTTTGTTCAACGTAGTTGAAAGGTGTGGAAATTATGTCTTTGAGGATGACATTACCCCCCCCCCCCAGCCTCCAGGGCGGGTTCTAAGTTTTGCCCTGGGGGCATAGAAGTTTTTTTATAGAAAGTGCTGTCGTAGAAAATTCAAAAAGGGTCCATTCGATTGGAAATTGAGAGGACTATTGCAATGGCGATTTTGTTCAAAATAGTCAACAGAACAAATAGCACTGCCTTCAGGGTTGACAAAACCCCCCAGAGCCCTGGAGGGATTTAAGTTATGTCCTGTGGGCATATAAGATTTTTATAGAAGGGGTGGTCATATTAAATTCAAATGGGTCTTATTTGATTTTAAATTGGAAGTTATAGTGCCCTTTTTAAGAGTCAAAGTGATTTGAGAGCAACCCCTCCTCCGCCTCACGCCCACCATTTCCCAAAACAAACATCAACAAACTTTTGAGACCTCTACTTTTTTCAGCATTCTCGAAAGGTTCAGTAATTATTCATTTGGGAATGTCACCCCCCCTCCCACCTCCGAGGCCCAAGGGCAAGGGCTATAGGTTACGCAATTTGTTCATGGTTTACATATAGTATATATTATTGAGAAAAGGTATGTATATTGGACTTCTACTTTGCCAAAATACGAAGGACATTAAGATGTGTCTTTCAGGAAATGTTGAGGGGAGTGATGAACTAAATCAAAACATGTTATGTGTATATGGGTTGTCAAAAGGGTGTAACTAAGGAATGACTGAGTATATTAATTTGGAATTTTCAGGAAATGATAAGGGAGATAATCAATTCACCAAAAAGGCAATATTTGCACGCTACTACAACTACTGCTGCTTCTACTGCTACCACAAGTACTATTATTACTACCACTATTACTTCAAAAATAGAATCAAATAATCTACAAAGCGTAACACCACCACAAATCAGCATCAATAAATAAATGAAACCCAAAACGAATAGAAATTACAAAAACTTACCGAGTGAAACTCAAAACGAGCAGAAATTAACATGGGTAGGGCTCAAAACCCCCTATGCCTTCCCAAGGCCGGAATAAAATTTGCACTTTACTGAAAAAACATTGAATATTTTCGCCTGTATAACTTTAAGAAATCAATACACGGTTATGGCCAAAATGCAATATAACAAAAACCTTTTTTTTTTACAGAGCTGCTTGAACTACAAATTGGTTGCGTAAGGAAAGCTTGGTACCTTGATTCGGCCCTATCCGGCTTGACACTCAAAAGGCAGCTTTTTTCAGTTGCAGAGAAAGGAAAATTTCAATACGCCCAAAAAAGAAAGCAACGATAAAAGTTTAAACACGCCATTTTAATTAATTCGCCAAAAAATTAAAAATATCTTTCTCTAGCGTCAATGGGCGTTGACGTAAAAACATTGAGAAAAATTGAATAGTCTAAGTAAAAATGTCATAATTTAGCTGTTGAAAATTAAATTAAAACGAATCTTAGACAAATTGGAGAAAAATAGAGGGGTGAGGGGATTTTGAGGGAGGGTATAGCATACGATTTCGCCTTGACATACCAAAGCATATTAGGATTTAAGTGTTTTGCTTCATACCTAAAAAAGTGAGATTTTAAACTCTTAAGCTCAACATCTTGGACAAATCATCAAATTTTTTGATAAAGTCAAAACAAAAGGAAAACGAAACGTTAAGTTTAAAAAAAAATCTGAAAAATTAAAAGTTTTCGGAGTAAAATTTCAAAATAAAAATAGAGTTGAAAACAAGGATACCAAATTTAATAAAACGAAATTTTTTATCCAGTTTTCGAGAAGAGGCAAGGTATTATTAATTATAAAATATAAAAAGATATAAAAAAAATCCTTGGTAGCGTATAAAAAATGATGGAGTTGATATAGCCTCCCAATTAGCCTTTTATGCGGTCGGTGTTACCGTTTACTGCAAATGTAGTAGGAAATTAATTAAAAGCACTGATTCCTCGTGAATTGAACAAAATAAATATATTAAAAAGAAAGCTTTATTTTCTGAAGAAGTTAAGAATTCGTATGTCCTCAGGTTAACAGGACGATTGGAAGAGGAATCAAAATCATTTGAATTTGTGGGCATGACCTTTCCCAAAGGATGGTGTTCAAATAAGCACTCTGCATTACGATTGCCTTGAAACTTGTATCTGCAAGTGTTTAAACCAAGAATATCTAGTGTAAAAAGAAAGATAGATTTCTACAATCCTAAAACATTGCTTATTTGTATCCCAAACTCGTTTTGTTTCCAAGACGCGAAAATGTTATAAATTTGTGGTATTTTTTCCTCGGACCCCTTGGAGCATAAAAGTAGGATCTTACATTATTTCGATGAAACAACAGATGGCTGCTGCTTATAGACACAGGTATCAGATCTCATAGACCACGTATGAAGCAAAATGATAATTCTTATATGATTTGTGAACACACAGCTGTGGTATAGAAATTATAACTCTGAATAGGAAATGTGCTTGGAAGTATGGACAGTATAAAGCATTTGTTGTGAAGTATGGGCAGTATATAGCATGTATTGGGAAATATGGGCAGTATATAGCATGCGTTATGAACTAAGGACATTCTATATCATCAGTTATAAAGTATTGGTATTATAAAACATACGTCAGGAAGTATGAAGAACATATAGTATCTGTTATGATCATGAAGTAAAGGCAGAAATAGAAATTCGATGGTATCTGATTGTTAATTACACCTGTGGGGACCCATAGAAGTCTGAGTTGCATTATATTCGAGACAAGAAATCTGAGAAATACCACCAGTGTTTTGCATATCTAGGGTGGCTTAACTGCTAGTGTGCTTTGGCTTCAGACGTCCAATTTCAGCCTCTGATTTATCCATATTTCAATTTTAGCCCCCGATTTTTAGTCAGCAAGCACAAACCCTCCTTAATTACCAACTAAGGCGAATATCAAATGTTTAATGGATTTGATTTTGGACAGCCATGATTTGAACATTAGTCTTTAATTATTAACTGCAATCACATTAATTAAAACAAAAACTACTGAAAAAGTAGTTTTTCGAAGAAAAGTGAAAAGCCATATTAAAACTTCTGACGAGGAGAAATAAAGTCTTGTGATGATTCAAACTTAAAACGGTCTGAACCTGCCATAGCTGCCATATTCTGGATCTTTTGAACTGGTGGCAACAAAGTTTTCAGAGCACCAGCGTACAGTAAACGTCCATTACCGGCAATGGTTTTGATGGAATACTTTAAAACGGGATCGAGCCTGGCGGAAGAAGATTTTTGTAGTGAAGAGTGATCCCCAGCTTTCTTGCACAGCTTTTTTCTCACCCGATCGTGGTAGTATTTCCAATGTAATCCTGTGAAGAAGTGGATTCTGAAGAGACGAAGCTCGTCAACTCTAAAGCATCGTTCGTAAACATGAAATTGGCGTGTAAGCGTGGCCCTTTCAATCGGGAAATCATTAGCTTTTTTATTTTCGATATAATGAAATTGGACCATCCTTGCATCGACCCACATTTCACTGTCGCCACCTCCAGGGTGCCTTTCAGAGCTCAAAATGAATTTGTGACGGTAGCTATTAGTTACTAGGAAAGAGCAAAAACGTATAGCAAGCGGTGAGTTCATCTTTTATCTAGTGATAAAAAAAACTAAAAAACTACTGAAAATTCTTCCGTTAAATTCATTATAGGTAGCAGGACCTATACTCTCAAATAAATCATATAGAAAAAGAAAGCAAAATTAATCATGCCAGAAGAAAGGCACTAACTGAAATTAATTAATGATCCTTTAAAATAAAGAACATTCATACTATCAAATGAAATGCGTGATGTATTAAAAGAGATTTTGCTGCTGAAAAATCTATCCCATGTATGTTTTTTCTCTCTGTGTATGCTGAATGCATATCTATTGATTTGGTTAGCTTAGGGTTTAAAATTGGGTAAATTTGCAGGTGGCACAATAATTTAGCTAGGATGAAAGTGAATAACATCATTTGATGCCTTTTCTTGTGCTCTTTCATAATTCAATAATCTCTTCTGTTACAAATTGCATCTTGAGCCCCTAAAGGGGCCCCAAAGGTAGCCGAGCCCTATTTCATTTTTGTAATCACACAAAGAAGTTATCAACAGTAGGCCAGTTAAGCTAGTGAAAAGTTGGTAAATTTTTTTTGTTCATATTATTGACTTATGCATAAAGTAAACATACCACTCAATGCCTTTTTTTAGGCTCTTTATGAATATAATTGGCCTAATAATTTTTGCAGGAAATGAATTGTACCCCCACCCCTACATATACCAATTCAAAGTATATATTTGCACATTAGGGGAGTGGGGGTAAATTTTATTTCTTGATGTAAACGAGAGGTAACCTAAGTTTAAACTTTCCCCCACCCCCCTATTGTGCAAATATATACCCTGAACTGGTATATATAGGGGTGGGGGGTAAAATTCATTTCTGACAAAAATTATTAGCCTATTATATTTAGAAAGAGCATAAAAAAGGCAGTGAATGGTAGGCTATGTTTATTTTATTCATAGCCTAAGTCAATAATTTGAATAAAAACAATTACTGAAAAGTTGTTAAAAACATCTAGGCCTAGTTTATAAACAAGTTGTTCATCAGTAGTATATTCTAAGAAAACTTATTTATAACAATTCAAGGTAAATTTTTTGTTGTTCATGTTATTGACTTATGAATAAAGTAAACATACCACTTGATGCCTTTTTTATGCTCTTTCCAAATATAAAAATCATTTTTGTTGAAAATGAATTTTACCCCTACCCCTATATATACCAATTCAGGGTATATATTTGCACATTAGGGGGGCAGGGGGAGTTTAAACTTACCTCTCATTTAAATAAAAAATAAAATTTATCCCACCCCCCTAATATAGAAATATATACCCTAAATTGTTGTATATAGGGGTGGGGGTAAAATTCATTTCTGACAAAAATGATTATTATATTTGGAAAGAGCATAAAAAAAGGCATTGAGTGGTATGTTTACTTTATTGTAAGTCAATAATATGAACAATGAAAATTTACCCAATTCAAACCTCATTTATTGGGCAACACTAATATAAACCATTTTCCTAACATTTCAAGTTATTCAAATGTCATCAACAAAAATAGTGCTGAATTTTTGCAATTCAAAATTTTGCTGTTGACAATTCAGGGTATATTCCAGTTCAGGGTAGATATTTGCACATTAGGGGGGTGGGTAAATTTCATGGTAACTTTGTAGTGGACCATACAATTTAGCTAGGATGAAAGTGAAAACATTATTTGAGGCTTTTTTATGCTCTTTCATAATTCAAATAAAATACCTTTGGGGCCTGTTTAAGGGCTCAAGATGCAATTTACAACATAAGTAATTATTGAATTATGAAAGATCATAAAAAAAACATCAAATGATGTATTCACTTTCATCCTAGCTAAATTATTGTACCACCTGCAAATTTACCTAAAATTGTGTTAAGAGTTGAGATGTTTAATTCAGGGTACTAGACAGAAATCTGGGTAATAATTCTAGATGAGGTTTTCACCTATCATAAACATTATAGGCCAAGCTAAGTTAGGCAAATAGGCTAGGACTTTGAGGATTGTCTCAGAGCTTACAGAAAGGTCTTTAGAAGTAGCCTGTGTACATCCACCCTTGTACCCTGCAAAAGGCATAAACTATGAGCTAAAAGTGCAATGCTTATTAGAAATTGATCTAACCTATACCACTCTTAAAGTTTAAGGATAGTCTTCTGAGCCTCTTAACTCTGCTAAATGCTAGTTTATAAGTTTGCACCAATATGCAATTGCTTCATTATAGCATATGCAGAAAAATTGTAGGCTAGTTAATACACATTGAAGTTACTTCCACTATACCTTGGGTATACTAAATGGGTTAGGTTAGAAAAATGATGCTTTCAGTAATGAATCCAGGGCCAAAAACATACTCTGGGAAGGTATTACCAAATTTCCATGTTAACCCTCTTCTGATTTCCAAGTCTTAGAAATTTGCCTTCTTGACAGGTCTAAACCTACTGAAATTTTGACAAAACAACATTTTACCTTAATTTTCAGTTATCAGTCATTTTAGCCTATCTCTGGTTTTAGTTCTGAAAATGTAATTCCTGTTATTTAAGTAGAATCTTAAGCCAGATCAATAGGTTTATTCTAAATTTAGGAAATGTATTTGCAGATCTTTGAAACCTCATTAATTGGGATTGAGTAAAAGTGTGAAGCTAGAAACAGTTCTCTTGTGCTTAATTTAAGCAGAATATCTGTTTTGCACAGTTTCACTTTCATAACACATATGTTTTTAAAGGTCACTTCCCTCTAGAGGAAGAAAGAGTATAGTTAGGTACTTCAAAATACCTTCCCAGGACATACTCTAGTTTCTAGACCTGTCCCTGAAAGTTTCATTTTCCTAACCTGACACCTTTCTAAGATAACAAAAAGTAGCTAAACTAGAATTTTACTTAATTTACTAGCTAAAAAATGAACCCACCACTCAATTTGCTTTTTAACACTTTCCAATTTCACTAATTGTTGCCCTTAGAAATTCTGTTTGTGACTACTCCTTGTTCCTTGTTTTTAATTTTAAAACTAAGGTGAAAGCACATCATTAAATTCAAAATCCAATACTAACCTGATATTTTTTGGTAGCTAACTTTTTAAAGTTTATCCATTTTTATTATTTTCAAATTGTTTTTTTTTAATTTGATTTTTTTGCTTAAAAGTAATTTATACCTTGTCTTATTTATATTAGAAAAACCCACACATGGACTATTCACAAATTAAAAATGGGAGGCTTAAAAGATGTATAAATTGTTAAGACTATTGGATTTTATTATAATAAATCCTTGCATGTGAGATAAATGACAGTGAAAATATAAAATCAGTATTAGATTTACATTGAATGATATGTTTAGTCTTAATTCTACAAGAAAAAAAAGAAACAAATTGTTACTTCAAGGATTCAAAGTGGAATATGTGAGGGTAGCAACTGTTTTTTTTTGGAAAGAGTGTTAAAATGCACATTGAGTGGTATGTTTATCTTCTAGCTTCATCAAGATGTAAAAAACATTACCAATACATGTCTTAACTTGGGAAAAATAAGTTTTTCATCAATGATGGCTTGTTTCTACTCCTCTTTGACTCTATGCTTGAAAACATTATTTCAATGATCTGACCAGGATTTCAGGTAATCAGATACCAAAAAAGAAGAAATGTACCATTTAATTTCTCATTCAATGCTCTTATTCAAAAATAAAAATTACTACCTATATAATCATATTTCAGTGCTCCCTTAATGCCTAGATAAGTCCCTAGGCTTTATACAAAGTTTCTTTTTGTCTTTATTGAGCATAATATGATATTGTGTGCCAAATACAGGGATCGGCTGCAGTCACTTTTTGTCACTTTTTTTGGGACTTGTCACTTTTTGTCACTATTTCTGTCATTTTGTCACTAAAGTCACTTTTTTTTTTGATGTTTTGGACCTAATTTTTTTGGTGAAACAGTATCTTATAGTTGACTGTCGACTGTGGCATAATTCATAAAAAAGGTAAGTCTTTTTTTTGATAGTTTGGACTGTATTCCAAGATGCACAATGTATATGGCTATGATAGACGTGGTTATTGTGTGTGTGTTAAGATCCAGGCTTTTGCAGATAAGATGGTGGATTGAATTAGTTCTACCGTACCATAACTGCCTATGGTTCTTTTCAGGCCCTTGGTTTACTTAGCGTCCTTTTCTGCCTGGTTGCTTAGCAAATGGACAGTTAGGCCAAGATTCCTTCTGTATGTTTTCAGTGTTAGCCAGTTTTTTTGATTTTAGACCATTTCCTGTTAAAGGCATGCATGCCCACAGGTCTGGGGACATCAAAATATAAGATTAAATTCGTGTTTTCATTGGTTTTGTCAGTTTGTATTTGTATTAGCTTTATATGTTTTTGAATTCTGTCCTAAAACCCATTCTTATTTCAGGTTGCTTTAAAATAATGGGCAAGACAAAATTTTTGGAGAGCTGGCTCAGTAGGGAAGATGGTGCTGGGCATAAAGTCTATTGTAAAGTTTGTAAAAAAAACAAAAAACGCTCAGCTGCCAGAAAGGGTTCCAGGCCCTTCTTCAATATGCAGCCACACAAGATCACAAAAAGAATGCTTCTGCCATGTTAAACCAGCGTCAGTTGAGACTTGCTGCATCAGCTCCAACCGGAAACCACCCAAACTCACAGAGTGATGATAGTGTACCATAAAAGAATCTGGAAATGCTCCGCGAGCAGGATGCAGTGTCAAGGGCTAAGATAGTTTGGGTTTTAAAGACAATTGCTAATTCCTTTGCTGCAGCTTCATGTGATCATATTGCCAAGGTGTTCTGAACAATGTTCCCTGTTGCTATACCAGAAGGCTTGTTGTTAAATGCTAAAAAAATGACATGCTTGTTGACAGAGGCTATTTATCCGTACTTTCAAGAAATTTTAGTTGAAGACATCCAGAAATCTGACTTTTTGCTGGAATATGATGAAACAACAAACAGTGGTGGGGTATAGGAGCTCCAAATAAGAGTTCAATACTGGTCAAAAGAGCGGAAACAAGTGGATAGTTGGCATCTTTGGACATATTATATGGGATACACAACCATTGAAGATCTGAGTAAGAAAATCCTGCAGAGTGTTGAAGATGAAGAACTTTCACTTGAGAGATTGCTGATGCTTGCAAGTGATGGCCCAGCTGTCAATAAGAAAGTGTGCCCCATTGTAGACTCAGAAAAGAGAAAAAGGCATTCAAAAGGCCCATTGAATATGGGAACCTGCAACCTTCATGCAGTGCATAATGAATTCCTGAAAGGGACACAAGAACTCGGGGAGGAGTGCTCTGATATGATCAGAAAAGACAAACCTGATTGTGTTTACAAAATAAAATCAGTACAGAACAGCAACAGCAACCTTATAAGAAAATCAAAATATATTTTCTTGTGAATTATTATCGCTTCTAATCAGCAGTTGTACCAAACCAATCCTGCTCAAATCATCCTCAGGGCTATACTGTGGTGTTTCTCCTCCCCATAGTATAGTGCAGACGGTTTGATATCATTCTATTTTCCCTTCTTGTTTTAGTTTTTTTTTGTGTGTGTTTAAAGCTTTTTCCAATAGGCAATGTTCAGAAGTCCTCCAAAAAAAAGTCCCACCAGATCCCAAATCAAATTCCAGTGAAAGTGTCATAGTGAAAGATACCCATCTTGGCTGGTCAAGCACACTATCTCAAAGTTCAAATGATAGCTCCAATTTGGAGAATAGGACAATGATAAGTGTAGGGGCTAATGTAACCATAAATGATGATAATGGGTTTCAAGAGGTCCTCTCTAGAAGCTCTAAAAAAAGAAAAAAAAAATCTCCCCAATTAAAAGCATTTCCCCTCTCCCTGCCCAAAATCCTCCCTCCATAAACTTAGGAATTTACCTTAAAGTTACTCCTACTACCCCCTTTGAAATAAAAATGATCACTGCAATAAGAGTTGCAATTTTTCAATTGCTAAAATCAATGTTCTCTCTTAACATAAACCGTGATGGATCTCTCCTAATAGCTGTAGAAGATCAGAAATCAGCAGATACATTAATTAACCTAAAAACCCTTCTGAATACCCCAATTATTGCATCTAATTGGAACCCAAAACAATCACCAGCAAAAATAGTAGTTTATAATGTTCCCCCTGAGATATCCACTCAGGAGTTAAAAGAAGGCCTCTCAGATAGGGCTGGAAACACAATCCCAGTTGAGGATGTTACCCAACTTGGCAAACTTAACTCTAATGGCCTAAAAACTAGTAGATCCTTCTTATTCACACTGAAGGAAAAAATTAATATCCCAGAAAAATTATTCCTATTTTGGCAAATCAAACCACACAAGGAATACAAACCTAAGCCTATCCAGTGTCAGAAGTGTCACAAACTGGGACACACAACAAACAAATGCAATGAAATTCTCCAAGAGTGTAGTAATTGTAAAGCTTTCCATCCTAAAGAGCTGACAACTTGCAAGAACACTCAGCCTACATGCATCAATTGCAAAGGCCCACATGAATCTACAAATAAATCATTATGCCCTGCATACAAGAAAAGAGCTCTAACACTCCAAATATCAACAGAGAAAGCCATCCCATACCCCTTTGCAGCAATGGAAGCAAATGTTGCCCAACAATACCAAATAAAGCCTGTAATGAAACCAACCAAAACACCCAAGTCAAACACCCCCAATGCATCAAGCACCCCACATAAAACACCATCTTCTAAGCCCCCTAGCTCAAATCCCTATCAGAAGGAATCACCAAGCCAACAAGCCTCCTTGTCCGGTGAGATGAGGTCAGCCTGACCCCCCCTCCCAAGAAGAAACAAACCAGAAACACTACCAGGAATCAATCCCCTAACTGACAAACAGGATGCACAACCAAAAATGCAATCCCCAAATATATGCTTATTCATTCTAAACTGTAATGCAGTTCAGGCCATGAACATACATCAACTACAGAAAACAAAAATCATTGCAGAATTGGCAAAAATCTACATCCCAGATGATATGCTCATTCAAGCAAAAAAAGATCTTGCTTTACTTTTAACAAAGCTGAACATTGATGCACAGTCATATGAAGAATAAATCAACAACACAACATATATCAATACTCCAATGGAATGTAAGATCACTCACAGAAAATAAGCTAAATGAACTAATATCTTTTATGAATAATAATTCCATTAATATTGCTTGCCTCCAGGAAACTCATTTAACCCAAAATCAACAAATTAAGTCTCTGGGATATACTATCCTCAGAAAGGATAGATCTTCAGAGAGAAAAGGAGGTGGGGTAGCTATATTAGTTAAAAATAATATAAAATTTTGTGGCATCAATTTTCCAGATTTTGCAAATGATGTTGATGTAATTGGTATCAGTGTTTGGCTGAATAATTTAAAAACCTACATAATAAGCTTTTATAACCCTAATGGCCAAACTACAGATGCCAAGGATTTCTTTAATTATATAAATAATTCTAATATGTTAAAAAATATCATTATTTGTGGAGATTTCAATGCCCACAGCCTTTTGTGGGGGAATAAACCAGCAAATAAAGCTGGTAAATTCATTGAGCATGCTACCCCTCCAAACCTGAATACATATTTCAACCCCAAAAGTGGCAGATTCTCCACAATTGACCTACAAATTGTGTCATTATATTTTTTGAACAAAATTTACATAAATAAAATTGATAGTCTATGTACTGACCACTTTGCTATAGTTTGCTATAGTTTGCTCCCTAAATGAACCTGCTGAAACTTTATCTCATACCTCCAAATATATCAACACTAAAGCAAATTGGTCTATTTTCCAAAATAAGCTAAATGATGAAATTACAAGTTTCACCCAAAGTTCATGCATTTCTAACACAACAGTTGACACACATGCTGAAGCCTTGACATCTTTACTAATAAATACAGCTAATCATGCTATCCCCAAGACAACACCTAAGAAAACATTCCCTAAACAAATTCCTAAAGCATGGTGGACAAATGAGTGCCTAAATAAATGGAGGATAAAAAAGGCAGCTAGGACAGAATTCATAAAAAAACCATCACCTACTACATATTTAAAAAAATTACAAGCAGAATCTAATCTAAAAAGGACTATAATAGATGCTAAATATAATTACTGGAATAATTTTGCAAATAATCTCTCCAGAGAAACACATGAGCCAATTATACATAAGGTCATAAGCCACATCTGTGGGGAAAAGACTTCCCCCAACCCACTCCTGTATGAGCTTATACATAATAATACCTATTATGACAATGATAATGAAAAAGCTAACCTATTTGCAACTCTTTTTGTTAATAAGCTAACATCAAATAATCAAAGCAAACTGTCCACAATTCCTATGAACCCAAGTTACCAACCACGCCCAGGATCCGAGTACATAACTAATCCATTTTCAATCCAGGAATTGAATAATGCAATACATCATATTAGGACCAAAACTAGCGGCAGCTATGACAATATACACCCTACATGGATAAAGAATCTCACACCTTCATACAAACAAGAACTGCTAAATTGTTATAATCACGCTTGGGCATCTTCTAGGTTCCCCAATATATGAAAATGTTCGTCCCTCCTACCAATCCTAAAGAAAAATAAACCAAAAGATAACCCTGAGTCTTATAGGCCCATAATGATTACTCCTGTGATGGGGAAAATAATGGAGAAAATGATCTATTACAGACTCCTCTGGTTTGTTGAAAAAAATAATATGATCCCACACACTCAAACTGGATTCAGGAAACACCACTCCTCAACAGATGCTTTCATTTTGCTAACAAATGCAATAAATGAATCTTTCTCAAAAAATAATGTCCTATTTGCAGCTTTCCTAGATTTTGAAGGGGCATATGACAATGTGAACCACCAGATCCAAAAGTCACTTTTCCAGTTCGAAAAATTCTCTCAACATTCAGATTTACCCATTGCACCCACCAAGTCAAAAATAATCCAATCTCACCGGAAGCGAAACCATGTTAATGCAAAACTAGCTCTAAATAAAACAACTATTCCAGAAGATAATCATATTAATTACCTAGGTCTCATGCTTGACCAAAAACTTAATTTCCACCTCCACATTTCAAACACAATAAAAAAATGCTATAGAAAAACAAATATACTAAAAAGACTTCTTTCCACACCCTGGGGATGTAAGGAGAAAACCTTACTCCAGTTTTATAAATCACATATAAGACCCCATATTGACTATGGGCTCATTGTCTATGGTGCATGTGCAAAGACCCAGATGCAAAAAATTGAAACAACACAAAATGATATAATACGTCTCATATTTGGTCTTAGGAAACCCACAAGCACCAAGTTTCTGCTTATGGAGAGTGGATTAACAACAATAAGGGAGAGACGTAGGTTTCTCTTGACAAAACATCTTACAAAAATTGAATCAAATTGCTCACACACATTACATAATTGGTTAAGAAATCCAGCCATGTATAGAGGCATTGCAGATGAGTATGCCAATATTCAGAAGAAGTTCCCCATACCAGCAAAGTCTATTGCACCCACTTTCCCCCAATCCCCCCCCCATGGAATTGGTCAAGTCCCATAATAAATAATGAATTCTCAAAGTGGAATAAAGATTTAACCCCCCATTGCTTTTGTCCAGAAAAAATTTGCAGAACTTAATACAATTACCTATACAAATCACTTCCAAATATTTGTTGATGGGTCAAAAATGAATGAGAAGGTTGCAAGTGGTGTTTTCCTTCCTCACCTGAAAATTGCAATGGGTGAGAGATTATATAATAATTTATCTATAATGTCTGCTGAGTTAAATACCATAATCATGGCATTAGAACACCTTAAGCAAAACCAACCTTTGATTGCAAATTCAAATAATATTATCATATATTCTGACTCTCTATCAAGCCTTGAGTTGCTGGCCTCAGCTCCTCAATATAAGTTGGACATTGACACTTATCATTGTCTCAGTATTATTGATAATCTTGCTTCAAGTGGCATAAAAACGTATTTTCAGTACATTCCTAGCCACTCTGGCATAAGTGGTAATCATCAGGTTGATGAAATAGCAAATAATGCTATAAATATTGACCAGCCAAGTGGGAGACCAATCCCAATTAGAGATATTTACCGATGGAGGCTATCAGATATTAATTTTAATAAGATTAATCCTATCCTTTCCCCCTTTCCCAATAAGTATCTTTCTAAGATTCATCATAGAATTTGTTCTGGAACAAATGGACTAAATTTTTGGACTAAAATTTTTGGAGAGCTGGCTCAGTAGGGAAGACGGTGCTGGGCATAAAGTGAAAGAGTGGTGCACAAAAGGGAGTGACAGCTCGTTCTATTGTAAAGTTTGTAAAAAAAAACAAAAAACACTCAGCTGCCAGAAAGGGTTCCAGGCCCTTCTTCAATATGCAGCCGCACAAGATCACAAAAAGAATGCTTCTGCCATGTTAAACCAGCATCAGTTGAGACTTGCTGCATCAGCTCCAACCGGAAACCACCCAAACTCACAGAGTGATGATAGCATACCATAAAAGAATCTGGAAATGCTCCGCGAGCAGGATGCAGTGTCAAGGGCTAAGATAGTTTGGGTTTTAAAGACAATTGCTAATTCCTTTGCTGCAGCTTCATGTGATCATATTGCCAAGGTGTTCTGAACAATGTTCCCTGATGCTATACCAGAAGGCTTGTCGTTAATTGCTAAAAAAATGACATGCTTGTTGACAGAGGCTATTTATCCGTACTTTCAAGAAATTTTAGTCGAAGACATCCAGAAATCTGACTTTGTGCTGGAATATGATGAAACAACAAACAGTGGTGGGGTATAGGAGCTCCAAATAAGAGTTCAATACTGGTCAAAAGAGCGGAAACAAGTGGCTAGTTGGCATCTTTGGACATATTATATGGGATACACAGCCATTGAAGATCTGAGTAAGAAAATCCTGCAGAGTGTTGAAGATGAAGAACTGTCACTTGAGAGATTGCTGATGCTTGCAAGTGATGGCCCAGCTGTCAATAAGAAAGTGTGGCCCGTTGTAGACTCAGAAAAGAGAAAAAGGCATTCAAAAGGCCCATTGAATATGGGAACCTACAACATTCATGCAGTGCATAATGAATTCCTGAAAGGGATGCTAGAACTTGGGGAGGAGTGCTCTGATATGATCATTGCTGTTTACCACTTTTTCACGGGATGGCCAGCTAGTTCTGACAATTTCAACCAGTGCTAATGGAAAGTTAAAGTTCCTCAGCGTAATTTTATGAAGCACGTCCCCACGAGATGGCTCACCATAGGGGAAGCAGCAAGCCGCTTGATGGAACAGTGGCCTGCATTGATAGAATATTTCCTAGAATTCCTGCCAAAGGAAAATTTTCTGGAGTACCTGATGTCAAATGCAAAATATTTGAAAATTGTAAAATGGCTAAAAAAGCAAACAATGAAAGCCGAAATTGATTTTATTGTAAGCTCTGCAGCAACTTTCACCACTTTTACTGGTGTATTTCAACGACAGGATCCATTAATTCATGTGGTACTCTTTGAGCTGAGACGGTTATGCACAGTTCTTTTGGGGCAGATTATGCCAGCTGATGGTGGTTTTGAAGGCTTAGTTATTATTGCAGATGTTTACCTACAGCAACCCTTGTGTAATGAAAGGGTCTTGGCTGCCCTGGATTCATAGATTCTGGATTCTTAGATTTGATTCATTATTCTGAAAGACAGGAAATTTTTTTTCCTGAGAATTAGAAAGCATATCAAAGCTGCTGTACAGTACCTGCTGAAAAAATGCCCTGTGAACAAGGAGTTTTTCTGAAGCCTTGCCTGCCTAAGCCCTCCCAGTCCAGATTGCCAAAAAACGAGTTGCAGTGTTATCTTCCACAACCCAAAAGAACTTCCATTTGAGACGGACATTGAGCAGGTCCAGGGAAAATGGTTGTTATTACAGTCAGATCCTGTGCCACCACCCACGGAGAGTACTCGAATCAACAGATATAGGCAAAAGTTCCTGGAACTGAAGACGCCATCTGGTGAAACCAAATATCAGACCTTAGGTTGGATTATCCAGGCAGCTCTGCTGCTCTGTCATGGAAGTGCAGACGTAGAGAGAGGATTTTTTCGGTCAGCTCTGCTGATGACTAGCCTCCAAGCGTGTACAGAAGAGCGGACACTGAATGCTAAGGCTTTTGCTGTGGATGCGCTCCGCGACTATGAGAACAGACCAGAGCATGTGCTGATCACAAAGAAGCTGCTTTGTCTGGCTAGATCAGCTAGAGCCAGCTATGAACTATTCCTTATTGAATGAAGACAGGAAGAACCAGAGAAAAAGAAGCTTGAAGTGGAGAAGGAACATGCTGAACAAGAAATCCAGGAGATGGCGTGGAAGAAGCAGAAAATAGCGGCCATAGATTCAGACATTGTATGAAAAAAAAAAGAGATGGTTAAGCAGAAGGAAATAGGTGATACCCTTCTGAGAGAGGCAGGGGAACGGTTGAAGAAAGCTGTGGAAGAGAAGGACTTCCTGAATATTGGTCTTGCTCAAAGTATGCTGGAAGCAGCATTAAAAGCTCGCCCCAAAGAAAGGGAAAGGGTAGATGATGCTGAATTGGTTGAAGTACTTGTTCTGAAGAGGAAATCCAAACTAATTGACCGCCTTTCGAAAAAGTCAAAGAAGTGATGACATAATATCCAGTGATTGGTTATACCTAGTCTTGGCGGACGCTTGTTTTTCAGTAGATCAGTTTTCGTTCCTAGTGCCATAATCGATGTCGTACATTTACCGAAGTTTTGTTTTGTATAAGTAAATAAAATCAGTTGAAGAAAAAAATAACGATTTCAGCCTTTCTGTCTGTAAGTTCTTGGGCTCTCATAGGCCTGTGATGGTCTTACGGTAGTAATTTTGATCCTTGTAATCCATCTGACTCTGCTCTGACGGCTTCTGAGCAGTCACTTTTTGTCACTTTTTTGGTGTCCTCAAGTAACTAAAGTCACTTTTTTCGTGCACCTCGTCGCGGCCGACCCCTGTACTATTCAGAACTGATGCAACCCATCAAAATCAACAAATTTGTACATCTATTGCCTAGGACTATATCAAGGCCTTATCAGAGGGGGGGGGGCTACATTGGTTCTAGCCCTTTGAAGGGTGGGCAGCTGCCCTCCAGTCATAAAGGTGGCTACTAACCATATACTGTGGATTTTGAAAATAGTTCTTCAACCAGTTCCAATTACAAATAGTTGCTTATCTGACATTAAATTCTTATTATTTTGTATTTTATGCATAGGTTGTAACATACAAAAAATTCAGACCCAGACCCTTAGGTAAGCTTTGCCCTCCCAGATTATGAGGCCTAAAACAGCTACTGAGGGGGGGGGGGGACCTGATGTGCAATTGCAACAATAGTTATATATAGAAGCAGTATTGAATAGGGAATCAAATCGTGTATTTCTTTGTTTGCTATCTGACCTTGTGGTTAACAGATAAATTTACCAGTCTAAGCCATATAACACTTTTGTTCAAACTTTTGACACTTTTTTTAATGATGTAAAACTTTTTGAGACAGCCTTACAAGGTTCAGAAGATTTTCTTTTGACCTTGTTTGTGGTGTAGACCTATTTCCGAAAGTTTGCTTTTGTAGCACAAAGTTTGTCAAAGTTCATCAAAGGCCTCTGCCCTTGAGGGTGTAGTGTAGGCTCTGGATACATTCAAGAAAGTTTTATTACCTAACTGAAATACTTTGTAAGATAGTGAAAATCCTTTCATATAGAATTTTACCAAGAGAAGATATACAATTTGGCTTCTCATTTAATGCTCTAGTGATAATAAGAACTACTATCTACCATTGAAGTTGCATCCACTGTTTAATGCCAGGATATACCCTTAGGTTATATGCAGAAGTTTGGTGGTTTTGTTAGTTTGCATTATTTTTTGTAATTTTTTCTTATCAGCAATGAGTTCATAGAAAAAAAATGAAATCATTGACCTTTTGTATATAGTCTAGGGCTATATGCACAAATGTGAGGTTGGCTGTGATGCAATTTAAATGTGGGCTATTATCATTCTTAGAAAAAAAAAACTCACTGAATTGGGAATGGAATCATAAGTTTCTTTTGTATTGCTCTCTGATTCCTCTATTTCAAGAAAGTATTATCAGTTGAGTTAGGGAATGAAACTTACAGGAATAAATTTGTATCACAAACTATGCTCCTAGAATGTTTTTTTTTCAAGCTAGCGTCTGCTTTCCCTGTCTATTCCTAAAGGTAATGTTTTAGATGATTGAATTTATGGTAGGGTATCTTAGAAGATGGCTGTGTTAGATGAATACAACTTTCAGAAATAGATTTGGAATATCCCTACAAATATTGCATCTTCCTAATCAAATTAATGTTTGTGTTATAGTTTCTCCCCAAAAAAATTACAATAAATAACCGAGTCAAACTCAAAACGAGCAGAAATTAACATAAGTTGGGGACAAAACCCCTATGCCTTCCCAAGGCCAGAACAAAATATGCACTTTACTGAAAGAATATAAATGTTTTTACTTAATTAATCAAATAATATTAACATTTTGATTACTAAATATCAGTATATTAAACTGACAATGCACATTCATTTGTATTTTTTCTGTAAAGTGCAAGTTTTGTTCTGGCCTTGGGAAGGTATAGGGCTTTGCACCCAATTTGTGTTAATTTCTGCTCGTTTTGAGTTTGACTTGGTTATTTATGGTAATTGCTGTTCGTTTTGGGTTTCATTTATTTATCAATGCTGATTTGTGGTAGTTTCATGCTTGGTAGATTATTTAATTTTATTTTTGCTCATTTTTTTTTTAATGGAGTTCTTTACTTTTCTTTGAAAAACTTATTTTGTGGAAAAAGTTTTTTTTAATTAATTTCTGTTCATTTTGTATTGACATAGTCTTTTCAGGGAAAAAGAAAATAATACTTTAAATTTTTTTGTTTTTTAAGACTTTATAGTTTGGCCTGCTATTTGTATGCTGGAGAAAAATTTTCAGCAATTTTTAACAACATACACCCTTTTAAAAATCTGGACACAAATAGTACTGTTTAATTTAGTTTCCTACCTCCTCTAGTTGACCTGAAATGGAAAACTTGATACCATTTGCAAAAAAATCTGTTTACTTTCTTTGGTAGCTTGGATACACTTACGCTATTTTGATTTGGTTAAATTTTAAGTGCAGAAGTAGCCCCAAAAGTTTGGACATAATACCCTCAGTCATTCTTGGGATACTGCTGAGATGCCTTATTGGGAATTAGCATTAACACAGTGCATCTTGATTTAATCTTAAGGCAACATTTATTTTTTGAACATAATGGGCAAATGGGAGGGTGGGAGTGGGAGGGGGATTAGTTACCCTCCAATCACTTTTGACTATTAAAAAGGGTATCAGCCCTTTCTATTTTCAATCAAATGAGGCCTTTTCGAAGTTTCCATGACAACTCCTTTGATACAAAGTGCCCTGGCCTAAATAACAACAACAACAAAAAATAACACATTATACCCACATTGATCTTTATAAAAATGTCAAGTCTTTCAATCACTTTTGACTGTTAAAAAGGGCACTAGGCCTTTCTATTTCCGATCAAATGAACCCTTTTTGAAACAACAACGCTTTCTATAAACACCTTATATGCCCCCAGGGCATAAATTACAACCCTTACCCTAAGGTCTGTTAAGGTGGTTGTCGTCCTCTAAGACCAAATTTCCAGAACTTTCAACTATGTTAAACAAAATGGCTATCTCAAAATTTTGATTGGATGTGTTTGGGGAAATGGTGGGTGTGAGAGGGGCAGTAATCACTCTCCAATCACTTTCAACTATTAAAAATGGCCCTAGCCCTGTCAATTTCTAATCAAATGAGCCCTTGAAGTTTCTATGACAAAACTTTCAATAAAAATCTTATATGACCCCAGGGCATAACTTACAACCCTTGCCCTGAGTGCTGGGGGGGGGGGGTGTCACTCTCAAAGACCTAATTTCCAGAACTTTTTACTACGTTGAACAAAATGGCTATCTGAAAATTTTGATTGGATGTGCTAAGAGGAATGGTGGGTGTGAGAGGAGGGGGGGATTAGTTACCCTCCAATCACTATACTATTAAAAAGGGCACTAGCCCTCTCAATTTCCAATTGAATGAGCCCCTTTTGAAGTTTTACAACAACTCTATCTATAAAAACATTATATGCCCTCAGGGCAGAACTTATAACCTTCGCCCTTGGGGCTCTGGGGGGTTTGTCATCCTTAAAACATAATTTCCAGAACTTTCAACTACATAGAACAAAATGTCTATCTCTAAACTTTGATTGAATGTTTTTGGGGAAATGGCGGGTGTAAGAGGGAGGTTAATTATTCTCCACTCACTTTCAACTATTAAAAATGGCAATTTCAATTTCCAATCAAATGAGCCCTTTTTGAAATTTCTATAACAACTTTCTATATAAACTTTATATGCCCCCAGGGCATAACTTACAACCCTTGCACTGAGGATTCTGAGGTGGTCATCATCCTAAAGACCTAATTTCAAGAACTTTCAGATACATTGAACAAAATGGATATCTCAAAATTTTGATTGGATGTGTCTGGGAAAATGATGGCCATGAGATGGGCATTAGTAGCTCTCCAATCACTTTCAACTATTAAAAAAGGGACTAGCCCTTTCAATTTCCAATTGAATGAGCCCTTTTGAAGTTTCTATGCTTTCAATGAAAACTTTATATACCCCCAGGGCATAGCTTACAACCCTTACCCTGAAGACTGTGGGGGGAGTGTCCTGCTCAAAGGTATAATCTCCTGAACTTTGAACTGCGTGGAACAAAATGGCTATCTCAAAATCTTTATTGGATGGGTTTGGGGAAATGGTGGGCATGGAAGGGGTGTTAGTTGCTTTCCAATCACTTTTGACTATTAAAAAGGGCACTAGCCATTTCAATTTCCAATCAAATGAGCCCTTTTTGAAGTTTCTATGACAACGCCTTCTATAAAGAACCTTGTATGCCCCCAGGGGATAACTTACAACCCTTGCCCTGAGGGCTGTTGGGGGGTTGTTATCCTCAAAGACCTAATTTCCAGAACTTAAAACTACATTGTATAAAATGGCTATCTCAAAGTTTTGATTAGATGTGTTTGGGGAAAGGGTGGGCATGAGAGGTGGGTTAGTTGCCCTCTAATCACTTTCGACTTGAATTTCCTTTGAATTTCCAATCAAATGAGCCTTTCTTGAAGTTTCTATGACAACGCCTTCTATAAAGAACCTTGTATGCCCCCAGGGGATAACTTACAACCCTTGCCCTAAGGGCAAAACCCTTGCCTGTGGGGGACTCTCCTCCTCAAAAACAATTTCTATCTGGAAATCAACTATGCTGAACTAAATGGCTATCTCAGGATTTTGATTGGATGTGTTTCGGGAAATTGTGGGTGTGGAAGGGTTGTTAGTTGCCTTCCAATCACTTTTGACTAGTAAAAAGGGCACAAGCCACTCCAATTTCCAGTTGAATGAACCTTAATCAAAGTTTCTATGACAACTTCTTTGATATGAAGTGCCCTGCTCTAAAAGGAAAAAATTAATAAATAATACACTGTGCCAACATTGTTCTTATATGCCCCCAGGGCATAGCTTAAAACCAAACAATAGTAAAAAAAGAGAAACACGAGGATTATACAAGCCAGTGAAAAATACGGACTAAAATGCAAATATTTTGGTCAAGACCTCTACTTGACCGTCCTCAGTGCAAGATAATAACATTAAAATTACTAATAAAAATCTAAGGAAATTTCAAACCTTAAAACAAAGCACAACTAAAATTTGAAGACCCTCTCTATGTAACAGTGAAAGGGAAACTGTTACGCTTTCACCTTTCACCATACTTTTTTTTAGTAAATATTTACACTCTTATTTGGAAATATATTAATATACCTATAGACATGTACAGTATATTAACCAGTTTTTCTTCTTCTCCCATGGATAATTCAAACAGACAGTGACCTAAAGCCTGATTAGCACCAATGTATTTTCATCATAAAGTGGGGAGGGGGGGGAACCTTTTTGATTATAAGAGCCATGTGCCTGAAGTCTGATAAATATGAGAATGGGTTTTACAGGGAAAGTGGGCTAGATTGGGAGGAATGCTATTAATGCAAATCCTTGATAAACTCCAATAAGAAATGACCCTCTGAAAGATGAACCTCTTACCAACATGATGGCTCTCGAATGTCCCCACATGGCTTGGTTTGTATCAGAGATTCATTTGGATACCATGGAGATAAAAGCTTATTTATTCATGTTCAGGTTTTTTTTCAGGTTCAGGTTCTTTTCTTTACAAACTAAATACAACTGCAATATGGGTATGCCTGGCTGAGAGTGTAGTTTGTATTACTGGACAACCAATAACAAATAAAGACATCAAAAAACATAATATATAACTGTATTTGTACACAATCACACTCTTTTGTAAATAAATAAAAATAAAGTATGACTTACCAAGCATCACCCCAAGCTAGCAGCCAAATAGAGAACTAATTAAAACAGATCACCAAAAATAGTGAAGTGAAGCCATGAGGAAATCCTACCAAGAGAATGAGTCAGCAGGATGACCATAACTAGTTTAAAAAAACGAAAATAAAATGATCAAATGGTTAGTGAAAGAGTTTTTAATTGCCCCAACAGTGTACAAACAGAAGGACCAAAATTAAGACCAAACCCATGCACATTCCAAAGTTTGGTTATGCAGTGCCTGAGTGAGAACCTTGATCTTTCAGTGCAAGCACAGGGTTCAACATACTTAGAAGGTCCCCTCATTCCATAATCATGCTCACATTGGTTAAATAGTTCCATAGCATAAAAGTTTTTTGGTAGAATTTTAGCAAAATACTTAACACAAAACATCATTCCATGAAAAGATAATAATAATTCCACAGGTAATATATTAAGGAAAGAATATATACTTTAAATTGGCGATTTTGATGGTAGGGATATTGGGGAGGGGATGAAAGTTTTTAGGATAAGCAGTGCTTTATTGTGCTGTCTTTGAAGTGGTTTTATATGAGTTTTAAATGTACTCAGGAAAATCAGGGGACAATAACTCAGATAAGAATGGACTAGGGCAAAATATACTGAACTCATAAACAGATTAGATACAATTGTCTACCCAAGGGTCCAATTCTTGTTTTTTGTCTTTCTGTTTATTGTCTATTTGTAACAAGACAAGCCTGTGGCCTTTTCTGTTATTTTTTTGTGAAAAAAAAAATCATGATAGCATCAGTGTCTGGCTTCTTTAAGAGGCCAGTCCCCTACAAAGTGCAATCCCCTCTGCAGGAATAAAAAATGTGTTTTCTAGTATGATCTTCTCACTTTGAAATTTGAGTCATAATCATTTTCACTTTGCAAGTTTTCTTTTTTTGTGAGCTATTTTATTATTATCTGAATTCAACTTATAATCTTTATACCCCCTTTTTCAACCATGATGGGAGGAAGGAGGGGGGGGGGTTCATACATATAAAGTTAGTGCTTCTTGGTAAAAAAAAAGACATTCATTACTAAGTAAGATAGTGAGTATATTAAACAACAGATTAAAACATGTAAGTGCTGTCTTGAAAACAGGGTCAAAACACAAGGACCATTTACAAGTTACAAAGGACCATTTTAAAAACCTTAAAAGCACATATAAAAGACGTATAAAATCATACCAGGTTTTATTTATTGCTGTACAGTGGTTTTGTATTGCCAGGCCACAGCATAAGCTACTTAACACGAAATATTTAAAATGATCTATGATTGGTCAGTTAATATGACCCATCAATCTGGAACAAGTTTACACTCTTACATATCCTTTTTAAAGCCAGTTTGCTTAGCCAATGTGAGGCCACTTATAACATTTGCATAATTAATATTTGTTTTAAAATATCAAATGTTTTTCAGGCTGGAGATTTATTCAAGTTGTCAGATGGAGAAATACTTCAAGACATATATGAAATAATCCCTGCACTAAAAGATATTATTTCAGATGACACCTTTGTTTATAATAAAAGTGATCATACACTTGTGGACATAACAATAACAAGATTAACATCTGCTATAAGGTAACTGATTGATGATTATAATTGGCTTTCACAGTCTTGTGGGTGATGGTCACTGTTCTTTCCTTTTCAGGGTAGATAAGACATGGTTTGTAAAAGTTTCTTATACAGTAAATTACTATGGAGTCACCTATAATATAAATGTATTGTAAATGATGTGTCAGATTTGTGTTTAACCTAAAATTTAATATATTGGGTCATACAAAGACCAAAAATTTGTTGAAAATCAATGAAAACTAGGTTAAGAAACAAAAAGATTAGGTGCATATAGATGTCAGTCAAGAATAAACGTAAAAAAAAAAATAATACAGGGTATAAGCATATTATTGAAAAATTCATTAATAGAGGGAATGGTAATTTTTTTCTTTTGACAAATTGTTAAAAAGAATTGAAATTGATCTATCTTGATTCTTGAATGGCAAACCCTTGCATGATTGTGGCGAAAAAAACATCTCAGTTGTATTTCATCAAAAACTTTTGATTTTGACTTACTTGACTTACGTCTCGTCTGTCCTTGAAGGTTGTCTTGAGGCCTCTTTCTTTGTAATGGCGTGGATGTGCCTTTTGTATGCTTCACGGTCATCTGTTAGGAAAAGAAGGTCCAAGAGGTGGTGAGGTGCAAACTTTTCTTCCACCTTTTTGGGGGATGACCACGAGGACAAGAACCGTGAATTTGGACTTTGAAGGTGATTTTCGGGAGACAGGACTGACTTAACCGTTGTACTTGACCGAGCCATTGAAGTTGCTGGAGCTGGATCTTCATGAGAATTGTTTGTTGTATTTTAAGGCACTTGAGAAGTTCGACATTTGAGATTCTATCAAGGTAAGTGATCCCAGCAATGCGGCGGAGGCACTTAGTTTCAAATGCTGAGTCAACGATTGTCATCCACCTTCAGCATCCATGTTTCGCGTGAGTAAATTGCGATGGGGATGATCAGGGTATCAAAAAGTCGTGTCTTAAGCCACAGAGACAAATCCTTACTTTGCCATAAGAGTATAAGGGCTTTGAAACTGGAACTTGCGAGGGCGAGACGTCTTTTAACGTCTTTTGAGGGACTGTTATTGCTGGTGATCAAACTACCATGGTAAGGGAACTCGTCGACCCATTGGATACTCTCTCCATTAAGTTTCAGGTCCAGCTTAACTGTATCCTGCAGCTTTTGTGAGCAGCACATAATCTTTGTTTTTGATACATTTATGATCATTCCAAAAGAACTAGTGGCTTCGAGGACGTCGTTAGCAACGGCTTGTAGATCCTTGGGTGTTTCAGCCCTTTCATCAATATCATTGGCGTAGGTTAGCTTATCTGTCTGTGCACCCCCTATATGTGCACTGCAAGTTGCTTCCACCAGGGATGAGACTGCTGTGAGGAAGAGGTTGAACAGCTATGGAGACAAGAGGCATCCTTGAAGGACACCTGTGGACGTCTGGAAACTGTCAGTGAGACTTTCACTAGTCTTGACGTGACTCCCAAATTTGGAGTACATATCTTTGATAAAGTCGACTAGGTTTTGTGGGATTCCATAATGGAGGAGGATATACCATAGGCCATATCTCCAAATAAGGTCAAATGCTTTCCTAAAGTCAATGAAGAGCTGATACAGGTTGTAACCAAATTCCAGATATTTCTCTAAAATCTGGAAAACAGTGAAAATTTGGTCAACAGTCGATCTCCCAGGGCGAAAACTGGCTTGGTATTCTTGGATGACTAAGGACGACATGGCTCTGATCCGTTGGAGTATAATTCGGGTAAAGATATTGGCAGTTTGACTTATTAGGTTAATAGGACAGTAATTATTACATATCGGAACTGACCCCTTCTTGTGTAGCGGAACAATTGTGGCTCCGCACCAAGAAGTTGGGAAATGACCCTCTTGCCAGGCAGCAGATACAATCTCTTGGAAAAGATCTATAAGTGGTTCACACCGGACTATCAGCAGTTCTGCCTGTATTCCGTTCAGGCCAGGGGCCTTGTTAGTCTTCAGCGCTTGGATGGCGTCTTCGACCTCAGAATGGAGAGGAGGTGGGCTGGAGTCTGAGACAGTAACAGGAAACAGGTCCAGGACAGCAGGGTTTGGAAGGATATCAGGATTAAGCTTTTCTTTGAAATGCTCCATCCAACTCGATCGGATACCTTCTGTGCTTTGTATCTGGGAGCTGTTCAAGGGGGGAGGGGTATGTTGACCCCGAAGTTTTTGTTATTTCATCGTTGGACTATTTCAAAGAAAAATGGCTATCTCAAATCCATCGGATGCATTTAAGGAAAAGAGGGTGTATGGGGGGGGGCGTAGATGCCCTCTGATTACTTTTGACTCTTAAAAGATTTACTCAATTTCAAATCAAATGAGCTACCTCTGAACTTTATATGATCACCCCTTGCATAAAAACCTTATATACCCTCGGGGCATAACTTAAAACACTTGCCACTGGGCTCTGGGGCGTTGTCTCGACCCTAGGGTTTTGTTATCTGATCTTTGAACTATTTTCAATAACATGCCTATCTAAAAATTTTTATTGGATCCGCTTAGGGAAAAAAGGGTGGGGGCTAGTTGACCTTCCATCTCTTTGACTCTTAAAAAAAATGAACTAGAACTTTCAATTTCCAATAAAATGAAGCTCTTCTGAAGTTTATATGAGCAGCCCTTCCATAAAAAACCGTATGTGCCCCCAGGGCATAACTTACAACGCCTGCCCCTGGGCCCTGGAGGGCTGTGTCCACCCTGAAGTTTTTACTATCTAATCCTTGAAATAAGATTAAGATTTTTATCGGATGCATTTGGGGAAAAAGGGCGTTGGGGCTATTTACCCCCCGATCACTTTTGACTCATAAAAAGGGCACTATAAATGCCAATTTCCAATCGAACGAGGCCCTTCGAAGTTTATACGACCATCCCTCCATATGAAGCGCCTCTGGGAAAAAAATTGGAGCCTTATGATCTTGAGTTTGGTGAGGGGAGGCTAGTTGCCATCACATCACCTGACTCTTAAAAAGGGAACTAGAACTTTCAATTTTAAGTCAATTGAGTCCCCTCCGAAGTTTATGCGACCACCTTTTCCGTTAAACCTTACATGCCCCCGGGGCATAAGTTACAACCTTCTCCCAGGTTTCGGGGGGGGGGTATGTTGACCCGAAATTTTCCTTTTTTTTCATCTGATCTTTGGACTATTTCAAACAAAATGGCTATTTCAAAATTTTGATCAAGTGTATTTGGGGAAAAGAGGGTGGGTGAGGGGAAAACCCTTTAGATAACTCTTAAAAAAGTAAATAGAAATTTCAATTTCCAATCAAATGATCCACATCTGATGTTTATACGACCATCCCCTACAAAAAAAAACAAAACTAATCTGTCCCAGGGACATAACCTACAATACTTCCCAGGGCTCTGGGGGGTTGTGTGGATCCCTGAGTTTTGTTATTTGATCTTTAAACTATTTTGAACAAAATGTTTATCTCAAAATTTTTATCAGATGCATTTGGGGAAAAAGGGGCCTTGGGGGGGGGGGCCTTCGATCACTTTTGACTCTTAAAAAGGGCACTAGAAATTCTGATTTACAATCGAATGAACCCCGTCTGAAATTTATGCTATCCTCCCTTCCATAAAAACCTGGGACATAATTTACAACACTTGCCTCCCAGGTTCTGGTGGGCTGTGTTATCTATGGAGTCTTTATTATATAACTTTTGGTCTATTTTGAACAAAATGGCTGCATAAAAAATTCGATCGGACTCATTTGGGAAAAAGAGGTTTGGCGGTGGGAGGGGATGGCTAGTTGCCATTGGTTTATTTTTGAATCTTCAAAAGGGAATTAGAACTTTCAGTTTCTGATCATTTGAGTTCTCTCCGAGGTTAATACGACCACTCCTTCCATAAAAACTTTATATGCTCCCAGGGTATAACTTACGCCCCTTCCCCCGAGATCGAAGGGGGGGGGGGTTGTTGACCCCTAATTTTTTTTTATCTGACCGTTAGACTATTTCAAACAAACTGGCAATCTCAAAATTTTGATCAGATGCATTTGGGGAAAAGAGGGTGTGCGGAGGGGGGAAAGTAGATGCTCTCCGATCCTTTTTGACTCGTAAAAAGCTAACTAGAACTTTCAATTTCCAATCAAATGAGCCACCTCTGAAGTTTATATGACCTGTCCTTATATAAAAACCTTATATGCCCCTGGGGCATAACTTAAAGCACTTGACCCCGGGCTCTGGGGGCTTGTGTCGCTCCCGGAGTTTTTTTATCTGATGTTTGAACTATTTTTAACAAAATGGCTATCTCAAAATTTTTGACTCTTAAAAAGTGAACTAGAACTTTCAATCTCCAATCAAATGAGCCCTCTATGAAGTTTATACAAGCATCCCTTCTATAAGAACCATATATACCCACAGGGCATAGTTTAAAACACCTGCCCCCAGGCCCTTGGGGGTTATGGCTTTCAATTTCCAATCAAATGAGCCACCTGTGAAGTTTCTATGACCTCTCCTTACATAAAACCTTATATGCCCCTGGAGCATAACCTAAAGTACTTGACCACGGGCTCTGGGGGCTTGTGTCGCTCCCGGAGTTTTTTTATCTGATGTTTGAACTATTTTTAACAAAATGGCTACCTGAAAATTTTTATCTGTTGGGCTTGGGGAAGAAAGGGTGTGGGGGGGGGGGGCTAGTTGCCCTCCGATCTCTTTTGACTTAAAAAGTGAACTAGAACTTTCGATTTCCTATCAAATGAGCCCTTTCTGAAGTTTATACAAGCATCCCTGCTATAAGAACCATATATGCCCACAGGGCATAATTTACAACACCTTCCCCCAGGTCCTGGGGAGTTGTGTCGACCCCGGAATTTTTATTATCTGATGTTTGAACTATTTTTAACGAAATGGCTATCTCAAAATTTTTATCGGATGGGTTTGGGGAAAAAGGGCATGGGGGGTAGTTGCCCTCCAGTCTTTTTTGACTCTGAAAAAGTGAACTTTTAATTTCCAGTTAAATGAGCCTTCTCCGAAGTTTATACGAGCATCCTTCTATAAGAACCATGTATGCGCCCGGGGCATAACTTACAACGCCTGTCCCCGGGCCCTGGGGGGTTGTGTCGACCCTGGAGTTTTTGTTAAATGATCTTTGACCTATTTTTAACAAAATGGCTATCTCAAAATTTTTATCGGATGTATTTGGGAATAGAATAAAAGGGTGTGGGTGGGGGGGGGGTAGTTGCCCTCTGATCTCTTTTGACTCTTGAAAAGAGCGTTAGAACTCCCGATTTCCAATCGATGAGCTCCCTTTGAAGTTTATATGACGACACCTTCCATATGAAATGCCTCTGGAAAACATTGAAGCCGTATAGCCTTGACTATAGGCAATGCTATAGCGTTGCCTCTGACTGTTACAAAATTTTGCACTTTATGTTCATTTTTGGTTTCCCTTAGGGTAGTGGAAGCTGCCCCTTTTCTGTATAGAATGTAATTTTCTCTATACTTTGCTAGAAAAGTATCTGCATTTGTTTTCAAATACATAAGTTATGATGCCGCATCAATGCTGTGTTTATCTTCCCTTCAAAGTTGCCCTTTTTCATTTATTTTTTCCTTTTAGGCAATCTGGTTCAAAAGAATGTAATATCAGGTTAATTCTTGACCTTTTAGATACATGTTTGAGTCACACATTGACACCAAATGAAAAGAAACAAGACCCTCCACATTCTAAAATAAGTGCTGAACTGCTGTCATGTTTATTCAAAGAGGTAATTGTTATTTTTTATTTGTTTTACTGCTGTTACTTGAAGTTTATAAAATGTAGATAAAGCGTATCCTTATGTAATGGAAGTTATTATTAGTCAGCTACTTGGACGAATGTTCCTGATTAGATTATCTTTGGCTTTTTTTTCTTTCATAGATTTTTTCCATCTTTTGTTTCCGGTTAATTACGAACTCCTCCGTTACGGAAACCTAGTCGATGGTATCAATGACATGTATTCTAAATTTCGGAGTCGCGTCATAATTAATGAAGGTCTCACTGACAGCTTCCAAACGTCCGCAGGAGTCCTTCAAGGATGCATATTGTCCTCCGAACTGTTTAACCTCTTCCTTACAGCAGTCCTATTCCTGGTGGAACCAACTTGTGGCGCACATATAGGGGTGTCTTGACAGACCAGCTAGCTTATGCTGACAATATCAACAAAATGGCTGAAACGCGTGAGGACCTACGGGTCTTTCCTAACGAAGTCATTGAAGCGACTAGCTCTTTTGGAATGATCGTAAATGCATCCAAAACCAAAGCTATGTACTGCTCACGAAAGCCACAGGTTACAATTAATCCAAGCCTCAAAGTTAACGGAGAGAGTATCCAGTGAGTCGATGAGTTCCCCTACCTTGGCAGTCTAATCACCAAGGACAACAACCACTCAAAAAATATAAAAAGACGGCTCGCCCTCACGAGTTCTAGTTTTCAAAGTCTTTGTGCCCATATGGCAGAGCAAGGATTTGTCTCTACGACTTAAGACAAGACTTTTTGACACTTTGATTATCCCCATCACAATATACTCATGTGAAACATGGACGTTGAAAGTAGATGACCAGTGTCGACTTGCAGCTTTGAAACTAAATGTCTCCGCCGCATTGCTGGTATTATCCGCCTTGATTGAAACTCAAGCGTTGGACTCATTGAGCGCCTTAAAATCTAATCAACAATCCTCACCAAGGTCCAACTCCAGCAACTTCGGTTGCTTGGCCACCTCAAGCGGATTAGTCAGTTCCTTCTCCCGAAAAATATCTTTGAAGTCCAAATTCACGGTTCTTGTCCTCATGGTCGTCCCCCAAAGAGGTGGAAGGAAAACTTTGCACTTCATCGTCTTTCCGACCTTCTTCGCCTAGCAGAAGACCGTGAATTATACAGAAGGCATTTCCACATCATTATGAAGAAAGAGGCCCCAAGACGACCTTCAAGGATGGACAGGACTTAGGTCAAGTAAGTCAAGTCAATTACGAACTAGCTTATCCTTGGCCATTTTTTGCACCCCTGCATTGATATACTAATCATTTAGTTGTTGATATCGAACATTTTTTAAGGGCCATGAGCATCATTTATTCTTACTGCTGAAAACAAAATATATTTTGAATATTATTTGTCTTATTGGAAAATAATATTAAGAAATTAAGTACTGTTTAAAAATCATTTTCCAAAAAGTCTTTTTTTTTCTTTATCTGTCTATTTGAAACATTTGATTTGATTCGCCAAGTCCAAAGATTACTTCAGCAAACTAAACAGATTGGTTCATGATTATCGATTGACGTCTTAGAATTTTTAGTCATATGTTAATAAAATATCCGTTTTAGTTATTTTTGTATGAAACAGAATCAAGAGGAAATTAGAGACAAATAGTCGTCCTTTTAAAATGAATATCTTAGAATAGGCACGTTTAGGTCACAATCAGTTGTTTGGCAAATATAGTTTTCATTCGTCCACTAGATTTAGCATTTTTTCTTGCATTTTAAGAACGATAAGCATTATTGTATTAAGAACAATAAACAATAAACGTACGAACAATAAGCATTAGCTGTAAAATAACGTCTTTCCTTGACATATGAGGAGGCGCTGGCTTGCAGGCACAAGGGATTGCAAAATGTCTGCATGATTAAGACTTAAACAATGTCCAACATGCATACATTCTTGTTAAAGTCGTTCTTTACTAGTTTGTGGTGGACGCCGCATCTTTTAAATTTATGGTTAGGGGTTATAAACTTTCAGATCATTGCACATTTCATTGCGTGATTTTTAGGAAGGTCGATGGAGCTCGGAAATTTCGCAAGCCTCTCAAAATCCACCCCCCCCCCCCCCAGTGCTCTTGAAATAAGATACTTACTTAGATTTGTACTTTGGTACTTATTGAAGAAGATACATACTTTGCTGTTATTAAACTGATTCAGTTTCAAATCAAAATAAATGCTGCTTTGAATTAAAATCATGTTATAACTGAAATGCAATGCATAAAATATAGAGATTATATATAACAAGGTAGCAAAGGCTGAAAAGACAACAAAGAACTTGAAACCTAACTGGAACAGAAATTAAAGCGGTAATCGAGTCTAACTAAGGGGACCCGATACCCTAAAATCAAATGCGAGCCTCAATGTCAGTCGATCGTCTCAAATCAAAAGGCTTACTAGCTATCATCGAGAGCTGTTGAGAATCTGTGGTTGGACTGAGGGATTTGATTGAAAAGACAATGAAATTTTACATCCCCTGTCTCGGCAAGATATTCAATCAAAGTGGCTAGCACCAAAGGGAACTAAATTTCAAAGATTGTTGAAAGACTATTTCCTTTGAGTTGGTCTTAGCGTTTCCCTAACAGGCATGTTTGACATTTCTTAGGAACTGCCTTTTCCTGAATTTTAAAAATAAAATTCTGCTCTGTTTAACCGGGAAAACAAAATTCACACCTTCTGTTGAATTAAGTTTCTTTAAAACTGAATTTTCTATCTCTGGCACTAAACGGGGGAAGTTAAATGGTTTTTCAAAGATTTCTGGGAAAGTAGATGCTGGCTTTTAATGTTATGCCGTTTATTTGGATCTAATATTCAAGGTCTACAAGACCGCTCAATCAATCTTAAATAGTTTGGCTATGCAAACTAAAAATGGTTATAATGGGCGAGATGGGGTGATTCCTTAAGGTGTCGAATCCCCTTAAAGTTGAACAGAGATTACAGTGAATAAGCGAATGAAAGCTAAATCAACCGGAAATTGAAATGAACTAGATTTATGTTGCTGGGGCAGCATGAAGTGATGCAGCAACCTTTGGTTGACTGTACTGACAAAAGTTCTAGAGCTGGAATGCTTGGGTTTTGTTTTTTTGCTATCAATAAAATCTTATTGATGTCAATCACTTAAGAATTTGAAATGGACTGCCCCTTTATAATTCTTTTTCTTAATTTTTTTTTTTTTTTTTTTAAATGGCCTTAAAATACGATTCTTAAAACCAACTTTCCTATTTCATGACCCAATCATTTTTTTTTTTTTTAGTTTTTAAATACAAAATGTATGCAAGCTGGTGCTGTGTTGTGTCTTTTGCCCCAGACCGTAAAACCTAGCCTCTGAAAAGACATCCCCTCTGTCCCTTGGCCTAAGGTACTTTCCCCATAAGTTTCAAAAGCGTATAAGTACTTTCATGTAAAGATTGCAATGTAGAGTACATATCTGAAAATCATCGTTCTCGTGTCCCAATGGCCTAAGGTACATATCCCATAAATTTCAAGCTGGCTGGTAAAAAAAGCTTGCTTCTTTGATGGGAGTATTTGCCTTGAGTATTTCATTAATAATAATCATCTCGTGAAAAAATGTCAATCTTTGGAGGTTTATGGTATTGAATGTTGTAGTCAGACTACGACTATCTATTTTTATTAGCTCATTTTTTTTTTATAGATGCAAAGACACACACAAATGTTTTGTTGTTTGTCTTTGAATTCTGCAAAGCTGATAGAAAACGAAGAGAGAGAAACTGTTTGGTGATTATATATTTTTCCATGGTGAAACTAACCGATCCACACAGGAGCGAATAGGGAGAACCCTTCTAAAATTCTAGCCTTACATACATATCTGAGTTTTTTTTTGTTTTTTTTTTACCGCTCCTTCTCGGAGACCCTTCAAGTGGGAGACCCTCGTATATGCTTATTACAGTGAAAATGTTTCCTTTTGAAAGCAGCACGGTTAAATTTTATATAAAGAGTTTAGTCATAACGCTTGCAACACGGATGTGATCAGACACATTTACGGCTAGATTTTGCCTGTGACAATGATCCCCTCAATTTTAATTATCTCCCCTCAATTTTAAGACATTTATTTTTAATCAGCTGTAACGGATATGTCTCTTCTTATTTTGACAGTGCTTGAGTTTTGCAGTAGTGTGGCTTGCCTACATTTAAATGTAACAGAGCAGACTCTCACAACATTGGTCCGTGGATTGCTTGTGTTCCATTCAGACTGGTATTGTAGCTTGCAGAGCCTAAAGGCACAAAATTGCAAAATATAAAAATAATTTATTATGATTTATAGATTAAACGTTTTAAGAGTGCAACGCAAGAGGAATAAACAAAAATAAAAAATATATATTTAAATTCCCATACTTGTACACGCGGAAATAGATGGAAGGGATTGCTCCTATGATTGGTAGTGAGGTCACCCACTCCTTCTCGATGAAAATAAATATTCTGGCCCAAAGAATCCTTATTTTGCTAGTGCAAATCCCCTTTCTCCATAGATTTGGCTGTATGGTCCTTATGTAAATCCTTATGAGATAACTCACGTGATTTTTTTTTTTTCAATCAGTAGCAAAACTACGTAGTCCTTCGACTGTCTATCTGTAATAAAATGTTTTCTTGGCTGTTAAATTGTCCTGGGTAATGACACTTATCACGTGAACAATATTTCTACCGCAAACGATGTGTTTACTCTGTAGTACAATTACAGTACTTTATCTATATTTTGTTTATTTGCTTGAGTGTTTTCATTAATATATTGAAGATTAAACGTTTAGAGCATAATTTTGAAGATAAAATTTGGAACAAATTCTGAATTTTTCCTATCGCATGGAAATATTTTAAAATCGAAAGAGTTTTCATTTATAAGAAGGCTAAATAGAAACTAAGGATAAACGACTAAATCTCGTAAAATACTTTCGCCAGTTTAATTTCTGCCTTGAAGCTACTGGAAAATCTAAAGAATTTGTAAATACTTTGAAACTTCAAATGATCATGTTTAGCACAATAGCCTGAGAGATAGCTAGTAAAGGTTCGGCAATTTTATACTTTTGAACTAATAGAGTATTTCTATGCCAAGTTTGTAAAATTAATGAATATTTTGTAAAAAGGAAAAACAACAGACGAATTTTCGATTGGACTGATTTTATGAGGATTTTCCAGAATTGGGCAGTATATAAGATATGAGAGAGGGTCACTGCATCATAAAGACTTGTGAAGAGATAACAATTAAAACGGAATTTGGATATAATAATAGAGGCATAAGATGCAGAAACTCGAACATTAAGATAATTAATTAGAAGCGACCTCGTTTGTTGAACGGAGGACCCAAAGGGTAGGCTCAAATACGCTAAGTGAGTGGTAGGCTGAACTGCTGAGTTTTCAAGTTCTATTAGCGGGGGAGGTAAGCACTTCCAATTGAACAGAACAATTTCGGACTTCTTCGAGCTAGACTGAAACCCAACCTTGAGTTATTCATCTTGGAGCATTGCCTGTTCTTTTATAATTGATTAAATAAAAAATAAAAAAATTCAAATGAAAGTAAGGATAAGCATTAAAACTTAAAACGAACAGAATTTATTACGTATATGAGGGGCTTCGCCCCCTCGGCAGCGCCTCGCTCTTTACGCTAAAGTTTGAATTTTGTTCCAATTCTTTAAGAATGATCCCTGAATCACAAAGGCCGTTTAATTAGAATAAATAGTTCTTTTGAACGTGCTAAAAAAAAAACTTTTGCGTAAAGAGCCAGGTATTGACGAGGGGGCGAACCCCCTCATATACGTAATGATTTCAGTTTGTTTTAAGTTTTAATGTTGCTCCTTACTTTCAGTTGATTTTTTTTTATTGAATTTCTGATCATTTTTTAAATAATACTAGAAAATTCGGTACCCCCTTCATGGAAAATTCTCTTCCTCCATGGAAAGATCCTCCCACGTAACCCCCTCTCCCCGAATCCTCCCATACCAGAAAAAATCCCCCCTGAAAACGTCTGTATACTTCCCAATAACCAATACTATATGTAGACAATGGGCAAAGTTCATAACTTGCAGCCATTCCCCCAGGGACTGTGCGGGAATAAGTCGTCCTCAAAGATGTATTTATTAGATTGTTCGACTATGCTGGACAAAATGACTATCTCAAAATTTTGATCCGGTGACTTTGGGAAAAAAATGAGCGTGGAAGGAGGCCTAGTTGCCCTCCATTTTTTTTGGTTACTTAAAAAGGGCACTAGAACTTTTAATTTCCGTACGAATGAGCCCTCTTGCGACATTCTAGAACCATTGGGTCGATACGATCACCCCTGGGAAAAAAAACAACAAATAAACACACATCCGTGATCTTTCTTCTGGCAGAAAATAGAAAATTACTCATTTTTGCAAATAGGAGCTTCAAACCTCTACAGGAGGGTTTTTTGATACGCTGAATCTGATGGTGTGATTTCCATCAAGATTCTGTGACCTTTAAGGGGTTTCCCCCCTTTTTTGAAAATAAGGCAAATTTTCTCAGGCTCTTAACTTTTGATGTGTATGACTAAACTTGATGAAACTTATATATTTAAAATCAAAATAAAAAAAAACAATTATTTTGATGTATCTATTTGTATCAAAATTCCGTTTTTAGAGTTTCGGTTACTATTGAGCCGGGTCGCTCCTTACTTACAGTTCGTTACCACGAACTGTTTGACTAATGAATAAAATATATTACAGATCTCATCGGGTTCCCTCGTAGCTCAACCCCCACTGAGCCTAATCCCGTTCTACTCAATCTATCTAACTGAATTTGTGTTCGCCACAACCCCCGTTTAACACAACCCCCATTCAAATTAATCCCATCCAGCTCAACTCTCACTCAACTCAATCCCGTGCAATTCAATCCTAGTACAAGTTTATTGTAAATTTGATATCGAAATCAAGCTGCCTTAAGTTTTTGCTGAAACAGAAGAAAGAAGACTGATATGCACCCCTTGTAATTTATTGCTTACACCAACCCTCCTCCTTCTTTTTGCCAAAAGTGTTCCCATTTGGATATTTTTTCTCTAGCACTGCTTGCATATTCTGTTAGAATGTTCAAATTTTCTCGGGAGAAAAGAAAATCTCCCGTTGAAAATAGTCTTAACCAATGTTTACGCAAAATAAAAAAATTTAGCAAAATTCAATGCTGATCTACTTGTTTATGTCCATGTTCTTTTGGTCATTGGCGCTTTCGAAGTTTTAAATTAAGTTTTATGATCTATAGAGCTTTCAGTTGTTTTTCTTTTTTTGCCTTTTCATGATGTTGGCATATTCCATTTATTGAATAAAGAAAGAAAGAAGGATTTATTGAAAAAAAAACATATCAACAAAAAATTATTGCTTCCTCCCCTAAAAAGCAAAGCTTGTCCGTGGGGGAGGTAGAGAAAACAAAATCCTTAAAACAAAGAACACTTGGCCACCGACACCACTAATACCATCACACTAAACAATAAATACAAAATAATATCATATATTATACTTCCTCTGGGAGTATAAACCCCCACAATAAATAAATCAATCAATCAACCAAAACTCATATCCAGCAAAAAGCAGTTCCTTAATGATTTTTCTAAAAATATTGGGGTCACCAATAGTCTTAATATCACTATTCAAACTATTCCAAAATATATATAACATTGACTGGGATTCTCCCGAGTTCTAGTCACAATGAGGAGAGCATTATTAGTTGTGATGTCAGCTATGTTGACGAGCTTGTTAGGACTTTCCTTCTCTTTAAGAGAGATCTGTCCATTGGACGAGACCCATCATGTGCTACTAGATAAAAATAGTTGGCCATTATTGATGATTGTACAGAATTTCTAACTCCCCAAAGCAAAGGTGGATTTGGCCTGCTTAGATTTAAGGTAGAAGTTACGATTTTACGCTTTCCCCGTTCATTTACAAAAAAAAAAAAAAAATGTTTCTAATCGTTTAAATTTGTTATAAAAACTACTACAAATGCTTTATCTGGATTTTCAGATAATGTTATAAAAATGAATTTAATGTCTCGTTACAATATCTTCTGCTCCTTTGTCTCCTTTTCTTTCTTTTTGGTTTAATATTATTTCTATAAGTTTTTATTTGAACATTAACATTTCTTATAAATAATTATTTTCTGTAGAATTATGACAAAACTGACTTGATGAAAATGTGTATTCCGACTGCAATCAAATTTTTGCACAAAGGCAACAAAGAGCTATCAAAGAACATAGCAACTTACCTTTGGCTGGCAGCCTCTGCTAACGCATTCATATTGGCAATGAACATTCAACCCGTGATTGACTCTCTCATTACAGGTATCTCACTTTTTATTCCCTGGGGTTTAGTTGGTGTTACTAATGTTGTGACGGAGGTTTTGAATTGAGAAAAGTGGAGAATTTCAGTAAGATACCTTCTTTAAAAAAAAAGTCCGTGCAATGTCTCATGTAGAAGAAAAGAATGGCTACTCTGCCACATTTTGGCAGGAACTGTAAACTTACCTTTTTTCAAATTAAAATTGTATTTTTTTTGTTAATAGCAGACATGATAACTGTTAGTTTTAAGCTTGCATGCAGGCAGAAGGAAGGTGCTAAGAGCCCGTTATTATTTATTGCTAAGTGTACGTTATGATTGGCCAAGTATAACTGGCCAGTCTGCACCAACATTAAGCAAACAAACTTAACAATCCTAAAGTATACAATAGCTTACTTAGGAAGGACTAATCTAATTTGAAAAGTAGGTACTTTTACTTACTTTAGTAAGTAAAGTAAGTAAGTATGACCTGAGGCCCTTTTAGAAGCTATTTTTGTTAAAATTCAGCATTAATTTAAAGAGTAGAGACTGAGTGGATGGCGGTCTTATCGTATGGAGGATATGGCATTAAAAAAAAAAAAAAATCAAAATTTGTTTTCAAATTTGTAATGTCGTTGTTTTTCCAAAAAAGCGACATTAAAACTAAAACGAAAAGAAATCATCCTGTATATGATGGGGCTGTCCCCCTAAACTGCAATTTTTTTCGCCACAACTTAGACTTATTTCTCTAATATGTCAAAAACGAATACTCACACAAGGGTTGTGGGATTGGGGTAAAAAGTCCCTCAAAAACGGAAGGGCTTATTGATGTAAGGACTTCCTGATGAGGATTTGCTTTAAACAATAAGACTTTCGGTTCAAAAAATATTTTGAAGCGCGATCTAAGAACTTGCAATTAGCGACTTACTATATTTTTAGCACTGAGAGATTATATCAATAAAGCGTTAGAAAACTGGACACAAAGAACGCGGGGGGGGGGATTCTCATATACAAGGTAATTTCTGGTTTTTTAACTTTTAATTTTGCTGTAATTTCATTTGGAAAAACTTGTTTTTTTTTAATTAAATAAACGAAAATTTCATCGTGAAGGTAGAAAGTGATTTTAAAACTTGAAAACAGTGTCCTTTTAAGGAGGACTTTAGCTTTGGAAATGGAAACGACCTGCGGAGCCTTTTTTTTGATAGTACGGAGTATGTGGAAGAACGGATATTATGGCCAAGAGTTGACGAACCAACTGAGACAAATCACCTGGCCTATTTTTGTGATACAAAATCCATTTTTTGCCTTTTCAATCACACATTTTACTGTAAGCGCCTTAAAACATGCACGTAGAATGTCTGACCTTTTGGTAAAAAATCATATGGAACAACTCTACGACAGTCCAAGAAAACATTCAAACATCGTTTTCATTTTTGATCGACTCATTCGTGCTTTCTTTGAATATGGTGAATGTTCGTCGGTCTGTTGTGACGACTGCGCGACGACTATTGTGCCATCGTTTTGGGTCATCATAATGAACAAATCTGTTTGCGTCACATATTTTATGTTAGTTTCATGTTATGACGTTGCTCTACAAAATCCTTTTATTTTCACTTGTTTGCTACGTCGCAGAGAGCACCCTACACTTCTTCACTAATTGGTTCTACTCACTAATTGATGAGTTGCTGCCATGTGCCATGGGCCTCCTCTTATTCCTAAAGGATGCCGCTAGCTGTAGCATAGTGTATGAATTTAAATTGCTTATGGTCTAACCGTAATTTCAAAAATTCTGTCAAACTTTTTTTTAACAGACCCTCGTATGTATTGTCTTTACTCTAGATAGCCAGAGAGTTTCTTTCCGGCCCTGCATTGTTGTAGTAATTTTATATTATGTTGATTTTAGTAACTATGAATGAAACGAATTGAAGCTTTAATGTATTTCTATGTTTTAGGCAATTACTGTTTAACAAGGGTATTGCCGCTGGTTTATGTTTTTCATCCTGATCCCATAAATGACCATATAATGGTTCTTGCATCCCTTTTACATGGAATGGACACCGTTGAAAAGCTAGCATTGCTCGACCTTCTGTTGAGGGTAGCCAAAACAAAGCCAAGCGTGAGTATTCATTTTCACCTCTAAAATGAAATAAAGGAAAGGTTGTGATTTTCTTTTACGAGACTCTATTTCAAATTGAATTATATTGGAGTTTCTTCATTGCTTTCAGTTACTGCTATTATACTATAAAGTGCTTCATTTTATTTTTGTTTTGTTTGCTAGATTTTCTAAACGAATGGACCGATTGGGCTGAAATTTGGTACTTGTGACCCCCCTCTAGCTGAAGAAGATGTAGAGAAGGGAGGAGGAAGGAGTCGATGGGTTTAGTAGAGACATGAAAAGATCTTTTATTAACAAAAATAAATGACAAATCAATTTCTAAGCTGGTCGACAGAGAGCAGGGCTCGATGTGTCGGACATAAACAAATATAAGAAAATGCCGAAATAACAAATACAGGATATCAGTAAAAAAACAACAACAAAAGAACATACAAGATAGGAGATAACAGAGGAGGCTACCCCAGCGCGAGAACACCACAACACAATTCATACTAATGTCTATTATTCATCATTCCCAACATCCAGACAAAGAGCCATTTTTGAAATATGTTTTTTCAAAGAAAATCGGCTCTTGAAACTTGGGAACATATCTACTAAATTAAGTTTATTTACAATATGAGGAATCTGGTATCTGATTGAGAATCTAGCTCTTTCTGATTTAATTGGAGTAAGGCGATACTTGTTGGAGCGGACGTGGTGGGCAAGAGAAATGGGAGTCTCAATTATACCCAAATCATGGAAATAATTTGTTGAAGATTGAATATCATAATACCACATTGCTTTATGCAGGTCTTTCAGTTGTTTAAGATTAAGTATATTGAGAAAAAACATATAAAGTTTGGGTTTCCGAGAGATTTTGAATCCTCATTGGGCGATGAACGAAAGTACCCAGAATTGTAATTGCCTTATTTTGAATTATTTGAAGAGGTTGCAGATGGACCCTAAATGTGTTGAGATAGATTACAGGGCAATAATTTAGATATGATTCAGTTAGAGAATGGTATAAAATTTTAAGGATGGAAAAAGGAAACACATGTTTCAATCTATGAAGACAACCTAAGTTATGGGAAAGTTTCAATCTCAAAAAATCAGAATGCTTACGGAAGGATAAAAGTTCATCTTCTATGGTAATTTTATTTACTGTCCGCTCTGACCGCCCAAAAATCATGAATTCATTTTTAGAAAATTCGGAGCTCAACCACAAAGATGGGGTTTTAGCTTTTACTGTCACCGCCGTATCATCTGCAAAAATTACTGCTAAGCTACTATCTTGGGGTAAACATCTCGGAAGGTCATTTATATAAATCAAAAATAGTAATGGCCCTAATACTGATCCCTGGGGGACTCCAATATCATCAATAACAATATGGCTTGACAGGTGCCCATTTACTTCTACCTGAATTTTTCGACCATGCAGGTAAGATTTTATTAGATCTAGGCCTTTACCTCTAATAACTGTGTTATTAATTTTCTCCAGCAAAATTTCATGGTTTAGTGTATCAAATGCCTTTTTCATATCATAGAAAAGAGTAGACACGTGATTCTCACCATTTAGTGAATCATTAATCTCTAAAATTAGCGCAGCAGTAGCTTGTTCAGTAGAATGACCTAATTTACTGAACATGGACATAGTAATAATCATACTTTGTTGGGAGTGCCTAAAGCAATGTATAAACTTTTCTGGCAGGAGAAGGTCAAGAAAGGGAGAGGGGGCTAGGGAGGGATGGCTTTGAGATTCTTTTTTGGTTCCGTACATTATGTATGGCTTGGCACATGATCTTATTCTCCTTCCTCATATCATACTTTTGTGCATAATAAGGTCAAAACAGGAGATACGACTTGATCATTCTTGCGCTTTAAGCATAATTTATATAAAATATATTTTCGTGGCCCGATAGTTTAATGGTTATTGCATCTGATTTACATGTCTGCTACTTTTTTTACAATTTTCTTGAAAATGACGGTAAATTGGAGGGAGAGGGTAGTGGGTTGTGGAGTAACATCAGGAAGCACTAAATGTTAGAGATTTGATACGAAAAGCATATGACAACCATTATGAAAATGCGTAAGAAACACCCCTCAGCTCTAGGATAGAAAATTCTGAGCTACTTTTTATTCTTGTATTTTTTTTTCTTTTGTGATTTATGTTTCTTCGCTACTATCTCAGCGCAAAGAAAAAAACAAAACAAACAGACATAAAACAGAAGGACTAGTTGGAAAAAATCTTTTGACTCAAAAACATTTTTCTCTTTTGCTGACTTAAATTTCCTTTCACACGGACCAATCAGGTGGAATTTAAACTTTTAATCTTTTATCTTGGGTTAATTTCACAAAGGTGGGGTCTTTTCTCTCTAGGAATGTCAGAAATTTAGAAACAGTTTGATTGACTAATGAAAATGTAGCATAGAGTAAACCAATGAAATTAAAGCAGACTTTTTACTATCGAATTAAAGTAAAGTAATCTTTCTTTTTCTCCTTGATCTTTGTTTTTCATTATTATTTTTCACTTTCTCTTTGAATCATCCTTCTCCTCTCCCTGTCGTTCTATCTTAAACCTTGTTCTGCATAGGAAGAAGTTAGATAGGGAAATGAAAAAATAAAAGCAAAGAGAAAGAAAATGCTTATATTATTGAATCTCACTTCTCCGGACCTTTGCGCCCTCATTCTTTATGTTGCTTCTGCACATTGTGCTTTGTGTGTGCTCGTCATTCCGTTTCCGTAGAATAAATATAATCTCGTACTGTGAAACCTGAGAAGTAAGAGATGCCCCTAATTTCATCCTGACCTCATTGCGTAGCATACTTCAAGCGTGAATGGATCATCTATAGTGTAAACATAATTCACAACTTTTGTTAATCTTCCTTTCGTTTTTTACACTTAAAACATATATTTTACCATTTAATATCCTTCACTTGTCAACTATGTTCTTAAGCAGGTTTTCTTTCCTTTTCTATAGAGAGAAGTAAACAAATTTAAATTTCTGTATAATAGATTTAAATTCCTAAATTAAATTTAAATAGATAACAAAATTCAATTCCTGAATAGAAGGTGTTCCTTTTTGCTACTTTACAAATTGTAAACAAACCCCAATTTAATTAGTTAAACTATTTTGGGATTTTTTTTTTTTTAGCAAAGGAAAAAACAGCAGTCTTGACAGTTTAATTCTCAACAAATTATTTGTCAAAGCTATTAAAAATTTCCCGCTCATTCCACAAATTCCTTTTACTTATCAATACTCCTGTAAACATACTTAATTCGATTAGTTTTAGTAGTTCTGGAAATTTTTGGCAATGTAGAAAGCTGTAATCTTAACTATTTAAATCACAACAAATCTTCTATTGTTTGTCGAATTCATTGCAAATAATAAGTTTATTTTACCGCCTTTTGAAAGAGATTAAAAAATCAAGTTAAAATAAAGAGCTTCATTATCCAATCACCTTTTTCGAAACATAGCTTGTCTTTTTTATACTTTTCTTACAAAAACGAAATATGTAATATCTGAGTTAATAAAAAAAAAAAAAAAAAAAAAAAAAAAAACTACACGGGCCCTCTGGAAAAGAGGAAGAATGTTATTCCACTTACACTGTTTGATTTATACTCACAGCAGGATCAGTTGTTCCCGCCTGAGCCGCCGGAGCTTGAAGATGTTCGAGTATCTGTTTATATTTTGACAATATTGGCGGGCTACGTCCTTAGAAATCTGGTCTGAAATACCGGTACGTGAGATTGAACGCAGGCAATGGTGGTCTAAACCTTCAGTGCATGCCGCTGAGCTGCTTTAATTGGCTAAGATTCACCACCATTGAATAAGACTGTCCTCACTTTTGACTTGTACATTCTTAACTCTGTTCGTAAGCTATTCTCTCGATGAATCCAGAGATGCATTCAGAACTGAAGAGCCTAGATGTTCTTCTTCTAATATTATGTTCATACTTTCCTTTGGCATCCACCTAAAATCCCAGATGGTCGAAACAGTAAACCTTTTTTGTTTCGGATACCTGTTGCGATGTTCTTTTATTTATTTGTTGGCAAAGGTAGGATGAAAAATGTACCACTTCGTCTAGGAATTGGTGAACCGAATCTGGGCTCGACGCGAGAATATTTACATTATCTGCGTAGTCAATATCCGTCAAGCTAATAATTCTACCAACTGTTATTTCCTCAAATCTCTAGAGGGTGAGTTCAAGGATCCAATCGACACAGTAATTTAAAAGAGCTGGAGACAGTGTGCAGCCTTTTGCTACCATCTAATCTACATCAAACAGAGGGGACTCTTAACTACAAACACTAACTTGGACTATATCCTCGGTAATAAGCTTCCAGAATGTTGGCAAATTCTTGGGACATGCCATCTTCAAGGAGAATCTTCCTCAAATCATTCCGTTCAACTGAATTTAAGGTGACAAAATCATCAGTGAAAATGACGATGAGTGTGAAGAATGTACCTTTCATATTGTCGAATGATCAAACAGAGGGCGAATATCTAATCTGAGCCTCCTCTGCCAGACTGGAATCCAAACTGAGTTTCTCGTTTTTGCTCATCTCTTACAGTTTAGAATAAAATGATGGTGAATAACTTGGCTGCAATGTCAGTAACAAATTTGCCTTTATAATTGGCTTCCACTGCCTTTTTTGAGAACAAGAGGATGACTGAGATTATACAATCCTTTGGGTGTGTCATGGTTTTCCATATTTCTATAAAAAGCTGCTGTAGCTGGTTTGCTATCCAGTTGGGAGAAGTTTTTTAAATCTTGGTTGAATTGTAGTTCTCACCAGAGATTTTGTATAGCTTTTGTGATTTATTTTTCGGCTTCTGGTAGAGACGTATTTATGTCTTAGGTTCTTTCAAGACAGAGGTGGAATTCCTCTATACCTACGGATTTATCCTCGTTAGGGTCCAGAAGCTTGCTTTTGGACCACATTGCTATATTTTTTGGATCCATTGCCATATTTTTTGGACGCCATTGGCTATGATATTCTTCTGTTTTTTTATAGTATCAGGCACATGCGATCTTTTTCTAATAGTGATTTCTTCCCGGTGATGGATGTGGTCTGTTCTTACAGCTTGCTTGATGTGCTTTCATATTTCAGCTTTAATTTGTCTGTCTAGATGGCTTGAAGTCGATGGCTAGATGGCTGTAAGGTCATTTCCAGTGATTCTTTGGAAATTCAACTCTGTGTGGAGGCGCGGGGATAGCCTAGTACATCAGATCCATCTTCAGTAGTGCTGGTCTCAAACTATAGTTATATTTTTTTGGCTATTTTAAATTGGTGTGTTGGGTATCTTATTTGTTTTAGGGCTGAAGAAGAAACTCTGAAGGAGAAGGCTTTTTGTGATTAGAATCCAGTTTTGCGATGCATAGTCTTCTTGTTGATGGCTGTTTGTTCCTTATGCTAAAGCGGAAAAGGATGTACGCTTCAACAAGGTTTTGATCGCTGCCTTCTCTGGATCTGGTGCAAAGTCCTTAGTAGGGACTTACATCTTGAATAGAGCTTTAGAAACGATTTCCTGGCTAAGATATAAACGGAGCGACAGGAAATGCGTTGTGAACTCTTGTGCTCAAACACAGAATTCACCACCACAAGTTTATGGTCGCAAGCAAATAGGATGATGTATGCTCACCATTTTCGCATCGCTGTCCATATATTTAGCGCCTGTTCACTTCATGGACTGACTCTTTAGTAGGTCAAAGTTGGCCACTTCAGTCTCTTGACTAAGTTGTCCTATTGGGTTATCTCACTTTGGACATATCTTCACCGTTTACTCTAGCTCGAAGTAGGATGAATCTTTCTGAGTTTTGGCAGTATCACAGGCGGGTGCATATTATTTACTTAGAGTTAGGACTTCCCACGCCGGTCGGCGCATATGGCGGCAACGATTCCTCTCCACGATGACCTCTCCAGCGTCTTCGGCCACAGTTCGTCAGGGGTTGTTCTTGAGAGCGCTGTGTCTTTACTAGGCATCGTCCAAGTGTAGCCTCCTGTCGTCTGCGCCGTCGAACTCCTGGAGGACTCCAATACCAAACATCATGAGGCAGACGATTGCTGTCCATTCTAACTATGTGTCCCCAAAATTGCCACCGACTGCTTATGACTTTATCAATAAAGAGTGGCTGTTGAGTCTTCTCTCTAATGCATGAGTTGGTAATTTTGTCTGTCCAGTTGTTTCCGAGAATCCGTCGAAGACGATTATTTTTAAAACTTTGGATTCTTTTCTCTAGTTGTTTTGTCAGCGCCCAGCTTTCAGAACCATGCATTAGTACTGACAGGACCTTGCTTTTGAAGAGCCTCAGTTTCAGCTTCAAAGAGAAAATGGCACTTCTCCAAACGTTTCTTAACTAATCAAAGGCGCTTCCTGCGCACGCGATTCGTTTGGCAACTTCATGCTCGGGGCTTTCATCGGTGCTCACGAGACTCCCAAGATATCTAAACATCTCTACCTCTTCAATTTCCTTTGCTTTAACTGTCGATGGCTCAGCAGATAGTTTATTCACATTATTGCGCATGATTTTCGTCTTTTGCGTGCTTATTGCCAAACCTATTTGTTCACCTACTTTCGAGGGCTCATTTACTTTGTACTGAAGCTCCTCTCTTAAGTGAGAAAGAAGCGTTATATCGTGTGCTAAGTCTGCATCAAATAAAGTGCGATTTTCATTCAACTGGATGCCACCTATGAAGTTGCACGTCCGCAGGATAAAATCAATGAGCATTGTAAACAGTACTGGGGACAGAATGCCCCCTGTCGAACACCTGAGTTGAGTTTGAACCACTCAGTCAAGTCCCCATCATCACTTCGAACAGCACACATTGTTCATCATATAACGCCATTACAATTCTGACAATTTTATCCAAACTGCCTCTTGTCTGAGCAACTTTCGAAGATTCTTGGTTCATCTTCTAAAGTTGCTGGCTGGAACTCTAGAATAAATAGACCTGCCGAACTCGAAACCTAAAATAAGCAGAAGACTTGAAATGAACAATTTTAAAGTTATTCCAAAGGTATAACTTTAAAGGTATAGTAACAGCTTTGACAGGAGTCAACTACAACACGAATATGAATCTTTTAGACAGCCACAGCGTAATTGAAGGGCTCTCTTAAGTAGAACTCCTTAACTAAGCACTAATAGATAGCCTCTTGCTTAATACTTGGGCGACGCAATACCTCAGTTTACACCTGGGTTTGAAATCCTTTCAGGCTATAAAACCTGCACAAAACTTTTATATCTCTATGGTGGTTTTGGTTAATTTTATGTAAATTTATTTTATATATTCCAGCCATAATTTTCTTCAAATTATTGTTTGGGTCTTTGCTCAAGCTCCCGTGTTGCAGGGTGCTCCTTAGCGTTCTCCATTGTGAACTATTGGTTAAGTCTTCATGGTCTCAACGGTTTTTCGTATAAGTGAATTTATCTTTCCCAAAAGCAAATGCGTAAATAGATTTTTAATTAGAAGGAAAGGATTTATACCTCTTATATTAACTTTATTTTAGATTTTAATTCAAAAATTTTTTCGTATAATCCAAGAATGTCAATTTTTTATTCACTGTTTTTATCATTAGCTACTTTTAAATAAGGGCAACTAAGGAATATTAAAAAGTTGGGGACCTGGCTAACGGCAAAATATAAGAATTATTAATAATGAGAAAGTGTAAAAAGTGTGGGGAATTAAACTTAAATTCTTACTAGACATTTTAAGCTTAAGTTAAGTCTATTAATAAGAACAAAACTTAACAAAAATATATGTACATATATAATACATGAAAAATGAAGTCTTTCAACAGGATTAGAAAAAAAAGATACTTATAAGCACAAAGTAATTATACCACAAATATTGATAATGCAATATACATATATATATACATATATATATATGTATATATATATATATATATATATATATATATATATATATATATATATATATATATATATATATATATATATATATATATATATATATATATATATATATATATATATATATATATATATGGAGCGGACAGCGCCTTTCTTGTTCGAGTATTATAAATGTGGCAATCAGACCTAACCTGATACATACCTGAGAAGCATAAAGGTAAATTATTATTATTATACTTAAACATAAATAGCCGGTGATAAGAATCCCGTAAGCCAGCGGCCGGTAAAATATGTTGCCTTGCATACCCCAACCTCACAGAATCACTATAAGATTTATTGCAGAGTAAATGGATCGCATTATTTTGGAGAATTCGAATTGGATTTGCTACTGACGGAAACGTTCCTAACCATGCCGAAGAACAATATAAAATTTACGGATGTAATATAGAGGAACACAACAACCTTTAAATGCAATGCGGGACAAAACGTGTGAGTTTTCTAAGTATCCCGATGTTCCGTAATAAAATCGTTGACATATTCTCAACATGTTTGCTAAACGACAAATTTTCATCAAGTGTAATGCCTAAATACTTGACATAAGACTGCTTTCCAATCTCACCATAACTGTATTTTCATCGAGAAATCCATGGATTTCTGTTCTCGAAATTATAATAAAATAACTCTTAGCCGTGTGAACTTGCAATTTATTTGCACTCATCCATGTTGAAACTCTGTCTAACGATCGTTTGCTTAATTCAAGTAACTCCTTCTCAGTTCTTGCAAGACAAACAAGCGGCGTGTCATCGGCAAACATCGTTGCTGTCACTTCTTATGGATCATGGAATAATTCACTGAAATTGTTTTCGATATTTGACATAGTTTGAGTCAAGTCATTTAAAAAGATTAAGAATAATAGCGGTCCAAGAACAGAGCTTTGTGGAACTCCACATGTAATAGGAAAGTTTGATGAACGTTTTGAGTCAATCTGAACATGTTGTAGCCGTCCAGCTAAGAATGCGCGTAGAAACGGAAGACCCATAGAAAGTTTTAGAAGAAATGAAGTTTCTATTTTACCGTTGATTTTAGCTTCTTACAGTAAATTGTGTTTTAAATTTAAGTATTCTCTTCACACTGGCTGTTGAGTTTTGACTGCTATAATACCTTTTTGAAATTCTTTTCTCTTTCAGTTACTAGAATCGAGTATTTCACAAATAGTTGACTGCCTGAGCATCGATCAGTTAGTATCTCTTTCGCTGCAGGTACTTCTGAGTTTCAGCTATTGGAAAACATTGCCATTGGCCGCTCATTTTCAGCGAATCTACGAATCAGGAGTAAAATCAGAATCAACCGCAACAACCTGTTTTGCATCACAGCTTATTGCTAGAATTGGGCTACTTTCATTGGTTTGTTGCTCATTCATATACGTTTATAGCTAAATCATTTAGATAGGAAAGAAAATTCAAAAGTTTCTGTCATTTAGAAAGGCATAAAGCTTGTAAACTGTGAAAGACAAATACTACACCATAGAGTAATTAAGAATGTAGGATTTTCTTTTTCCTCTGGATTACAAATTTCTGGTAAAACCTTGGAAAACAGAAGGGGAAAAAGACGTAAAGTAAGTTGTTTCTCCTATATAGAAATTTAAATTGCAGAATGTAATCCTTGAATAAAAATAATCATCTTTAAAGGAATATATCTTGCAGCTGAGGCACCAAGAACCATATTTGTTTACTGATTTATGTTAAAACATGCCAATGTACCTGCTCACTTTATTTCTCATTTAATTCTGAGGTGAGTTGGTTCTCGGAGCTAGTGAGATGGATCTCTGTTTTGTAAAAGAGTGTATGCCTTCCTTTTAAATACTTCTAGCCTTCGTGGCAACAGTCAAAACTCATTGTCCCTACCAATCCCCCCCCCCCAAAAAAAATAAAATGAGAATGAAAAATAATAGGAGGAATTGTTGTATAACAATTATTTTGATAGTGGAACGAACCCCAAGTCTGATGCATCTTAGTATATAATTTATGTAATTTTACATACTGCAGTTGCTAGTAAACAATACTGCAGTTGCTAGTAAAATGATAATGTAGTTTTTCTTTTATTTTTCTGGAGTTTCTTTTTTTCTCCTAGCAAGGTTGTAAAATTCACGATTTGTTAGTTTATCTGCTCGTTACAGTTGCAATCGTTTTCTGGCTGAATACTGAAGTATTCCTCCAAAAAGGAAAAAAAAGTTTTCGGGTATTCTGTAAATTGGTAAAGCTGTCTGTTGTTTGTAATAAAAGTAAGCTTTTTTGATAATTTAAATTTTTCCCAAATGAGACTTGGGTTTTTCTTAAAGAAATAAGGATAATTGCCTCCTCAACTGCTCTCCTAAGACTTAAAAGTGCGCTTCAATGAACTCTAGGTTTTGGTAATGCAGCCACATAAGATACGTTCCATTTGGTTAATTCTAATAATGGACTAGACTGACTCGTTGAAAATTAATTATTTGTAATGACTAAAGTATGTCTAATTTTCATTAAACACACATCATAAAAAGCCTTCACCCCCATCCACCCCTCTGTCAAAGAATAGAAAAACAGATTACAGGGAGGGGGAGATAACAAAAACAGTGTCCCTTTAGTTTATCTATGCTTATCGCCAAATACCTTGTTCTACAAGTCGTTTGCCGCGGATAATTACCTATTCGATGTAACGAAGAAAAGACAGTAATCAACAAATCCCAACAATCACCTTTTTCTTTGTCTTTGGTTGTATGTATTTTAGCTAATATTCCTTAATTCTAATCGTCTTTATAGCTTGCTAATAAAAAGCTCTTGTAGATATTCTAGTTGCGACTGCAAGTCTTACGATAATAAATTCTAGGAACTGTTCCAGTTATTGCGTCAATTTGAGAAATTATTTACTTTTTTTTATCTATTGTTGCATTTTATGACGCTCTACTGTAAATACCAAAAACAAACTTTTAATAGGTAAACAGTCAATTATAACAAAGTAAACTTGAGTCACTATTAATAGCGAATTAAATTGTTTGAACCTTCTAGAAAAGTAAAAACCATAGTAAGCACATCGAATTAAGTGATATTTTTGCCCTTGTAATCTGTGGTAAATTCAGACACACTGGCAAAAAGGAAGACCCCCACCCAAGAACGCATGCAGGTGGCGGGGGTGGGCCTTGGGACCCAGTCTTCCTCAAAAATCCTAAATTTTTATGAATTTCTGGACACTCCTTATTCAAATTACTGAGTAATTGTTTTTATTGTTACCCCCCCCCCCCAAAAAAAAGAGTCCCTGCCTACCTTCTGCACCCATCCTTAAATCAATTGCTTAACCTAAAAAAAACTTTAGTTTTAATCCCTAGTCCAGCTCATATTCTCACATTAACCGTGTCTTTCTTGAAGAAAACGTACTAAATTAACTGAAGATTAAACACGTGGTTGATGCCAGTGCACTCTATTACAGGCATTATAATTCAGTTTTGCAGCACCGAATGCACTCTTTGATTGTACAACCAGTTCTCATTTCAAATGTCCCGTCATTATATTGTGGCCACTACACTTATTTTTCTATGGCCGTCTTTACAGGCTCTGAAATCCTTATGGAGTCTTTATGAATTTTCTTGGCCGATGACAATTATTTTTCTAATGCCAGTGGAACATGCGAAATTAAAAATAGATTTCAAAGCGTGCAGTACTTTCAATGTACCTGAACCTACCACAAGAATGGGTCAGATATTTTTGATTTCTTGGCTTTTTTATTAACTTTATTTGAGGCAGTTCTGATTTAAAGTAGGTCATACAGAAATCAGGGACCAAACACATTATCTCCCAAGCTCAGAAAAAGTTTTTGGACAAAAATACTTTTTTTTTATTTAGTGAAAATCATTAAAAGAAAACGCTTAAGCTAGGGGATAAACCAAATACTTTAAGAGCACTAATAAAGCCAGTATGTCCCATAGAAGTGAAATCTGCTATAGCTCTCTCATTTTTGATTTTGTATTTGTAATAAGATTTGATTGCCTGTATATTCTATTTTTTGTGGTAGTTTGAATTTAGGCACAGTATCTTAATTGGTGTGTTTTTATTTAATTATAGGACCGTGCAAGATCAGCTCTGGAGTTCGTAAGTGATCAGCTGTCAAATGCTGATACTGTAAGCTCGGTGTCACTGCTCAAAGAAATTCTGAATTTAGCAAATGCTTATCCTATGCTACTCAGTGAAAAGATTCTGAATGAAGTCACAAGGTATTCAGATAGAAGCTCACATGAATCCAGACAAGTTGTGGAACAGCTACGAGGGCTCTTTATTTCAAAAAAGTAAGGCTTTTAAAGTAATTCAAAAGTAAGGCTGTCTATATTTTTATTCTTATTATGCTTTAGCGACAAAAAATCGCATTGTGGCAAATGGAGATTGTTAGTGCTATCAGAAAGAGGATATTTGTAAATATGACAAAGCAATTGCTAGAACCAGATGGAGCTTGTCCTTGAAAAAAGTAGTTGATAATCCATTTTTTTAGTCTAAATCCCTTTTTGAAGAAAAACCGCTATTGAAAATCTTTCTAGACTCGAAAATTTAGGGCGAATAATAATGGGAAATCAAGAGCCAATGCCTCTATTGCTTGCGAAAACATTTGCTAGTGCTATAGATATAGACTGTAGCCCTGAAAAGGTCTTAGTTACGTTTTTGCTTCCTCTTCCCTATATTTTAGCATTTTTAGTTAAATCCTGGTCATGTCCTGTTTGTGCCTGTAAACGCTACTCAGAACCCACCCGCAGTTGACCATAATTTGGAAAACTCCCATTTCTCATTTCATCGGATGCTGAAAATCCAAGTATTTCGGTCGAATCAACCGATTGTTTTCTAGAAACAGCTTTTGCGAAAGGTCTGACCTGCTCTGGAATTACAATGAGAAGAGAACGGTTTAACTGAGGCTGTGGTACACTTTCAGTGAAGCCTTTAATACCCGCTTTCGAGCCTGAATTCTTGTGCAGCTCTTGGGTTTCTTCTTTATCATTTTATTTGCCATATGATCAGACGACATGTTTAGTCTGTCACTTACATACACGGACAAAAAATCTTCCTCGGTAAAGACGTCAGGGTTGAAAGGGAAAATACCAGATTTGGACACCCATTCCAGATTTTAGAAGGGATGAATGCGTGCGGGAAGGATGTACTAACCAATCCTGCTATATTGTAGATGGTAACCGTTTTTCCTGAATTATCCATCGCTCTGTTGTAGTGAGTTTTGTATAACTAATGGGGCCTCTTTTGGCTGAAGTAACTTTGCCGAATTTTTTCCTATCTTTCTCTGCAAGGACTTTAGTGGATCCATGTACGGTTATAACACTCGTTTCATCTGTGCTATAGATGCCAGATGAAGTGAAGTTGTGCTTTTCAAGAACAGAGCGCAAGTTTTCAAACAAATGGTTCAAATTATTTGAGCTGAAACTTGTTGCCCGACTGAGTCTGGTTGCCTCTGGCTTCCTCAGCGATAATCTCGCGATTCACGAACAAAAGTTATACATCCATTCTTTCTCTGTCATTCCTTTACCAATCTACATTTGAGGCACTTTTTTGCCATTTGTCAAAGCATACTGGTAAGCAAATCTACTTGTTTCAGATTCAGTCAGATCATAACACATGTTTGAAGCTTGGATCAAGTAAACCGCCAAAGTGGCTTCTTTAATAGGAGAAAAAAAATTGTGATGAAGCCTTGTCTTTAAGAAAGGCTAGGTCTTGACAGGCTGAAAGCTTCTGATCATCAGTAAAATGCTTGTAGTCATTATAACGCTGCTGTAATGTTACTCTGGAAAGGGAGAGAGAGGGGGGGAACTCTCAGTGGACCTTAAAATTTGACGTGGAAAGAGCCAGAGTTAAATTAAAAGACACTGTGGCATCCGGGTCATCAAATTGGCATGTCTGCCATATCTTGAGAACGGCTGATGATAGGGACTGGGACTGGCTTAATAGTCTAAGCTGTTATGAACATAGTTAATTTTTGTGAGCGTAGTTTTGTTTGTTTTATCTTGTTTTTTATGCTCTTCCACGAGGCATTTTGTCATGTAAAGAAGGTAACAATAAATATTTGAGGGTAAACAAATGCTATGGTACATAGTGAGTGAGTGGCTCACTGTGTACCAGCTTATACTGCACAGTATGCACCACCTGCTCTCTAGCCACCAAAATCAAATGAAAGTGTTGCATTAAAAATAAGTAAACGATGGTGCTACCAAAATTGTCTGATCATCAAGGATCCTACAAAGCCAATAAATAATTGTCTAGGGTTAATCGAAGTGGTAAATGTTAATTGAAGAGATAAATGAAAAGGTATAGGCAAAAGATATTTTTCTGGGGCGTAGCAAAAGCTTTATGTACATATATGTATATATATATATATATATATATATATATATATATATATATATATATATATATATATATATATATATATATATATATATATATATATATATATATATATATATATATATATATATATATATATATATATATATATATATATATATATATATATATATATATATATATATATATTAATATATATATATATATATATATATATATATAAAGAAAGAAAAACGAGCAACAATGGGGTTTTTAAGGCCAAATGAAATTACTGACAAAACGCATCTTCAGCGAGAAACGAAAAAATATTATCAATGAGAGTGCCGAAGAAAAAACCAACAAATAAAACGCGGAAAGTCAATGTGAATGTGAAAAAAGCTATTAAAAAAAATTAAAAGATGAATAAACAAAGCCAAAAATTGTAAGAATTAAACCAAATATCTAACAACAATAAAAGTGAGTCATTCACCAATATCCGTGATTCGCAAAGAAATTCAAATTGAACCGTCATCGACGGATACTAGCGAATAACTGAGAAATAAAAGAAAAACATTCATTCACTCAAACCAAACGAAACAGCATTGAATGAGTTGGAGAGCTATGTCATCTGATTCCTGATTTTAATATCTGCATTCCTTGCAGACACTCTTTGAGACTTAAGGGGTTGTTGACGTGTCTTATTAAGTGATTGAGAAAGTGGTACAAGGTTTATATCTGGGACTATTAAAGTATCGGCTTCTCTTTTGAAAAACCGAAATACGACTCATTTATTCTTAAATCACCTGAATTCCTGTTCAAAGCTAGACCTAAATATTGGTATTTATAAATTTCAACAGCTTCTCTGTAGTGCTGGACAATAACTTTGTCATGCGAAATTAGGCTAGCTTGATTAAACAAAATAGTGTGGTCTGGGTTTTCAAAAATGTGCTCTGCAACGGCAGAGTCAAAATTTTCTGTTTTTTTCCGCTTTTTAAGTGTGTTATTAATTGAGGTAGAGTGATGAGTATATCTATCCGTAAGTCGCTGATCAGTTCTTCCGATATACCAAAGATCACACGAACAAGGAATTCTGTAGACACCGGAGTTTTCACCTATCGGGATAGGGTCTTTACCTTGATAAATTAGGGAACTGATAGTTTTTCTGGGTCTATAGTATGTGTAGATGTTTTTTTTTTTTCAGAGTTTTTGAAATGTGGTCTGAAACCCCTTTAACGTGCGGGACACCAAGATAAACTGAATTTTCCGTTTGGTTTTCGTTTTCTGTGTAATTATCTGATAATCTTTTAATGTGTTTTGCAGTTACAGAATTTATTAGACTAATTGGATAACCATTCCCAAATAAAATATCTCTAATGTGGTCGAGCTCCGAATCCAAGAAGCGTCTTGAACAAACTTGCAATGCTCTATCAACTAGAGAAGTGACAACTCCTCTTTTCACTGCAGGAGAATGATGAGAGGAATAATTTAAGTAACTGCCACTATGTGTGGGTTTTCTATAGACACCAAACTCGAAACATGTATCATTTCGGTGCACCAGAACATCTAAGAATGGAAGACGCCTCTCTACCTCTGATTCCAGAGTAAATTTAAGTTTTGGATCCAAAGAGTTGAGCAAGTGAAGAAAAGACTCCAGAGACTCGTCACCATGTCACCATGCTCCCACAAAAAAAAATATCATCTTTAAAACGAACCCAAAATTCAGGTTTACAAAAACTTTGCAAAAGTTTTTGTACTTTTGCAAAAGAAAAGAAATCAAACTTTGAGTTTGATTCCTACTTATTTATTTATGTTTATTTTCTTTTCTTTTGTTTTTTCTCTCTTCGTGTGTTTAGTTTTGTTGTATTTCAATGTATGTTATTTTTTTAAAAAGAACATTTTTTTTGTTTTTCTCTTTTTTTCCGTTGAGAAAGGCTCTCGGACGTGGGGCCGAAATATTTGGAGTGTTTTTTTTTAATTAAGTGTTTATTTTGTTGTTATTTATTCACTGCTTTATTAAAATTAAAACCCGTTTTTTCTTGCTTAGTTTTTATTAAATAACTTGAAGAACTATGTCATTCGGTTTTTGATTTTAATAGTTGCATTCCTTGCACAAACCCTTTGAGACCTGATTGGTTGATGACATGTTTCATTATGTGAATGCGTGAATGCGAAGGAGATTCAAGGTTTTTTTCTGGGATGACTAAAGAATTGGCTTTTCATTTGAAAAATTATTCATAATTTAAATTCTTAAATTATGAGGCATTCATTCTTAAATCCCCAGAATCTCGGTTCAAAGCTAGACCTAAATGCTGGTTTTTAGAAATTTCAACAGCCTCTCTGTAGTGCTGAACAATACCTTTGTCGTGTGAAATTAAACTAGCTTGGTTAAATAAAATAGTATGTTCTGGGTGGTCATAAATGTGTTCTGCAAGAGCAGAGTTAAAAAAATTTTGTTTTTTTTAGCAAATTTTCTTATGGGTATTTTTAACAAAAAATTTTGAATATTTTTTTGTTTGTATTATTTGCAGCACTCTATTATTCAATAGATTTGTATACGCTGCAGCCTATCCACCTCCAAGCTCGAGGAAATTATTAGGTTTTTTTATATGATAAGTTTTTTTTTAGAAGCATGCTAAAAATTATAGTGTTGTTACAGGGCTTCTGACCAGACGTCATTTAGTGCTTCTGAAATTCGCCAAGCCTCCGGAAATAACACAGTTTCAAGAGGAAAAGTTCCATCGCCCTCCGTCCATCCTGCTCCACCTCCCAGCTACACCTCGCAGGCCACCAGTCTTCCCGCCGGCTATGTTTCTGTTGGAGGAGTTGCTGTGCCTCTGTCTCTAATTGGCTCTCCATCTCCCACAACGCCTGGCAATTTTGGCCTCCCATTGGGCCTACCATTTTCCAGTGGAGATGGCGGCAGTCGGGGTCGGGTTGTTGGAAGCAAAAGAGATACTAGTCGTTCAACGCCTCGTCTGTCAACCATTGGAACGACAGGAATGAATAGAAGCTTGGGAAGAATCACTGGAGGTAAGTGTATACTTTTGAATATTTTTGAAATGTTTGTGTGTTGGGGTTTATTTGCTTACTTCAACACTTGGCGAAGTGGAAAACTTTTGAAACTGCTGTTTACTCTTTTAGGCTCTTATGGCGGTAATTGGGGGCCAAGCTGCCGACTTATCTCTAATCATTTTCGAATCGAGAATCTTAATTTTGCTGGATTTAGTGCCAAATCTTGATAATTCCAGTGATGCGTCTAATCGGAAGTGCACCGGAAGTACATCCGAAGTGCACCACAAATGTAGTTCACTCTTTAATTATGCACATTGTATTGACTATGAACTTGTCTGACATCCTGTGTATCAAAATACTTGGCTTAAGGCTCATTCACGATGAGGTTTTATTGACACCAAGGTTCAGCTTGTTTTAATACCAGAGATAATCTAAACCCCAACAGTCAGGTTTTGGTATTCATTTAAGTATTAAAATCCACCGAAGCAAGGGCGTAACCATAATTTTAGTCTGGAGGAGGCGAGCGTTTTCAAAATGAAAATAATTTAATTTTTTGGAATTTCAAAGATATTAATCAACCAAAATTTCCCGGTGAATATTCTTGTTGGCCAGCCTTAACTATGTCAAACCTGTTGAACTTAGCTTAAGTTGAGATTGACCGTCCGTATTCTCAAAATTCAACTGTATTTTGTGGCATATTTTTGTAAAAGTCAAAATATTATTTCTTTCTGCGTTGCGCGGGATAATGACATATATAGTTTCTCTTTAACTTTTACATAATATGGTAATATATACAATTACTTTGATAGAAACACACCTATAACTTATTTAAGTTTTGTTAGAAGTTTATTAAGTTTTGTTAATAAAGTGTGAAATTAAGTGTGTAATTTTTTCTTAAAAGAAAATCAAATCCTCAAAGATCAGCTAGCTTCTTTATTTAGGTCAAGAATCAAATTATAGCATATATATAGCAGTGGTGCAGTAGGCTTGTTTTGTCGATTTTTATGAGCCTGCTTCATTGTATTTCTGCCTTTTTTTTTATTAAGTAAGAATACTTTTCCCCGATTTTTCTGGCGGGATGATAATGTCACAGATTATAAAAGCTGCCTACTACCGCAATACGGTGCAAGGATAAGTGCTGACATCGCTCACACTGCGTAACCATAGAAAAACTAGAATTGATTTGAACGTATGTTCTCAGTTTTCATATTGTGAGTCATCTCTTCCACAAGAAAGAATAGATCGGGCAAATATTTTTCATTATCTTTTAGAAATTAAACGGAAGAACGTTAGGAGCTAAGAAACCGCCACGGGTATTGTAACACAGCCTATGATGCTTTTATTATTGGTTGTAAGCTTTTCAAACGTCCAGTGAATTATAAACTTGGATTGACACAAGTACTTTGTTTGAGGTCTGTTCAAGGCTGATTGTTATTGGATTCTTTTTTCTTTTTTTTTTGTAGTGCATGTAAGCACCTCACGATTGAGCCCTATCAGTGGACCATCTGGTAATCCTGGAATATATAGAAGCTTTGGAAAGCTTGGCCCTGGTCCTGGAACTGGAAATACCCCACATCTTAGCATATATAGCCCATCCTCAGGTATTATTTTTGTTTTGTAAAAAAAAGGTAAAAATTTGCCTAAATACTTCCATTTATGTAATCAAGCATGTGTTTCTAGTTTTTTAAGAAGAATAGTTTTTCCTTCTGCGGGTGTTATTAGAACTAATTCTATTTTTTTTAGATATATATTAATGTATTTTTTTTTTCAAATCAATCGAATCAGGTTACGACCCATGGTGATTTTAGACCAATGTGAGTCCGCAAAACATAGAGAGAAATAAAAGTTGTTCGATTGCTTTTATTTATAAAACGGAGTAGATCTCTCAGGTTTTAGAACCATTTTAATTTTTCCTTTGTTACTTGGAAAGCTTTAAAAAAGTAATTAGCTACAAAATTATTATTAATTTTGGAAATTGTATGAGTTAATTTTGACCAGTATCAGTCATTGTAGCCTGTATTAAAAAGTAGCATGAAATACTCGTATATATACAGATGTATCCCCTTGAATTTGATTGTGGGGAAGAGGGGATGGCTAGACCATAAAAAAATAACGTTTGAAAGTTGCATAAGAACAAGATCAATCATTCCCACGCCATGGATCTACAGCCTAACGCTTATAAAGAATTAGATCCTGTTGGCAACCTTTGACTTTAATCGCTGGTATTTTTTCTTATTATGATTTTATTATGATGGATAGAATAATTGTAAACTACTATGAATGGCTTAGGAGCTGCCTCGCAGATTTTTGATACTATTTATTTATTTATTATTATTAGATATTATTTATTTAAATAATAATTATAATGCCTCGCAGATTAGTTGGCTGTTCCCAGTTTTTTTTTTTCTTTATAACTCTGAGCTCATTCCAATTGTCGTAAATGATATTGAAGATACCAGCACTCTTAATAAATAGGACATCCAACAGAGTGATGACAAAGCTGCAAATTCAAACATTTTCTGGCAAATATACTATTGTTGAATTTTATTCGGCACTTGAGGTGTTTTGAACTTAGATATTAAACAGAGAGAGTTTGACTATTTTATATCACAAAACTGATATTTGATTCCTTGGTCCATTTTCACTAGAATATCCGTCATTTATTCTGTGTCACAAGAAATGTCTTTTTGAATATCTAGATTTATCAGTCCATTCAACCGAGTTGCTGCAATGTAATTTTTATGGTCTTGAGGTAGAAAAATTCTTCAACCGTTCTGTTAGAAAGCAGAAACGTTTTGAAAATCGTTTGAAAGAAACGTTTGAAAGAAACGTTTTAATAGTACATGGACATTGAGGAAGAAGCTACCATCAAAAGCACTTAGGGCGTTGATTGAATTCTTGGTAACGTTGTGTTCTGTGGGACGGATTCGCTGTACTCGAGTCTGATCTGACTCAAATTTGGAAGCTGTTATGCTAAATTACCAAAGCTTCTACTCTTCTGTTCAACAGCTATGCTCGATTTTTGGCAAATCACTTTATAAAGTAGAAAAGCTTTGTAAAGCTTCTAAAATCTGCTGAAGAAACTAGTTTACCCGTAGCCAGTACTTCATGGTATGTATTTATATGAGCATTTCTATTTTGAAATCTGTTGGCTAGGCTAAGTCTGTTGCTAGTTAGTCTTCAAAATCTTAAATAAGAAACAATAATGACAATAACAGTAGGTTTGGTTAAAATTTTGGTAAAAATTAAAAGAGGATTTCTAATGTATCAGCAATTTCATAGTCAAAACTCAAGGAAAGGTTGGTTTAAAGTAAAGGAAAATTTTATCTTTTACCAATTGTTAAGTAAAGCACTGTCTATTCAATGGACCTGCAACTGAAAAAATACCTAACAAAAAACACCTTCGCCATAAGACCAAAGGGTAAGAGATGGCTGAGTTGTCGTATGTATGAAAATGGAATCATTAGAAAGAAAAATTATCTGAAAAGAAAGGACATTTCGACAGCAAGGGAGTGGTATAACTATTCGTGCAAGCCTGTATGTAGCGATTTTTTGAGCAGGCTGAGGGAATGACATAACTATAAAAAAATAAAGAGTAAAAAGACAGATGACTTGTGAAAAATTTTACTTTTTCTTCGTTAAAAATTCCAGTTCTTCTTTATTTTTGTGGTTTTTGAAGACCTAAGGCTGGACTTCCTCTTGTGTGCCTATATCTATTTTATGTTAGGGCTATGTAAGGGCTGATGGATAATAAATGCATATTTTTTGGGTTTCATGTTGCATCCAGTCTGAAGCTGTAGTCTATACACTGAATTTTTTATAGGTAACATAAGTTAAAAAATATGGATGATTACGGAAGAAACAACAGCATGACTTAAAATCGATTATCTATGAAAGTGGAAAGCTTTTTTTCTCACCGTAATAGGAAATCTCGGAGCACCTTTTTGGGGGAGGAGGGGAATGGCAGTTCACTTCTAGGAAGGCTCCTAGCCCTTTATTCCTCCCATAACGAAGTCTAAAATTATTAATAACAAATACAAATTAAAAAAGAAATCTTGGATTTATTATTTCTTGAGAAGCGGGGCTTATTGGTTTCACTTGAACTTTTTTTTTAGAAAAAAAAGTCTTTCAAGTGGCAGTAATTACTTATATATGTAGTTTAAAGTAGCAAGTTTTTATTTTTTTAACATTTAACTTGGATAAAAGTAAAAAATAGGCAAAAACAAAGACAAAATAGACAATTGCTGCAGCCTTATTGAAGCAGTAATCTAATATACAGGATTTTAAAACTAACAGAGAAAACATGCATAATTTGGGTGGAACAGGTTGGAGGAACAAGAAATATATTTATTCGACAGAAAAACAAACAACATGGCTGAACATCAATTGGCTTTGAAAGTGCGAGAATAATCTTTTTTTTCGCAATGGGGAACTCAGAGGCAGTGGAGTGAGGGATTTGGGTGGTAGAGGCAGCGGAATTATGGGAAGTGTCTTGAACCTCTATTCCGCCTACGACTAAGTCAAGAAATGTTATGTATAAATATATATATATATATATATATATATATATATATATATATATATATATATATATATATATATATATATATATATATATATTTCTTTGAAAAGAGCCACCGGTCCCCGGCACGCTGCAGGCTTCTATATATGGATTCTCATTGTCGCTTGTCTTCTAACCACAGACAATGTGTTGTCTTTTCATGCTGCAGTTTTTTCAAAGATATTTGATTATTAAATCAAGTCCGCTCTTTACACTAAAGTTAGACTCTTTCTCACAGCTCTATTTTTAACACAATAAAAAACTTTAGCGTAAAGAGCGAGGCGTTGAGGAGGGGACAGCCCCTTTCATATACGGAATAATTTCTGTTCGTTTTAAGTTTTAATGTCACTCCTTACTTTCAGTTAAAAAAAAACTTGTGTTTTTTATTTAATTGCCTAAAGAGTCGATATATCTTCTCACAAGATCTGTTTGCAAGGCAAACAGGGTTGGGTCAATGCAAACTTCTTTGTAATGCGCTGCCAGACTAATGCAAATATTGACGCTAACAGTGAAAGAGCATTCGGGAAGCGGCTTTCAAACTCACTGCACAATCTGTTTATCACAAGAAAATAATCTCTTTTGAAAGCATCTTTAGTTGATTCTTTCAGGTCAGCAGGGTTACTTTTTCCCAAAGTCGACATGGTTACAAAATCAGGTAAGCTGGAAGCTACTTACTGTGCACGTTTTGGTCTTTTTCATGAAAATTTTGTAAAAGGTCTTCAGTGAGGCCACACTCACGAGAAAATTCTTTTGCCTTATGAAACATTTTATCAAAAGCTTTTTCAGTGTGCATGTCAATAATTTTATCTCGCGTAGCTGCAGTAAGACCAGTAGCTCTAGAGAACACTAGGTCTACCATCTGCAGCTGCTCAAACAGAGATATTGTGGCAAAAAAATTCCGCTAGCTGGAGTGTAAATATAAATTCAAATGTCTGAAGACTGATTGCAAGTCCGCGGGTCTGAGCCCACATCGGAAGAATGTTTTGGTAATTGATGAAACAGTCAAGATACAGTTGTAACTATTCAGTACTCTGTTCACCCGTATATATCAGTATACCAATCTTGTAGTAGATGATTTCTCCAACTGAGGAACAGTTATGCCAGCGGCTTTCTGAGCATTAACAAATAGTTGGTAGTGTATATTGCTATTCGCGATAAAACAATACAGCTCTTGAAGAATGGTAAAGAAAGATGCCATTCGTCTCAAGTTCTAAATACAATCACCCAATACAAGGTTGAGTCTATGAGCACGGCGGTGAATGTAAATTGCATGCGGTGCAATTGCTTTAACACCAGCTTGCATACCATAAATTTGTTGAAAAACAACAAATTTGCCCCCCCTCCCTTCTGGATGTCAAACAGTAAATTCATCCCCCCCCCCCCATCCAAAACTTTCTTGAATTGACACCAATTGGTAGGTCTCTTATTTGTTTTGTTTTTTTCATGGTTTTCTCTCTTTTTTTATAAGTTGGTTCAAGCCAAGTCCCCCCCCCCCCATTGATAAGGCCTTTCAGTTGTGAAGTAGAAATATTGGTCTTTGATTGTTGGTACAGTTTCTTTTTAACTGTCCTATTAAAAAAAAATCTTGTGTTTTTTCCATATTTTCATATTGTTATAATCTTGGGTATGTAAGATTAGGTACTGTCCTTCAAGATTTTTATCAATTCTTTCAATTGTCCTTTTATATAATGCGTTTTTTCTTATCTTTTCTGAAATCATAAAAAATAACTGGTCTGAAAATCTCACTTTGATTATCTTAAAATTCAAGAGGCTAAATTTCAAGACAATTAATAAAATTCAGAACCGATTCAGCTACATACTCAATGAGTAAATAATACGTATATGTGGAGGGGATCACTGCCCCAGAATCGCGTAACCGACATGTATAATTTTGTTACAGATTCTGGGTCTCCTTGTTTTATTGTAATGAAAGTCGGGCACCGTGGCTTTTACAACAAGACAATACAAATGTGTCATGAAATATGAATAATAAATCTATATGTTTGGGAATGAAGCTCACAATAGATTGTTGTGAACTACAGCTCTATTAAAACGAATTTGTTTTAACTGAAAACACATTTTTTTTCACACTGAAGATCAAATCAATATAATTGTGACTACTATTTTGGGGCCCCTCCTAAAATCAGAAGAGGGCTAAAGCCCCAGCAAACCTCTCCCAAAAGACGCCCCTGTTCTAACCACAGATAATTTGTTGTCTTTTCATACTACGGTCTTTTCAAAGATTTTTGATTATAAAAGATCTAAAGCCGAACTGGCCAGCCATGACAGAAAAAATATAAATACGAGAAACGGGTCTATGGCCAGTAAATGAAAACGAAGAAAAAAAAAACTCACCTAAAAATATATTATACAATTGCTTAAAATTTACAATTTGGAGCTACCTTCGTGAAACCACCTCACAAAAGTAACTGGATTAAAACTTTTAAAATAACAAATGAACAAGGAATAAGTTATTGCGACATAATTTTATGCAAAGCTTTTGATTCTGCTATTCGATCAGGTTTATTATTTGAACTAACCCCTGGGACATTTTGCAATACTTTATTTTTATTTTTAAATATGGGATCCTTTTTTAAAATAGTATCATAAATAGGATTTATATTCCCAGTATCTCTATTAATTGATAAACCTTCAAAAATATGTTTTTAATTTCTAATGCTTCAAGAGCCAACTGCGTGAAACCTTTATCATTGGAAATGGCTGTTGGCTCCTAGAGCTGCACAAAATGGTCCGAATTAAAAAATTATGTTCTGCTAAGGCTGAAGTGAAACTGTCTGGAGGTTTTGTAAATTTTAGAGTATTATCTATTGAATTCCAGTGCTCAATAAATCTTTCTATAAATTGCTGGTGTGTTCGACCAATGTAAAATTTCCCGCAAGAGCAAGGGATTCTATAAACTCCACTTGACAACATATTACGTGTTATATCTTTTCCAGGATTTAGAAAGCTACTCAATGGTCTGATTGATTTAAAACAAGTTGAAATATCATGTATGAGTAAAGTTCGTTTGATTTTCTCCCCAAGAATTGGTATGTAAGGTAATAAAATGTATCTATTGGAAATTGTGGGGTCCAAAAGTTGAGAACCTTCGTTTTTATTACCTTTTTCATGCCTAATCTGCCTTTTCTGTATTATTTCATTTACAAATTTTACAGGATATCCGTTACAAAATAAAAAAAAAAATATCTCAAATACAATAGTTTGCTATCAATATACTCCGGGGAACAAATTTTAAAAACTCTATCAACTAATGATATGACTGTTCCTTTTTTTACTCAAATTGGGTGAGATGAACGAAAATTTAAATACCTGTCATTATGAGTTGGTTTTCTATAAATTGAAAAAAGTAAACCATTATCACTCTTTATTAATAAAATATCTAAAAACGGTAACCTTTCTTGTGTTTCTAACTCTAGAGTAAATTTAATATTTTTGTCAAACCTGTTTAAATGGTAAAGAAACAAATTTAAGGAATCCAACCCATGCTCCCAAAAGCATAAAACATCGTCCATAAACCTACCCCAGAAACAAGGAGAAAGACGAAAACATTCATCAGTCTCTCATTTTCAGGCTGCTTAATACTTAACTTGAGACTACTTAGTAGTATAAGTAAAAAAAAAATCTTCTCTAGGCGGTCCAAAGACAGTTAGATCTCGTCTGATGCTTGACTCTTTGGGTCCTTCTTCTGGTGGTACAAATCCAAGACTTACAGAAGCAGGCTCCATGTCAATATTTGGTGCTCCATACACAGTCACTGAGTCCACTGTTCCTGTGGCTAAAGTTGCTAACATAACACCAACCTTGAGTACAAGGTAAGTCTGGATTGAACCTTTTACTTGCCAAATTAGATAGCTTAATGGAACAAGAAACCTAACAGAAATTATTAGGTTTGAAAAAAATGTGCAAATTATGTTCTTGTCTTCAAAAGTCATTGGTGGCGTTAGCCCCAGTCATCTTAGTTCTGCTCGTTCTGAGTTTGACTCGTTTATTGTAATTTCTGTCCGTTTTGGATTATATTTATTTATTGTCGGTTATTTTTTGCTACTACTAAGCTTGGAAAGTTATTTGACTTTATTTTTGCTCATTTTGTTTTAATGTAGTTCTCTACTTTTCTTTGAAGACCATTTCTTGGAAAAAGTTTTTTAAATTAATTATAAAGAAAATGCTTAGTCCATTCTCTGTTGTCCTACAGATTTTGCTCCAAAACTCCAATCTAGTGACAACGTAATTCATTATATGAAGTTGGCAGACAGTTTTGAGGCAAGAGGACCCAACCTACTGCTCTTATGGTTTTAGAGTCACTAAGCGGACCATTTTTAGTCAATCAAAAACAAAATAAATACTTTTTTATGTGTTTTACAAGATAATTATCTATTAGCAAAAATGTCCAATTAATAAAACCTCCATGAATCGGTTCCGAGTTTAAAGAGCCAAAGCCAAGAAAGGTAGGTGGCACGAATGAAAAATAATGTAGTGAGCTTCTCTAATTACTATGCCAAAAATAGATCAAATAGGAGTAATAAGCAGAAATTGTCCACGAACCTCGTCTAGCTTCTTGTTATTGTTTCACCTGCAAGACTATCTATGAAGGTTCAAGGCTATGAGTTGATTTTGCCCCATAACTTTAAAGCCTCAAAAAATTAATAATGTGTAATTATCGATTTGGTTAATAAGAGGTCATATAGTAATGAAAATAATGATTTGAATTAAGACATTTTTATCTGAAACTGTTACAAAAGTACAACGCTTTATTTAACAGTGGAAGTTTGGCTGCAATTCGTGATGAAAAAGAAAACCTGACAGATTTTGCTCAGTGCTCGATGCTGTCATCTATTCAACAGTCGGAGAACCACCAATTTCGTCTTTCGTTGGCATCTCATGGCACCGTTGCGCCATCCACCTGTAACTCACATAGTGTCATTTCAATTCTAGAACCGGGATCAAACAATAACAAAGGTAAGTCTCCTCTTCTTGCTGCGTCTTACTATAATGACCTTAAATCGAAAAAGAATAGTATTTCAGTAGCTTCTGAACGTTAAGATATATAATTTAAAAATTCTATAACATACTTGAAAATTGTTATTAAATATAAAGTTGGTAAGAAAAGATAACGCATTATTTTTTACTTGTTATTTTTTTTTTCTAGAATTGTTCTTACCATGCGCAAAAACCAACAATGCCATTTCTGAGAGACGCTCTCCATTTTGTTGGGCTGAGTTATGTAAACTATTTACTGTTTGTTATTCAAAATCATAGGCTTGGGTGTGTACTAATTAAGAAACCTCTAGTTCGTGTACTGCCTTGTTATTTTTTTGGAAATATTTATTGAGTCAAATTACTGCGAACTTCTCTTGACTACCAATTACAATTTTCATCCAAGTTGAAAAATTTTGACTTGTTACAACTTTGCGGCTATGAAGCTTAATTGGCGGCGTTGGGTATTGCCCAGCAACTGTGGCCAAATCTACTAGCTGTGCTTAAAGATAGTGTTTACAGATTATAAATTGTTGGTACCCTCCTGGATGGAGGTGTTATACCTAGAAACTATGAGGCAAAAAAAAATTAATTGTCGTATGTCATTCAATACAACTCGTTTGTAAACAGCTTATCTAATACAGATTAACTTAAGTGTTGCCTTTGCAGCCTTGTATGAATTCAGCTATTGTTGTGAGAAAGGCATTATATGGAAGCAGCGCATTAATTAATTTCGAATATCATTGTAATTATCCATGCGAAGCATATTTGTTTTGATTAAGCAATTTTGGTTGAAGTAGTTTTCTTGAAACCCTTGTACCTTGACAAAATAAGCTCCATAACACTTTTGCTATTGGAAAAAAGTAGCATTGTTATCCTCTTCTAACTGTGAACAACTTATAAGGGAAACAATTCCTGTCATTGTTGTCTTAATGTCTGCTCCAGCAGAAACAGTATTTTGCTTCCTTCAATTCGGTTGAATTTCACAAAATAATGTTTATATGACGTGAAATGGGATTGAATATGCTTCTTAGAAAACGAAAACATCTGTCCCATTAATACTTTCAAGAAAATTACGAAGATTTAAATATTTGACAATTAGGCACAACAAATTAAGTGTGCCCATGCTCAGAGAAAAATCCTACCACTACGTACTGCTGGATTCTAGGAATTCTACATCGACCGTCCTTGGGGTAAAACCATGATCAAGCAAGGAACAGAAAATGTCTGTCATAGCTATACAGCTAGACATGAGCAGCTAGCACCATCTTGAATTTCCATCCCCTAATGTCTTTTAAATTAGTGGTTGGCCATATCGGACATGCTTGTATTATTGTACTTTATCGTATGGTATTATTGTACCTATACCATATTATTGTATTATATTATTAGATTATATTATAATTGTATTATATACCATATTATTGTATTATTGTACTTATACCATATCGTATTATAGTACTTTGTTTATATCTCTTTATCACAATTTAATTATTTGTTACTTATACGCATACCGTCTAGTTCGTACTCCTTAAAATAGGATTGAAAATTTTTCTAACTGACAATTTCTCAAAAGTTTGACTTCTTACATTAACTTTCCTGTACTGTCTTTCTGAAAAATGCTATGACCTATGATATTAATAACAGTATTTATTAGGCTACTCAATATCTGCCAGCTTTTCACCCAAAATGCAAGTTTTTGGTACGCTTTTCACGGTTTCGCTTTTATTTAACTTTGTAGGTTGATAATGTTTAGGTACCTTATATTTATTCCAGTAAAGCTTAAAGATCTCGACCTCTTTTCTATGCTGCTTGATAGAAAATGAAGCTGTCAAATCTTGTGCAAATTTTACTGGTACATACTTTATTATAAATGTGATTTTCTTTTTAGTTCAACATGAGAACCCTTTCACAGCTGCTTACCAGCTGTTTGAACAGAACCAAGAAAATTTACAGATCTCCTCAGAAGCTAGTCAAAATGATAAAGCAAATGTTGCCGAACCAACAAGCTTAGGTAAGATCTTGACTGACTTTATACAGAAGCTACTCAGAGTGTCCACATTTTTTTTTGACACTTAATGCCAGGACACTTAATTAACTTCTAACTCTGCATTCTCATACAGGTAAGGATTAATATTCAAAAAAACAAAAGACAACGAGATTGACTGCTGAATTCTATGTGACTTATAGACAAAAATTTCTCCAAGTCTATGATCAAACCCACTTAAAAATGATCTCTGTAAACATAATGCGCTTAAACGTATAAGAACCTGGGCACTTTCTTCATCATATGATGACACATTAAAGTCCGAAACAGCTGTCTCTCTTCTTTTTGAATCCTCTCCATTTTTATAACCCTTAATTTGGCTGCCGGCGATATATATTTTCGTTTCCTTTCTTTGTTTTGATTCTCAATAACCCACAAAAAATGGAGGTTTTGTTAAGAGTTTTGTGTGATTAATTTGTCTATTGTATTGCTTGTCTTTCTATCTTTCTGCATATATCCTAAATGTTCAAAAGTTTAATGTTGGATAATCCAGTTGTCGGTTGAAGAAGATAATATTGACTAGTCGAGAGGGAAATTAAATGTCTTGCTGGAAAATTGTCAGGATTTTTCCTGCACTTTCTAATTCTTGTTGCATAATTTTTGTAGCAAACTACAGTTTATATGAATTTAACTTCCATGGGATGTATGCATGAATTAAAGTCAATAGAAAGTACTCGAGTCCAAATATAGGGGGAGTGTTTTGAGGGCTAGAAAGATACGGAGCGAGTGGGAAAAAGAGAGTGAGAAATAATAATTTGCATGGATTAAGAATGAATATCCATGAATTAAGTTCAATAGAAAGTACTTTAGTCCAAATATAGGGTGAGTCTTTGTGAGGGCGAGAAAGATACGGAACGAGTGGGAAAGAAAGAGCTAGTAGTAATAAGAAAGTTGCCATGTATTTTGTTTGTTTCTAGTTTTTGTTTTTTCTTCAATTTTCATTTATTTTTTACAGAGTCAAATGCTTCTAGCACAACATGGAAGGGTGTTATCAGGCGGAAGCGATCAGGCCAAGGATCTCTATCAAGGAAGCTTGTGCGAAGTGCTGTTAGTCCAGAGACTCTGACGGAAATTCCAACAATACAAAAGCAAAACAGTGAAGGAGCCTTAAATACAGACAGTGTTAACCAAGTAAGATTCAAAGTTGGGGGTTGTCATAGTCTGGAGTCTAATATAATAGTAATGGAAATAAATAGACTTACATAGTGGTGGATCCAGGATTGGGGGGGGGGGGGGGAGAGGGAGCTGCTCTCCAGAAATCTGATAACCCTTTCTTCCTCGGCAGATTCGTATAAATATAAGGGAAAACGGGAAGTCCCATATATCTTTCGCTTTACTTTGGGTAGTTTGTAACATCCAATCTCGCTTTCTTTCTTTCTCATTTCACTCTCTTATTCCCCCTCCCCTCTCTCGTTCTCTCTCTCTTTCGCTTTCTCTTAATCTTGCTCTTCTCCTCCTTTCTCTCTTTCTCTATCTATGCCAATCTGTTGGGAATATCTGTCAATAGGTCATGATTTTGAGGTAAATTGTTGCAATATTTGAGCCTTACTAAGAAAATAATATATTCACTGCAGCCCTTTGCTCCTGCTCACATTTCTTCTAAAATATTAAACGTTCATTTTTCCTTCAGTTATTTCTCCTGTGGCAAGACTGAGAAATCTTACTTTCGGGGATGCGATTTTTTCCAGCTTAACGAAGTTCGAATGATCATTTCGTAAAAAATGGATCTCGAGGTTTTCCAGCTTATTATCAGCCAATGTCTCTGCTGTTTATATTTAGCAAAATTTTGGAAAAGGCTGAGCTATCCCGTTTGCACGCCTGTTAAGAACAAAAAGACTTTATGTCATGAATCTCAGTTTGGCTTCCAAGCTAAGCACTTTACGGGTACAAATGTGCTGCTCTTTTAAATTTTCTATTTTAGGTTCTTGATTCTGATTTTATTTCTGCTGCGGAATTTTTGGACGTCCAAAAAGCTTTCGATTCGTTGACCCACTAAGTTCTGCTTTGTAAATTATCTTATTGCGATATAAGATGGAATACTAGAATTTCGTTTGACTTTCATTTGTCTGGGAGGGTCATCTCCGTTGATCCTCTTTTCCCCTTGTCGTCTCAATTTAAGTTTGGTGCCCCGCAAGGTTCGGCTCTAGGGTCAGTTCTGTCCTTGATCTATATTAATGATCTTGTTGTTGCTGTTATGGACCAAAAACCAATATTTGTTGATATCTCTCTTCCCATCTCTCCGAATCTTTCAATGCCCAAAAATATAGATCCTTGTCTGTAGATGAGGGGATTCTAGTTGCTTTTGCTGGCGACAAAAGATTTCCGAAAAAGAGGGGAAAACACGTCCAAAAAGTCAAGCGATTTTTGATGAAAATCACATCCATTTAGCATATTAGAGAACCCCAATGTAATAAAAAATCCTAGGGATGATCATATCAGAGAAATAGTCCTAGAGGATTATCAGAAACCTCATTCGATCGGAAATTAAAAGTACTAGTGTCCTTTTCAAGTGACTAAAAAGATTGAAGGGCAACTAGCCACCTCCCGTGCCTCCTTTTCCCACAATGGTATCCGATCAAAATTTTGAGATAGCCATTTGGTTCAGCATAGTTGAAAGTTCCAGTGACTCTGCCTTTGGGGATATCATGACCCCCCACAGCCCCTGAGGAAAGGGCTGTAAGTAATGTAATTTGCCCATTGTTTACATATAGTATTTGTTATTGGAAAATATACGGAAGTTTTTTTTTGGAGGGGGGGATTTTTGTGGGGAGAGGGGATTTTCAGCGGGTAGAATTTTCCGGTGGGGGGGGGGACTTTCCAGGGGAAATATTACACGGGACGAAAGGTGTGTAAATTATACAATTTGTCAATTACTACTACTACTACTAACAACTCACCGCAGCACCAAGCCGCCTGATGCCAACACAGCTACGCACGCTCCTCCTCCATCCCAATCTATTCAAAGCCTCCCTTTTTACACCCTCCCACGAAGTTCCCATTTCCTTTAAATATTTCTTTATGACGTCCTCCCACCCCAGACGACGACGACCTGCGTTCCGTTTAGCCCTAGACGGTTGGCCGAAAAGAACAATCTGTCATCCTTCATCCGCACAACGTGCCCTAGCCACCTCAACCTTTCTTTTATTATAGCCCACATTTTTCACATTTCTATTATTGAACCATATTTTTCGTACAACCTATTGTTTGAAATACGGTCAGTCAGCCGGGTACCTAGAACAATCCTTAAGCAGTTTATCATAGGCAGCGCGCTAGCGCTGCCTAAGTAAAGAACGATGTGGGCACAATGTGGTTTTTTGGGGGGGTTTTTCTCCATACCCGGGCACTTCGTATCGAAGGAGTTGTGCCCACAGGGGGCTAGTTGGAGGGCAACTAGCCCCCCCCCCCACGCCCATCATCCCCCCAAACACATCCAATCAAAATTTTGTGATAGTCATTTTGTTCAGCGCAGTTGATTTCCAGATAGAAAATATGTTTTTGAGGAGGACACTCCCCCACAACCCTCAGGGCAAGGGGTTTAAGTTATGCCCTGGGGGCATATAAGGTTTTTATAGAAGGCGTTTTCGTAGAAACTTCAAAACAGGCTCATTCGATTGGAAATTCAAAGGACTAGTACCCTTTTTAATAGTCGAAAGTGATTGGAGGGCAACTAGCCCCTCCCCCCCCCCCCCCCTCCACGCCCATCATTCCCCCAAACACATCCAATCAAAATTTTAGATAGCCATTTTGTTCAGCGTAGTTGATTTCCAGATAGAAAATATGTTTTTGAGAAGGACACTCCCCCACAACCCTCAGGGCAAGGGTTTTAAGTTATGCCCTGGGGGCATATAAGGTTTTTATAGAAGGTGTTGTCGTAGAAACTTCAAAACAGGCTCATTCGATTGGAAATTCAAAGGGCTAGTGCCCTTTTTAATAGTCGAAAGTGATTTGAAGGCAACTAACCCCCCTCTCACGCCAATCTTTTCTCCAAAAATGTCCAATCAATATCATAGGCCAATCAATATATCCAATCAATATTTCGGGAATTGATTTCAGCATCAATGGACAAACGATAGCGGTAAGAAAAATTTGTTGAAAGGAAAGAACGATGTGGGCACAATGTTTTTTTTTTTTTTTTTTTTTTTTTTTTTTTTTTTTTTTTTTTTTTTTTTTTTTTTTTTTTTTTTTTTTTTTTTTTCTCCATTCCCGGGCACTTAGTATCGAAGGAGTTGTCGTAGAAAGTTCGAAAAGGACTTATTCGATTGGAAATAGGAGTGACTAGTGCCCTGTTTAATAGTCGAAAGTGATTGGAGGGCAACTAGCCCCCCCACCACGCCCATCATTCCCCCAAATACATCCAATCAAAATTTTGAGATAACAATTTTGTTCAGCGTAGTTGATTTCCAGATAGAAAATATCTTTTTGAGGAGGACACTCCCCCACAACCCTCGGGGCAAGTGTTTTAAGTTATGCCCTGGGGGCATATAAGGTTTTTATAGAAGGCGTTGTCGTAGAAACTTCAAAAAAGACTCATTCGATTGGAAATTCAAAGGGCTAGTGCCCGTTTTAATAGGCGAAAGTGATTGGAGGGTAACTAGCCCCCCCCCCCCCCCTGCGTCCATCATTCCCCCAAACACATCCAATCAAAATTTTGAGATATCCATTTTGTTCAGCGTAGTTGATTTCCAGATAGAAAATATGTTTTTGAGGAGGACACTTCCCTACAACCCTCGGGGCAAGGGTTTTAAGTTATGCCCTGGGGGTATATAAGGTTTTTATAGAAGGCGTTGTCGTAGAAACTTCAAGAAAGGCTTATTCGATTGGAAATTCAAAGGGCTAGTGCCCTTTTTAATAGTCGAAAGCGATTGGAGGGCAACTCCCCCCCCCCCCCCCTCCTCGCCCATCATTCCCCCAAACCCCTATGCCTTCCCAAGGCCAGAACATAATTTTCACTTTACTGAAAAAAAAATACAAATGAATGTGCATTGTCAGTTTAATATACATTTACTGATATTTAGTAATCAAAATCTTAATATTATTTGATTTATTAAAGTTATAAAAGCAAAAACATTTATATTTTTTTTCAGTAAAGTGCAAATTTTGTTCTGGCCTTGGGAAGGCATAGGGGTTTTGAGCCCAACCTATGTTAATTTCTGCTCGCTTTGAGTTTGACTCGGTTATTAATTGTAATTTCTGTTCGTTTTGGGTTTCATTTATTTATCGATGCTGATTTTTGGTAGTTTCACGCTTGGTAGATTATTTGATTTTATTTTGCTCATTTTTGTTTAATGGAGTTCTTTACTTTTCTTTGAAAAACTTATTTTGTGGCAAAAGTTTTTTTTAATTAATCTGGAAAACATCTAGCAAATCTTCATCCGCTTTTCGGAGTGTCCATGCTTCAGAGCCATATTTGACCACTGTCTTCACTGTAGCTTCCAATATTCTAATCTTGGTTTGCAGACTTATCTTCCTATTCTTCCAAACTTTTTTTAACTGTGAAAAAACACCCTGAGCCTTGGCTATTCTACTTTTAACATCTTCACTGCTCCCACCATCTTTACTAATAATACTACCAAGGTAAGTGAAGCTGCCCACCTGATCAATCTTTTCATTACCCAACGTCACCTTTTCATCTTCACTTATTCCTAACGTTAGTGACTTAGTCTTCTTAACATTAATTTTTAAACCGATTCTAGCACCCTGACCTCGCAGAACCTCTAAAATTTTATTCATTTTGCTCACACTTTTATCTAGGATGCTTAAATCATCAGCATAATCTAAGTCCAGGAGACTTTTTCCTCTCCATTTGATTCCGTGGTCTCACATTGCCTTTCCTGTGCTCCTTAAGACGAAGTCCATCAAAATAATCCATATAAAGGGGGATAGAACACAACCCTGCTTAACTCCTGATTTAATACAAAACCAGCTGCTAACCTCATTCCCTACCTTAACCGCAGCAGTGTTATTCTCGTACATAGCACTAATCACTTTAATGTATTTGTCTGGTATACCATACAAGGATAAAACCTTTACTAAGGCTCTTCTATCAACAGATTTGAACGGTTGTTCATAATCCATAAAACTGAGGACTAAAGGTGTTTGACAGCTCAGGCACTTCTCAATTATTAACCTAAGAGTGGAAATTTGGTCGACACATCCTTTATCTTTTCTAAAACAGCACTGTTCATCTCTTAAAACTTTGTCTGCGGCATCTCTCAGTCTAAAAAGTATCATAGTATAAGTAATTTGCTACCTACAGAGACCAGACTAATGCCTCGATAATTACCAAACTCACTCTTATCACCTTTCTTATACAGTGGCTTAATTAAGCGTTTTCCTAAAATCGTTAGGTACTTCCCCCTTTTCAAAAATCATATTCATAATCTTCAGTAACATATTTCTAACCTCAGAGCCACCATATTTAAGAAACTCATTTACCACCCTATTAGCACCTGGAGCCTTATTTTTTTTAGTCCTTTTAGTACTCTCGCTAATTCTTCCTCACAAAACAAATCTTCCTTCACATCCAAGGTATCACAAACTTTTCATTTTCCTCTATATCTTTTCCTGCAACCCTATCTCGGTTTAGCAGATTCTCAAAATGTTCTGCCCATCTCTGTTTAATTCTTTCCTTATCGCTAATTGTGGCCCCATTCCTATCTTTAACCGGGCCAAGTCCGGATTGACTACTCCCTCTCAATTTATTAACATGCCAGTACAATATTTTACTATTATGCCGTCTAGCTGCATCTTCCAGATCCTCGGCAATTTTATCCATGGCCTCCACTTCACACCTTCTTAGTTCATATTTTAATGTTTTCTCCACTTTCTTTACATTCCTTCTGTTTTCATATGATCTATCACTCAGATAATTCTTGTACAAGTCCTTTCTCCTTTCTATTAAACATAAAGCTTTTTCACTAATATTCTTAGCTGCAGTTCTAGCTTTCTTCCCTAATACGCCTTCAGCAACTTCACAAATTATTTTTCTAAAATCATTCTAGTTGACAGTTTTTTCTAGTTGACACTACTAGATGATGATCTTTATTTTTAACATCAATAACAGCACTCCTATATACCCTAGTATCTTGTATTGATCCTGCCAGTCTTTGGTTTACTATAACATAATCAATAAGGTTTGCTGTCTTACCATCACGTGAATACCATGTTAACTTATGAGCCATTTTATGACCAAACACCGTATTGGTTATAACTAGATTGTTATACCTACAAAATTGCAAAAGTCTGTATCCATTACTGTTTTCTTTTCCTACACCAAATTTACCTAGGCTAGTATACCATCTATCCCTATTTCTACCGACCTGGGCGTTAAAATCTCCTAGTAAAAACATCATATTTCTTCCTGGGACCCTGTCTATTTGCTCCTGCAACTTTAAGTAAAATTCATCTGAGTCATTAGTTTCTCCGTCAATCAGTTCTACAGGGGCATATACTACTATAACTGATACCCTGAACTTTTTAGTCATAAAATGAGCAATTAGTATTCTATTATTAATACCTTCTTAGCCTAAACAAGACTTAGCAGTTTCCTTATTCATCATGAGCCCTGCTCCTTGTTTATGTACCCCATCCTTCCTGCCTGAGTAAACAAATTCTATATCACCTAATTTCATGCATTCTACCCGTGGGATATGAGTTTCTGAAACTCCTAGTAAGTCCAGTTCGAATCGTCTGAATTCGTCTGTCAAAATGTCGACACGATGGTCATTTTTTAACGTCGTAACATTCCAAGTTCCAATTTTCATGTTCTTTAAATCATTGAAATTATTTTGGCCTCAGGAAAAGCAATGATTCCAGATACCAGTGCAGGACGAGGATCACATATCTTCTCAAGTCTACACCGAAGTGCTTGGAGTATTTCCTAGGGTGTATTGTCCGTATAAAAATTTTCTGGAGAATTATCAGGGAGGGGAAGTTTCCGAGGGGACTTCCCATAGGAGAATTTTTTCCTCGGAAGGAATTATTGTAACAGTCCAGTTAATTAGTCGTTGCTTGATTTCAAGTCCTTTTATATTCTCTCACCTGTGTCTTTTATTTTTCTTAAACTACACTGTAATGTAAAACAACATTTGAATCCCATTCACTCCATCAGTTAGATCGGACTTCTACTTGACTGCCTCTCATGCCACCAAAAATACTCAGCCTGATTCAGCTAAAAAGTGTCACTCGTTTAGTACCTTCAAATAATTGTAAATATTTAATATTGTTAAAAATAAAAGTTTGAAAACACAGTTTAAAAAAAGTTTGGAAGAACAGGAAGATAAGTCTGCAAACCAAGATTAGAATTTTGGAAGCTACAGTGATGACAGTGATCAAATACGGCTCTGAAGCATGGGGGCTCCGAAAAGCGGATGAAGATTTGCTAGATGATTTCGAGAGAAATTGCCTAGGGATTGTTCTGGGTACTCGGCTAACTGACCGTATTTCAAACAGTAGGCTGAACGAAAACTGTGATTCAATCCCGCTCTCTAGGTCTATAACGAGAGAAAGGTTGAGATGGCTTGGACACGTTTTGCGGATGAAGGATGACAGATTGTCTAAGTTTTTCCTTTTCAGTCAACCGTCTAGGGCTAAAAGGAAAGCATGTTATCGGTGGCTGGGGTGGGAGGATATCATACAGAAATATTTAAAGGAAATGGGAATTTCCTGGGAAGGTGTAAAGAGGGAAGCTTTGAATAGATTGGGATGGAGGAGGAGCGTGTGTAGCTGTGCTGGCCTGAGGCAGCTTGGTGCTGCGGTGAGTTATTAGTAGTTGTTTAGCAGTAGTTTTTTAACATCCTCATATGTTGGGTGTTTCTATGTCAACTTTATAATGTGTATTGGCATTTTTAGAGCACAGGGTACTTTGCTCTGGCTTGGTTTTAGGCAGGTAAGCTGTAGTGAGAGGCAGTTTGTCATTTTCTTTTTTACTGTGTTCGTTTGTTTTCGTTGTGCTTTTATTTGTTGTTGATGCTTTTTTGTTTCTTTTCTTTCTCTCTGCATTCATGGCCAAATAACCATGCAATGTGAATATGAAGACGTGTTTGTCTTTTATTGTTCAAATATATTGTTGAATTAACTGCTGAATATTTCTATCTCTTTATAAAATAATTCAAATCTGACAGGGTCATTTCCAATTTGAAAAGTTTAACTTGTGTTTTTTTTTTTCAGAGAATTAGTGTTTTTGAGCCCTTAAATATGCGTGACACAGTTCAGCATTTTTGTGAGAAACACTTGGATTCAATCAAATCGTATATGGACAGGGTCTCCGCTAAAATTCCATTGCCAGTCAAATGCACAATTCAGGGTAAGGGACACTTCTATATATGATTTTTAGCCGATAAAAACAAATTCTGCTCCTCTCTATATCTATCTATATTTATCTGTCTGTGTATGTTAATGTGTATGTGTGTGCATTTGAGAGAGGTGGGAACAGTGAGGAACAAGTGATCCCGCTCGCAGTAGATTTGTAAGGCAAAAAAAGAAAAGATTTGGCTCTGCATCTGAAAAGAACATCACTTTTAATGTTTTTTTTTTTTTTAAGTTGTTTGGAATTGAAAAAAAAGGCTTTTTGACAACAAAACGTTATTCTGAACCAAATTGAAGCTCAACCACATATCGATACCTAAGCCAAGATACATTTAGCTTGCATCCTTTAAAGTGTATGTTGTAACACATCTTTAAATATTCTATTGGGGCAGGAAAAAGATTGGTTTGAGTTCGTAACAATCACCAGGACTAGGGTCTCCGAAATTCCCTAAAAAAAGTAAAAAAAAAACAATTGTGCAACTCTCTTTCTCCTTCCCCACATAAGTGGAATAGATTCTTGATTCTGAAAACCAAATTAATAACCAGGACATTAACTGCTACTGCTGATTAAAGTTGGGTGAGCTGCAGTAGCCTTATTTGGTAGATACCCCGGTGACAAAAATTTAATCAAACTCCCCCACAGACGCCAATTTGGTCTTGGGCCTCCAAAACAGTGAGACCAGAATGTTAGTTTTTACTCCTAATTAAGAGACTTAAAATCGCTGTAGAATTTGGATCAATTCTGGGCCCTACAAAGGCACAATGTGGAAATTATATCTTTTTTTATCAAGAAAATCAACCTAATTTTGTTGAGAGTCGATAACTCGTTTTGGTAGAAGTCCTTACTATTGGAATTTACACAAGCACACACACACACACACTCCTTTCCCCTTCGAAAAGACACAAGTGGAACACTAGCTTTTAGTTTCAATCAAGTTAAAATTACATCTGACAACTTGTTTTTGTCAAAGTTATGATAACAAGAACGAAGGGATCCCTCATCATCCAGAAATATCGGTTTAGAGTTGGGTTCTCAAAATAAAAACTAGAAAAATTATCCTACTGTTCTTTCTATCAAGCCTGGTTGAGATTGGTCAACCCCTTCTGATGAATATACAGATGACTAGCGCTTAGGAACCTTTTCTTCACAGTGGTTGGATTGCCCTCGGGAGACCAAATTCAGACTGCGACACTAGCTCAGAGGTGCATTGATTGGTATTATTATCAACTTTTGCTTCACACCAATTTCACCAATTTCAATCCAACGTACAATTCTGGTAGACCTGCTAACGAAAAGAATGTAGGGACCTCTTGCTCCCCACAGAGTTTGTAATGGGCCCAGACTCCAAAAAGAACACAATTAGGACACAATATCCCATTGAATTTGATGGAGATCTGACAAGTCCTTCTGGAAGATTTCTTGACGAGAGGAATAGCCATTCCTCTTCCATCACAGAGATTGACGTGAAGGGTCTATCAATCATTCTAGCTAGTCTTATAATAATACGTATTTAGGGATCAGCTTTCCCTCCTGGCTTAGGTTGAACCGGAACCTAATCCCCGAAGGCACAAGTTGGACACAAGTTCTTATGATTCCTATTAGGTTTCGTACTTCCCACTGAGTTTTGTTAAGATACGACAGCCCCTTCTGGCAAAAGTCCTCATTACAAGAATTTGATGGTCCTCTTTTCCTATATGGATCGGTCAGATACAAATCCCCAAAAGGCACAGTTAGGCATTTAATATTAATTTCCAAAAGGTTGGTTGAGATCCAACTGACTGGAATTTAGGGACACGGTCCCTTCACAGTGGCCAGAATGGGTAGAAAAGCCTAAAAGACAGATATAGAGTACTAATTTTACAAAACCAAGTTTGGTTGAGATCTGATAACCATTTTTTCTGAATTTCCTGACAATAGTAATCTAGAGGCCCTCGACTCAAAAGCATTGGGTTAGATCAAGATCCGCCAAAAGCATCACTAGGACTAGGATGAGGACCCCAAATTAAGACTAGCTCTTACTTCTAACAAAATTTAGTTGATACCCTTCTGCCTTTTCTGGCAGATGTCCAGATCACTTAAATTTTGGGACCCTTGTCTTCCCCCCCCCCCCCCGAGAATGGATTGTGTCTGGAGACTGAAAATGGCTAATATGGACTCTTACTTCCCGCGAAGTTTAAGTAAGATCCGATACCCGCTTTTAGTAGAGACTCTGGAGACAAAAATTAAGCTCCCCTCCCTCCTTCCTCCCTATAGAAGCGGGATCAACCTTGGACTTGCCACTAGTATTCTTACTTACACTTTCCATCAAGTTTGGCCGATATTGTACAATCCATTTCTGTGGATATCTTAATGACATAAACTTTGCTTAGTGTAAATTTGTGTTTAGTGTAAATTTATTCAGTCTACGAGTCCCCTTCATTGTCCCAAGACACTTTATTGCTAAGCATATATATTAATCTGCTGTGCTATCCCAGGATGAAAATAATAAATTAATAGTAAAAAATTCTAAAAAATATGATTTCCTAAACGTTTTCGCTATAATGTATTATACAAAAAAATCACAGACAAAATTGATCGGTAGCACACCAAAACGTCACTTGCGAGGGTGTGCAACTAGCAAAAAGAAAAAAAAATGGACAAAAAAATTCTACAAAAAGTAGGAGGATGGGAAACACTAATTTGGAAATATTTGTGACGCAAGTCGTCTTTGAGAAGACTCAGATTTAAAGAGTGTAAGAGACGTGCCTTTGACGAGATGTTTTTACCGGAATTTTAGGGCTCTGTTTTTGTGTAGGGAAGGGAGGGGGTGTTAGGTAGCTCCCAATGATGCATGAGAAACTATAAATGAGAGGATTTTTAATAAATCTCTGTAAACTTATCAGATAGTCACTCCCTGACATCTTCGTCAAAAGATTAAAATTCATGTCTGTAGTTTTGTTTCTGATTTGTATTTTTGTGATAGAACCTTTTTATAGGAGCGTTGAAGGTGCAATGAGAGATGATTTTTAAAAGAGTTTTTTTCTATTATTTTCTTTTTCTTTTCAGAGCGCAAATCAAAGAAATATGTGCGGGTCTACTTCGTATGCCATAAGCGAGGAAATTGCTGTCTTTATGCAAACAATTTCTTTTTCTTTGAAACTAAACATCCAAGGCTCTGGATCCATTTGATGTTTCTCAACCTCCAGGTATACATCCAATCCATTAACAATATCCTTTTTTACGTTTCATTCATTGATTAGTTGCATATCTTCCTTTTAATTAGATCAGAACGTTTTGCTCAAGAAAAAAAGGTGTTAAAAACTCAAACTATAATCTATCATTTCCGGATGTGAATAATAATTTGGATGTGACATATTTCATTCCTTTTCTACCTGATAATTGTTCAACATGGATGCTGGGTCGCTGTATATTCTAATGGGAAATTCTAGTGAGTATTTTCACTTTTGCTCCATAATATTACTCATTGTAATCACAATGGGAAATGGGATGGGATCTAATGGGAAATTGTGAGTATTTTCACTTTTGCTCCATAATATTACTCATTGTAATCACAAACCAAAATTCAAGTTTATTTTATTCTTAACAAAGTATCAAATAGTCATTATGTCATCTTCGCGAGCCAAGTGTGTATAATAAGGTGAACATAATAAACAGGACTAATGAGAAACGACTTTCTTTTATTATTTCTAATTGTTTTTGTATCAATGTTGTAGTGTTTTGATCTGAATAAATGATTCATTCATTTATTCATATTGTACACCTAATCATGTAAAAACTTTATAGCCTTTACATGAAGCTAATCTCTTGGAAGTTCCAGCGTGTTCATAGCGACGTCATTGGAAACAAATTACTGATGAGACAGGTCCCTTGCAGCTCCCTTGTAACCATTCTCCCAGACTTCAAGGGACATTTTAAGAATAAGTTCAAATTTCTTCTTTTCCCATAAAAGAAGCCTTCATAGCGACGTCATCGTTTGGAAACAAATTACTGATGAGACAGGTCCCTTGCAGCTCCCTTGTAACCATTCTCCCAGACTTCAAGGGACATTTTAAGAATAAGTTCAAATTTCTTCTTTTCCCATAAAAGAAGCCTTCATAGCGACGTCATCGTTTGGAAACAAATTACTGATGAGACAGGTCCCTTGCAGCTCCCTTGTAACCACTCTCCCAGACTTCAAGGGACATTTAAGAATAAGTTCAAATTTCTTCTTTTCCCATAAAAGAAGCCTTCATAGCGACGTCATCGTTTGGAAACAAATTACTGATGAGACAGGTCCCTTGCAGCTCCCTTGTAACCATTCTCCCAGACTTCAAGGGACATTTTAAGAATAAGTTCAAATTTCTTCTTTTCCCATAAAAGAAGCCTTCATAGCGACGTCATCGTTTGGAAACAAATTACTGATGAGACAGGTCCCTTGCAGCTCCCTTGTAACCACTCTCCCAGACTTCAAGGGACATTTTAAGAATAAGTTCAAATTTCTTCTTTTCCCATAAAAGAAGCCTTCATAGCGACGTCATCGTTTGGAAACAAATTACTGATGAGACAGGTCCCTTGCAGCTCCCTTGTAACCATTCTCCCAGACTTCAAGGGACATTTTAAGAATAAGTTCAAATTTCTTCTTTTCCCATAAAAGAAGCCTTCATAGCGACGTCATCGTTTGGAAACAAATTACTGATGAGACAGGTCCCTTGCAGCTCCCTTGTAACCACTCTCCCAGACTTCAAGGGACATTTTAAGAATAAGTTCAAATTTCTTCTTTTCCCATAAAAGAAGCCTTCATAGCGACGTCATCGTTTGGAAACAAATTACTGATGAGACAGGTACCTTGCAGCTCCCTTGTAACCATTCTCCCAGACTTCAAGGGACATTTTAAGAATAAGTTCAAGTTTCTTCTTTTCCCATAAAAGAAGCCTTCATAGTGACGTCATCGTTTGGAAACAAATTACTGATGAGACAGGTACCTTGCAGCTCCCTTGTAACCATTCTCCCAGACTTCAAGGGACATTTTAAGAATAAGTTCAAGTTTCTTCTTTTCCCATAAAAGAAGCCTTCATAGTGACGTCATCGTTTGGAAACAAATTACTGATGAGACAGGTCCCTTGCAGCTCCCTTGTAACCATTCTCCCAGACTTCAAGGAAAGTGGAAATTATGACTTAAATTCAGTAAAGTGGAAATTATGTTCTGGCCTTGGGAAGGCATATGGGTTTTGAGCCCTACTCATGTTAATTTCTGCTCGTTTTGAGTTTGACTCGGTTATTTATTGTAATTTCTGTTCGTTTTGGGTTTCATTTACTTATCGATGCTGGTTTGTGGTAGTTTCACGCTTGGTAGATTATTTGATTTTATTTTTGCTCATTTTTGGTTTAATGGAGTTCTTTACTTTTCTTTAAAAAACATATTTTGTGGAAAAAGTTTTTTTAATTAATAGAATATAAGAAGCCGTTTTTTGTTTTAACACCTTACATCCACCAAAATCGATTTTTCCTTTAAATTTGAATTGTAACTTTAGAACCACTTTTTAGTTGAAAAGCCAAAATATATGGATTTAGTTAGACTTAGCCTTGAAATGTAATAAAAGCTAAACTACATCTAAACTAGCAAAAGTTGGTAGGATTGGCTGCGAGATCCTCTCACCCTCTCAAAGCTTATTCTTGTTGAATGGGGCATCCCCTAGCATATAAGCAACATAAGTCTTTCTATTCTTTTTCTTAATATAGTTTCGAATTTTCTATCTCATTTCCTCCCATATCTGTTTTCTCATTATCTCTTCACTCTTCCTCATTTTTTTTTTCAGTGTGTATTGTTGATGAATAATTACAATTCATTTTAAATGTGTTTTTCTTTTCTGTTATTTCGTCCTATCAACGTTAAAGGAGTATATTGTCATATAATATCTTTCAGGTTTTTTTTTACCCTTAAATATCGCTTCTTCTTTCTGATTTCACCCCCTGGTTTCCCAATATAATTTTTCCTCGTTTCTCATTTATGATGATTCTAGCAATTTTGATAGTATCTTTGCAAGTGTCTTTGCTTTTTCTGTCTCTAGCTTCCCTGCCTTTTGTTTCCTGATCTCTTCCCTTATTTTTTACTTCTCTTCTTCTTCTTTTTTTGTTCTCCTTCTTTTGTTTTCATTAGTTTTGTTTTCCTCAGTAGAATTCCTTGAATTACTTAATGGCCATTTCATTTTTAGGCCCGCTCAGACTCTGCTTTAAGCACTCGAGATGCGTCTGTAAACGCCTTAAAGACATGTTGGGATATTTTGGAACATGACAACAAATCATTTGTTGCTCTAGTCATGTCAGCCTTCCCTTCGGCTAAGGTATACGACTTAACACTTTCTTCGTTTTTTATCATTTCATTTTTAACCTCCGCTCGAATGGTTGCCACAGGGTGTTGAATAAAGTGCTCTTTTTAGTGCAACTAAATATCTCTTGGTGTCGATCAAGCAAATACGATTGCAGTGTTCTGAGTCCGAAAATTATGCATTTACATAGAGTGGGTATTTCTGTTAAATGATTCTGAGGAACCCAAGATTTTCCTGAAAGATACCTTCAGAAAATAAGTGAAAAAATATGGCATAGAATTCCCTTTATTCACTTATACACTCCCCCTCCCTATTTAAAAAAAAATCGAATAGTCACATCCGATTTGTAAAGCCTCCTTTGCTCAAGTGCTAACGCAGTTACTTGTATTTTGGGGTGAGGCGGAGGGTCAAATTCTTTAAAATGGCAATGATGCTCTAAAGCTCATTGTTTAATTGAGTAATTTAACAATTATATTTATTTATTAAAAAGATATGTACATTACAACAATAGTCCAGAGACTATAGCCTTGTTAATATTTAGATATATATTAGTCTCAGGGTAAGTTAATTGTAGCACGGAGAGCAAGCTTACCGCACAGGCAACTAGTGGCCATCCAAATGGGGGGAAGGGGGTAGTAGAAACAAAATCTATTTTTGAGAGTACAAAAAATATTTGATGTTACTTGAATATACATTTTCTCTTAATTTGGCACTTCACACGGTGAAAAGTAATAGTAATTTTCTTATTTAGTTTTGTCTTGCAACCTTAGTATAAAACTGCTGTTCACTCTTAAATAATATTGTTTCTTTTTTTCTGAGGAAAATCATTTCAAGGCTTGGAAATCCCATAAAATGGGTTGATGTCAACTTAATAAAACACTTCTACCTTCCAGTAATCGAAATTTGTACTAAATCAGTAAAATAGTTTTCATTTATTTTCGCTGTTAGTAATATTAAAAAGGGTATTCTAATAACATGCGATTTGTGATCAGCAAGCTCCAAAATTCTCACTAACGAAAATTGGTGGGAATCGAACTCCATCCGCAAAATATATATTATTATGTTTTGATATAGGATGGTCGCTGCAATATGAAAGATCTTTTTGTGATTAACCTTTAATAGTTAAGGACAATTGTCCAAACAATCCTTTATTGATCTTGAATTGAAAGAAGTATACCATTTTTATTGTAACAAGGCAGCAGTATTTTTTTGCTTTGGCGATTTTCGTACGTTTTGCCTTTAGACACGGCTGCATACGGGGATTGTTCTAGTGAGCATTTGCCGAGGAGTAGTTTGGGAAAATTAGCGAAAACATGGAAATGCAGTGATAATTGAACCTAAAATTTCCGTTTCCAAAGGGACCCCATCTTGCAGAAAAAGTTAACCATTCAGTTTCTTAATATTCTGACGTGTCTGTATTTTTTCTTAGAAGGTTTCAAATGTAATTTTTCAATTTTTTTTCCTTCTCTTTAAAAACCATATTTTATCGTCATCTGTAATCAGTCGTATAGTTTATTTTTGTTATATTACTTTGTGAAACAGCTGTCCTTGGCTAGTGACCTTAGCTAGTGTTTCCGGGTAAATATTAGAAAGACCTTGGAGAAATAGCGGAACATTTTCATAGATATTATTAACTTGATCTTAAAATAGTATTACCGGTCTTATGTTATCAATGGTAATGAACTGTAACTAGTGATTGGCCTTTGTCAAAAGTACCCAAATGCACTATAAACAGATGATTGAATTCAATGAATAAACCAGAAGAGTCCTTTTGTAATACTTGATTCCAATATGTGGAACTTATTTAAGTTAAACATTAAAAGTTATTAGCACGGGAAAATGCGAATAATTTAAGAAAGAGAGGAAGCAACCACGCAAACGAATGCGAAGTTGATGAAACCTTCAATTTCTCTTTTTTTATGTATTTCTTTCGTGTCCGTGTACTATAATCTTCAATGCTTCTAGATCTGGAACCTAGGATGTCAAATACAATACCTATAGAAGGGCTCTTCATTATAATATAATTATAAATAGTTCTTTTGTGGCTTGATCGATATTCAGTTCCCCGATCGTGCGATTTGACTTCTTAATTTGACCAGTATCTTTTTGTTTTCTTCTTTATAGTTGACGAAATTAATGATCTTTTTGAGAACTTTTGATTGAAATTGAATAGATGTATAGATAGATTTATTCACACGAAAAGCCCAATTGGGACATGGTGACATACACAAAACAAGCGAAAAAATACAGCAAACAAACATAGACTGAAAAGACTGAATATTTATGAAAATCATCACGATACCTCATACCTACTCGGACAAACTTTCCAATATTATTTATATTTAAGTAACACCAACTTCTCAAAATTCCCAAAATCTAATCCCTCCCCCCGACCTCCCTACTAAATATTTCCAAGCACAACTCCCTCAGTTCCCTACGCTCCCCTAAAAAATGATGCAAAGACTCATCCATCTCTCCACATATAAGGTAACTGTAAGGACCATCCCTGAATATAACTCGTGTAGGGATCATTCAGGAGTTACGCATGAACAGGCTAAGCGACGGATAGCTCTGATTTACAAAAGGAAAAGTCAGTTAGGTTTTTTAAGCTTATACTTTGAACCACATGATGGCAACCAAGTGTCTGACATTGAGGGCGTGAGGGGGGGGGGATTCCTGGTCTTGTATCCGAACTTTGCTGTATATTCAGTTTCGATGATTGTTTTATTTGGGAGGGGGGCTCTTTTGCCAATACCATTCGCTCTGTGAGAAAGAGAGAGATGGTACAGGGAACCAATTTTCAGTTTTTGTGTTTGCTGCTCATATATGAACGGGGTTAGAATTCAAAGTCTTGATGGGGTCCATGCGAAGCATAGCTTAAAATTTAGCTTAAACTAAAACTTGAGGTTAAAGTAGTTTGGAATTCTTTTGAGAGTAAAGTGGCAGCATATTGAGCTATCTTAACGTACATGTTTGTACGGTTATTTTAATTATATGCTTGTAAAGTGTGTGCAGTTTAGCTTCGACTCTCTGAGATGGTGCTGTGTGCTGGTTACTTTGATTGAATACCATAGAAAGTTTGGATGGAGAAACCACTGGCTACTTTAAGGGGAATCTACTTTGCCACCCTGCGCGGAAGAAAAACTGGCCGTCTTTTTTTCCATGTGACATTTATATCAAAGATTTACATTTATTTGTGTATTAATTAATGATCCGGCAATTCAGCGCGTTATCATAACGGTCACTAGCATAGGGGGCTACAAAATCGATTTTTGACCTAAAGTCATATAAATATACAAAACACATGAGTTTGCTCGCACCATTGTAAAAAAAAAAGAAGAATTGGTGTGTTATTTTTATTTATTAGTGCCCTTCAATTATGGCTATACTTGCCATAATGTATATATTATGTATATATAATGTATAGGTTTGTTTCTATAGGAGAATACTCCTTGGGAACTGATGTATTTGGGATTGAACTTTCCAGGGGAAATTTAAAAAAAATTGGAATTACTTAAAAGAAATTCTCTTTATTTGTCTTACTTTCTTTTTGGCGACTCAATTTTGCATGTTGAGATGTTCCGGGGGAATTTTCAGCGGGGTTAGAATTGTCTGGGGGATTTTCCGATAGGTATGGGGGATTGTCCGCCGGAGGAATTCTTCATGGGGCATTTTTAAAGGCATAAGCTTTTCATTGGGGGGTGGGTGTATTACCGGGAAAAAATTTCCACGGGGGGAGGATTTGGAAAAAGATAAGAAATTATCTAAACAACAAGTCGTTTGCAAAATTAACCATCTGCACCTTCCTAACTACTCTAACGTAAAGCGAAAGGAGCTTTTCACCAAAACTTGAAAAACTTTGAAAAGCAGTTGTATTCCCACCAATTTAATACTGAGAATTTTGATATCTTAGCTGCATACAACCAAAAGTTTAGGACCATTATTAGAAACTTTACGTAAGGATGGTTGGTCAAATACTCTATAAAAGTCTTCTTTTGGCCTGGACTATGAAGCAGAATTAGGGTTAATAAAAGATGAAAAAATAATACTTTTTTCCAACAGTGGAGGAATTATAAAATATGTTTGTCCTTCTTACGTCTAGTTTTATGTTGTATTATTTTCAAACACGGTTACAGTTGTGTATTTTTCCTGTTAATTTAAATTTTTAATTTTTAAAAATAGCTATAGCCATGTGAAAACTGAAAATTAGTTGGTAAGGCCATATATAATAGGAGCATAAGTTGAAGTAGTTTCTTTGAAAAAAAAGTCTTGCTCTTGAGCTGTTTTAAAAGAGAGCATAAAACCCATTACTCCCTAGCCCTGTTTTTCTTCTTTTTCTTGTGTACATTCTACCTCATTTTTCACGAACAATTTTATTCCTCAAATGATTCTTCGGCTGAGATTTCCTTATTGCCTCTCCTGTTTGTTTTTGGCATATTTTGGATGTTAGAACAATTTCTAGTGATTCTTGATTATCCTTGCTGTGCAATTTTACGTTTTCAGGACCAAGATAATTTGTTTGCTGAACTTCGCTCATTCCGATTCTTTGATGTCTTTGAATACAATGGCATATCTCATCATTGGGGCTGTTTTCTTTGCAACCACCCTGATCGAGCAGCCAACTTCTTACTTCAACAAGATAGTCCAGTAATTGAGGGAGATTTGAAAGAAAAGAAGTCAAAGTGGTTGCTTTTTCGTAGATGGCGCACAAAACATTTCTCTTTGAACGGTTCAAACTTGTCTTGTCGAGAAAGAGTAAGTGGATTGAATTGATATATTTAGACCAGAGAGCATGGACCCTTAAGACCTTTGCTGTATTGGAGTGGGACCCTTTACTGTGGTGGCTAAGGGAGTCATGGTATTAAATGATAAAGATTTATACTATTGTTGAACAATTTAATCTTTAAACTTTACCAATTGATTTGAGAATCATAAGGAGCCAGTCTGGTCATAATTTACTTACTTGAAAATGATTAATTATCTCTAGAATCGGCATAACTTTCATCCCTTAACATGGGCGTAGGGAGGGGGGCAGCTGCCCCCACCCCCCTAGACCTTCAAATTTACATTAGATATGGCTGAAAAAGCAGATGGTTGGAAAAGCAGTTGATAAAAGGCCCTCCATCACACTATCGACTGCCCCCCTCCCCCTTAGACAATATGGTGCCTACGCCCATGTCCCTTAAGTCTATTGAGCTAGAAAGAAAAAAAATGATGAATGGGACACGGTTTAGAACCAATTTTCTAGTATTAATTAGCTTATTTTCTGTTAAAGGGGTCATTCAAAAGTCATTTATTATTGAACTAAATTAGCTGGAATTTTTCAAATGATTTTTTTAAGTATGGTCTACTATGACTTTACGGAGAGTCGAATTCCCCTCAGATGTGGACCACGAGCGTCGATGAGCCTCAATCGCAATTTCAAAATGTTTATTGACTTCTTATTTTTAATTGGACATATTTCATATTTGCAATTTGAATATAAATCCTTAGGCCATTAATTATTTGTACCCTTAGTATTCGATCGATTTAAAACGAAATGGTCACAGATAATCTCATTTTGTGTAATTTTCCATTGGAGCAATTTCAGTGAGTGGTTTGAGTAAAGTGAGATCTCTGTGGAAGTAGATATAAGGCATAATCAATATGGTTCAGTATCAACATTAGAAATCAATCAACCTACTGCTAGTTGTGGTATATGACAATGCACACATGACAGGCCGTCCTGGCTAAGTTGTTGGCGCGTTGGTTTGGGAATCCTTTGTCCGAATAGCACGGGCTCGATTCCTGGCAATGCCGGTTATTTGGTTTGGGACGGGGGTCAGTGGCGTGACTCTGTAAGCTCAGCCAGAGTCGAAGCTCTAAATGGGTACCTGGAGAAATCTGGGTAAGCAGGAAGGGTGTGCGAAGGCACAGGGTGGCTGCCCCCCCCCCTCGCCCCATTCCACTTCCTTTCTGAAGGGCCACGAAACGGAGATCAGTACCACCGGTTTGTACCTTGAGGGTCTAGTCCCGTCTTACTTACTTGCTTACTTACACATGACATTGTCGTTAGCTCAGTGATCTGTTGTTAATCTGTTGAATGTAGCATCAAATCAACGGTTTAAAGACGAAACTCAACAGTCATTTAAACCCATGTAATGAGGGTAAGCTTTTGTCAGTTCCCAACTCCGAAAGATTCTGGGTTATTTAGATGGCCTTGTTCTGTAGCAAAAGCAATATTAAGTTACCATTAAGTACCATGATAGTCATAAAGATAATCTTAACCTCCGATGGTATTTTTGCTCAAAAATAGATCATCCATTCTAGTGGAATGAGAGACCTTTATGATCTCTACCAGATCATAAAGGTCTTGATGTTTAAATGCCGTAGTTTTATTGCAGATCATCAGTTGTTTTTCATGTCTGCCGAGGCGTAGTTTTCAAAATGGGGCATTGCAAATCTGTGGGTAAGGGTCTTAGGCCGAGACTACTCCTGTGAGGGAGTTTCTATTTTGCTTTTCTGCCATTTCTAAGGGGTCTCAGGCCCTTTCAAATGTTTCGTGAAACTTGTTTTCGTAGTTACAAACTATTATTAGACAGTTACATTTTATTATATTATTATTAAATTATTATTTAAATATTTGACCATTTAACATTTTCTTTGAAAGTGGTTATATTTGGAACTGACTCTGTCAATCAGTGTCAGTTGCAGTTTCTATTAGGTCATCTTTGAGCTGAAGTTATTAAAAGGATTTTTGTCCCAATCCTTGTCAATTATCCCTACTTCTTATAAGGTATACAAGTATCTGCAAGTGTGACCAATGGATTAAGACCCAAGGAGACTCCTGATATTACAAGAATCTTATGATTTTGGCACAGCAGTGTGTGACCAAGATGTTCTTCGTATTTTTTAAAGCAGGTTTTTGCGTACAGTGCTTTTTTCCTATTTATTGTATATTTCAAATTTTTGTTTATTGGGCTTGGAATGATTTCCATGTATATTTCATTTATGTTATTTAAATTTAGATTTTTTGTATTTTTGTGAAATTTTGATTAATTTTTACTCATATACTCATATTTGCTTATTTCAACCGTAGAAAAAGGGACAACAATCAGCTAAAATAGAAGTTCACGAGGTACGAAGCGTCAAAGTAGCTCGTGATCGGCGATCAATACCAAAAGCGTTTGAGATATTCACCGACGAAAAGTCTATTACGTTAAAAGCCAAAGACAAGAAAGATGCAGAACAATGGGTCCAGTGCCTGTCTATTGCTGTTGCAAGTGTGCATGCGCGAACAGAAACCTGCTACAGATCCCTTCCGTCTCAAAATGTGATAAATACATTGGCCTTTTCTGGTTATAGTAGCCTTAGGACAGTTGTGTGATATTAATGTTTTTTTAAGAGTATAGTTATAGAAAGGGACAATTTTTTTAGGTGTAGCCTTGACTTAGAGAAATCTGTGAGAGAGCTGATATTTGAATGTTTATGAACAAAGATTATTTTTTAATTTTTAATACTTGCGCTACCTTCTGTAAATATTCTCCCATTTAATTTCTGAATTTAAATGAATTTTTACTGTATCTATGCGTACATAAATTTCTACAATGGCAACTTTTATGCTTAGTCTGTATGATAAGAAGATAAGACAAGATTTATTGCAAAAAGCCTGTGGGCCATAGCAACACATAATACAGTCTACAAACAAAGCTCAGGAACAAAATACAACTTCAGATAATAAAAATCAAAAAAGAAAAAAGAACAACAAAACGACAAAAAATAAACACACCAAGGTTCAACATTTTAACCAGCAAACACTAATCACAATAAAATTCAAATCCTAAAAACAGTAACAGGCTATCCCCGCAAACATGATTCCCTATATTTAATCCCTAAACGAAGAATTTAGACAACTGTTTAATAGCACATGCGTTCCTCTCAGCCATCCGCTCAATTAACCAGCATTCACTCCCAGACACACGTCCAAAATATTCATTCCCCAACTCAGACAGCTCTTCACACTCGGATACAAACGGAAATAAGTTCTCATTCACACATCCACACATTGGTCAAAAATAAGGGCCAGCCTAAACTTTCCCAAAAATTTCCTTCTCTCACCTAAATCCAAACTATCCCCTCTTACCGACAACAAATTCTTCAAATCCTCTTTATTCAACTCAAATTTAAAATAAACCTGCTCCCCCCAACCGTCTTTGGCTTGAGAGTAAAACCTCAAAGACATAGATTGGTCCTTATGAGCTTGCCACTCTTGGATTTCTTGGTCATTTAGGGTTCGCTTGACTTCCTTCCATAATTACACGGTTTCACCCATAGGGCCTTTTCCTTCATTCCACATCTCCGAAAGTCCACAAATGTCCAGTATTTTCTTGGCCTGATTTGGCCATGAATCATGTCTACCGTCCTTTAAGCTCTCCAAATAAGCTGACTTAAGAAGCCGAACTCTAGGTAGTCTAATTATCTTCTCCCAGAACTTTACCACTCTAACCAATCTAACACTCCTTAAAGAGAAAAGCCCCAAATCTCCTTTCAGTACCACTGAACTAAATGAATCCTTCAAGCCTAAAATTCTCTTAAAATAACTTAGCTGAACTACTTCTAGCTTAGCTGCTTTAGCAAAACCCCAAACCTCAGAGCCCCAATGTAGATTAGAAGCTGCTTTTGTCTGGAAAACTCTTTTCTGGATCCTCATGTCAGCTAGCTGATTTAAATTACTTCCCAAAAGTATATTTATTAACCTATTACCCCTTAAATTACAATCTTCTACATGCCTAGACATCTCCCTTAATGCACTAAACTTAACACCCAAATAAACAAATTCTTCTTTAACCTTTAAGGTCAAAACAATCTTTAACATCTATGTGACGTCTAAAATACATTCATACTGCTTCCAGATAAGATAGAGAAAAAATATTTCACCGAAGAAACCAAATTTATGTACAAAAAATAGAATGCTTACGAAACAAAACATAGAATGCTTACGAAAAACTTTTCAAGGCGTATAAATCTATTTGATTAATATTATAAGACTAACTCACCTAAACCATACTTTTAAATTTGCAGCCTTTTTATTTTTTGTTTTTACATAGTTTCTTTTTGCTTATATTATTTTATGACTGCCATCTGAACAAGTCCTTATCCTAGGGTCACACATATTCGTTTCTCACTATTACATTGATGAGACATGCAAAAAAAAAAAAAAAAAAAAAAAAAAAAAAAAAAAAAAAAAAAAAAAAAAAAAAAAAAAAAAAAAAAAAAAATATCAGAAACGCAATGCATTTTGATGTAAACCGGCAAAGTTGTAGAACTTTGCTGGTTGTAGTTTGTCGTGTGATGGGAAGCTCGTGCGTTTCAACAGCAGGACGTGTAGTGTTTGTACCTGCAGTAAAAACCTCTGACGAAGCTGTGTGATCCTACGATTAGAAATGTTTTTTTTGGTATTCTATATTTTAGTATTTATACCTATTTTTTATCTTTCATCAACTAGAAGCCGTAAGTTTGTGCTATTTCACTAGCTCATGGTTCTTGTTACTTTGATTCTATATGTCTTTTTCCCAATTTTCCTCTCAGTGATCTAAATGAACTTATTTACTTGTCTCATTACGCTACCACTGTGTAAGGGTTTTTTTTATCACCAGGGTGACAGATTCTGATGTATTAAAATTCAAAAATTGATGCTTAATTATCAAAATGGCTATTGAATAAATTAAAATAACAAAGACAGAGGAAAGACAGTTCCTTCCATTCATAGTAAAAGGAAGATTATTGCATAGTGAAGAGTTTTTTTTTGTCAGTTTAGTATGAATTTGAATAAGATATATGATAGCTTACGAAGCTTATTTGAAACTACAAAAAGAAAAAGCTGAAGAGGTTTGCATGGTGTCATGAACCATTTTTGTTTAGCCCATCCAACGTGTGGATTATGTGCCAATGCTCTTCTTATGTGAAGGTTCTTGACATTTTTAAAAACTGATTAACAGTTACCAGAAAAAAAGAAGAAAATGTTAAAACCAATTATTTTTTCATAATTATATGAGAGCTAGCATGGACCTGAGCTAAAATCAACTTACGGACATCTTTTTATTGATGTTCAAGACCATGGTCTACAATTTATATTGGCCGAGGACCACTGCGTTAACTTGTCTTAAATGCATCTTTAGTGCATGATCGGTAAAAATACTGTGCTGAACTCTTGTGTTTCTCGTGCATTTCACCAACATCTCCTTTATTTTCAGCTACAGAGTACAAAACTTTGTAACCTACAAAACTTTCTTATTTTCTATATTAATAATAAAGATATAAAAAGAAACCTTGAAACAGGGTTTAAAGTATAAGCAGGTTGAAACTTACCAATTTTTAAGCACCAACTGTGGGCTCTCATTTTAGTGTGTTTGGTACTGTTGATCCTAAAAACAGGGCGGGTGGACAAAAGATACGGTGATTTCATTGTAATCTTACATTTTTATCTATCTTTCTTCCTTCGTATTTTTACTTATTCAATATTTTCTAATTTCTTCGATCTTTACACCCTGCTCTCTATATTCTTTTGACCATATTATTTTCAATTTAGTGCTCTTTTCCTTTTTTGTGTCCCTATATTTATAGATTCATCGTGATATTAGAAATAGTTGACCGGTCGTAATGTATATGCAAGTAAACATTCCTCGTGATTTATTCCTTACGAACTAGGTCTAATGTACCGTGACTCTTGGAATGCCTTTCTAAGACAATACTTGTGATATGTTTTTCTGTAATACAGACAAATAAATGTTAAAGCTGAAGTGTTTTTATTTTCTTCTTTTTCTTCTTTTGGTAATTCCAAAAATCATCCATTTTGTACTTGTTTTTGTCTGCCCTCAATTCCGGTCACAATTTATTTCATTAGACATCAGAGGCTTGTTTTTTTGCCACTTGCGCGTCCCCTTTACATTTCCTTAAAGGAAGAATCTGTTGTTTTTTTTCTTTTCTTTTCTTTTTCTTGCCATCTGATTACAAAAAAAGTTGTAATTTTTTTAGTTCTTTATAAATCAAGGAAAAAATGACCAGATTCCTGTTCAGTGGCATTATGCAGAGTCCTTCCTCTTTCCTTCCCCTTTGTCGTTACTGGTTAAATGGCTTGCCGTCTGATTGCAAAAAAGCTGTAATTATTTTGGTTCTTTCTAAACTAACAAATATTTTTGACCAGATTCCTGTTAAGTGGCATTGTTCAGAGTTTTTCCTCTTTCCTTCCCCTTTTTCGTTACTGTTTAAATAGTTTTATAGTTAACTGCTTGATAACTTTACACATAATCAATTTATGTCGTCAAGGATGAGTTATGTGCAAAACACTTCAAAAAAGCTTTTTCTATAGTGGAAAATGAGTTTGTGTCGTACTGTTTGCCATAAAGGATAGAATGAAATTGCTGAAAGAAACAGAGACACTAGTTCGAACTGATTCGCCAGTAGTGCCCATCGTGTCTCAGTACCATTCCATAAAATTAAGGAGGAGCTAAAATTTTACCTTTTCTGAAAGTGAGGCTACAAAACAGTTGCTCTTGTAGGCTAAGTGGTTAGCATGTTGTTTTTTTCCTATATGGAATACTTAAGTATTTTTACTGCTTGTAACAATTGTAACTTTAGTCTTTCATAAAGACAAACAATGAGGAATCTGCATACGAATACTACAACTTTCAGACCGAATGAGCGCTTCCCAAAGTTTCTGCGACCATCTTTTCTTTTTGTTGAGTCTGGGGAGAAAATTTATAATAATACTTTGGAGATACGTTGGTCTTTACTATCTCAGCGCTAGTATGTTGCCTATGATAGAAGTTCAACTGGACGAAATCTGCAAAGTTTCAGCCCATTCAGGTGCTCAATGGTGAACTTTCTAAGTTTGTATATTGATTGAGACTTTTGACCCATTGAATCCGTGTTTGTTCCCGGCTTGGTAAATCATTTATAGTTTTAAATAAATACGATGAGTAATCTATAACATTAGATAATGTATGGAGCCACAGTATATATTTATCAAGAGAAAAATACAAAAATAAAGAGGAGTTTTCAAAACCTAACGAAGCAGCTATTGAGAGTCACTAGATATATTGTTTTTTAGCAAAATCTTCGACTAGTATCACGATTGTATTTTTTTTTTTCTTTTTTTTTTTGTCACCTCAACTGGTTAATAATGGCCGGCATTATAAACCGGTGGCTCAGGTTGCTTATAGGAGGGAAACTTGTATATTTGTGGCTTGGGATATTTGTAGTTGCTGGCATCAAACTGGTACGTACAACCTGTGCTCACTTCACTGTAAGGGCAGTAATCGTAATAACTTGAGTCAGGATAGCATTTGTTCATCATTGGACAGCAATTTCTATATTTACCAAATCCGTAGTAGCTGTTTGATGGATATTTTGGATCGCCATATTGACCTAATTGGAATCCAGATGCAAGAGCGACAAAGGCTAGGATGAAAGCGACCTTTTAAAACAAAATGATACAATTAGTCAAAGACAGACATAACGTGAATAGTCAAAGACAGGAACAGATATATTATTGATAATTTCTAAGTAGTCATCTTTTCAATTAACGTTCTAGAACGGGAAACCTATTACTAAGCTGTATCGTTAAAGTTGAACGCCGTGAGTGCAAAATTACGGATTTTCCGCAATAATGGCCTGCTTGGCATTAATAAATAGAACATTACTTTATTTTCTCGCGTTTTCTATTTTTGGTTTGTTACAAATGTCTGTAGTCGAGAAGTGTCGTTAGTCAATTGATGAGAGATCTTTTCCAGGTAACCGATCATTGGTCTTTTCTACTGACAAATCAGATTCTTAAAACAAGATTTTGAATTACCAGGGGAACAAAAGATTTCTATAAAAATAGATTGTTGGACTGCAAACTTTGTAACAGCAAAAGTTAACCCACAATCAAAGACTCATAAACCGCAGAATCTATAATGCAAAGCCACAACCTTGCTTTTGAGCAAGATTGTCCTTTTTACAAACTACTTATAAGCAAATGATCCTGATTTTCAGTGAACCCTCATTTCCGTGACCTCGATTGTCGTAACAACTACAATTGATGAGCGTAACATTTACTGTTCAGATTATAGATTTACTATCCAATTGTCAATGGAGCAGGCCCCATATCGTGGAGCAAATATCCAGGATTTCTTTGGTATTTGCTTGTACGGTTGAGGATGAGGCGTGTTCCAAAGTAAACTGTAGTATGGAATCCAGTCAAATTGGATTCAAACAGAAAACTATAGGATTGTTGGTAAAAGGATTCCGTAAGTATAGGATTCATTAGCAAAATTTTCTTACTTTTGAAGAATATTCTTGTTAATGTTCAAAGTTCAGACCAAGTTGGCGTTTGTTATGATTTCACTGAATTTTTTACAGTTTCTAGATAATTGTGAATTTTGCAGTCTTTATAAATGCGTAATCGGTAAAAACTAAAGAAAGGTTAAACACTGAGCTAAAAAAAAGAAAAAAGAAAAAGGAATTACTCCTAAAACTTCCTAAAGATTGACGAAAAATACTTTGTTGTCATTTTCTTAATCTCACTAATTTGCAGATACGGATTTGCTTCGAAGGACAGCAAGCTCAACATTTTTATTCTGCTATTTATATTCCAATTTCCTCTTCTCTGTTATTGAAGACTGTGTCGGTTGTCTGTCTTTCTTTTTATTCAAGGTTTGTTGCGCCATCATTTATTTAATCGGGAGCTAGCATTATTGATTATTCTGTAATGAATAATTATAAGGGAATTCAGCCCTTACAAGACCTCAATATTTCCCAAATACAACATTATTCCATAAACCACGGAATTTATCCTTAAGAAAAGGTAGGAGTAAACTTGAAAACAATTTAGAGCCATTATCCTGCCGCATCCACCAAGGTTAGGCGTGAATGCAAGCCATGGCTGGTACCTTTGGCCCAGAATTACTAGTTGTTATTTATTTTCATTGTTTTAATGATTCGTTTTTAATTAGGTCCATGGTGAGAGCAAAATAAAGAGCGGTTGAAAATAGTTGACCATATTTAGAAAGCGGATATTATCAGTACGTATGTATAGCTTTCTAATTGTAGATTACCTTCAGTTTAAATAATACCACTTTCAAAAAATTTCAAAAATCATGCCAGACCATAGACTTCCAAATATGCTTCTCCACTGGTAATCGGAAGGCACTCATCACTGAGGTAGACTAAAGAACACGCTCCGAAAGACATACAAACGGGACAGGAGAGCCTTTCAGACGAGTCTCATTCCAGAGTGGGAGGACATCTATGGAGCAGCCTACTTGAGGGAAGATTGGAGGCTACTCTCTGACGGAACTAAATTGACCTCTGAACGGACTAAGATCTAAGATAAGGTCATAAATCGAGAGCTCAAAATAGAAACCGACAGGAATTACCGGAAAAGCGTGACAAAAGGGGCAAAACTAGCTATGAGAATACGTGTTTCCAATAATACTGAAAATGAAGAAGCAAAGCCTTCTGATTATTCAAGAACCGTCATATATGTTACCTCCTCCCTTTTCTCCCCTTAGTTGTAACGGCCTAAGCTTGAGATCTTATAACGTATTCAATCAAATAGTGTATCATTAAAATGAAATGTTCAACCAACAAATTTTATTCAGCATTGAAATTTAAGAAGAATAAAAGCGTCCGAATGAAAAATAATAGGCCTGACTAAATGTCAAGCTTGTCGGTGTATCCCATCTTAAAATCTTTTGGAATCTACTTTTATCATTTCTCGATTATTCTGTCAGTATTTACTTAGAAATCCCTTCCAATACCAAATATTGCAGTGCCAGTTGCTCTTTTCTGGGTCATCGCTGTCCGCTGATTTGTTTTTACTAGCCTTAATTTGAGGAAATATCGGGACCAAGCAGGCGCGCATGGAGGATTTGTTTTATTTCGGGGGGGGGGGGGGGGGGGGGGTGATTCTTGAAACAAAAAAGAAGCACAAAATATAGAAAATACACTGTAATAGATATCAAGATATTGGGGGAAGATTCAAGGACCCTCACCACGCACATGCCTGGTCTCAGCTATAGAATTGAAAATGGATGCTGGAGGTCTGAGGGAGCAGTAAATATTTTATATATATTTAAAAAGTTAATGTTTAATAAATTTGAATTTCAATTTTATGTTAAAGTACCAGGGGAATCAAAATGAAAACGTCTTTTACAATCTTAGGTCATTCATATCTGATAACCGTAGTTTTCTAGGATTTTCCTTTGGTTGTTTCAAAATTATGACATTTGTATGGCCAAGGCCGTACCCAGAGGGGGGTTTGAATCCCCCCCCCTGAAATGTTTGTCTGACTCGTAAAAAACGTAACAAAAATGGATGTAAACAAATTTGGTATGCGTTTTTTGAGGTTTTTTTGTGTACCCCCCCCCCCCCCCATTTTTTTTTTAGTAAAACCCCCTCCGAAAAAAAATCCTGGGTACGACCTTGTGTATGGCTGTACTACATTTTCATCAGTGTTGTAACGTTGAACCGTGAAAATCAATAAGCAATTCTAATTAGTAAATTTGTCAAATGATTTTCGCACATAAAAATCCAAAAATTAACAGTCCGTTGACTCCTGATAATAAATACACCTGAAAGACAGGCTACACAATCTTCAGCTGTTTCGTGCCATATTTTTTTAACTAATTTTATTCTGCCTTTTCATCCAAGTTTCTTTCCATTTTAATTTTTTTTATCCCATTTTTTTTCCAAGATATGTATGGTTGTACAAATTTTTACTTAAGCAATTCAAACAATCTTATTTCATTTACGCTCTTCGGGGTATTTTAAAGTTTTCTGTCAACTTTTAGGGAAATGTAACTAAATGATCAAAACCAGAGCAAAAAAAATTGATTGTAATTTAAATTGTGAGTTGATTTAATATTATTTTATTGTTTTATTTGCCATAGAGTATCTAAAACAGAAACCTTTTTCTGGTTGATGGTTGCGGTAGTTGCCGCAACCTAGGAAAAATTGAAGTTCAGCCCACAGTGATTTCAAGAAGAAAGATTTAAAACGTGTTTAATGTTTAACCTAAAATTTGAGTTTTTGCACATTTTAGGAAAAGTTTTATGGTTATTTTTTTGTGAATTGAGTCCTGGCAGGAACTCCCCGTTTGCTCCTATATTTACAAGTAAAATAACTTACATTAAATAATGACAGAAACCTGCTTACTTTCAAAAATACATCTTAGCACCGATAGCACCAAAATCCCATATCATGCGACGCTATTGGTGGAGGGGCGCACTATTTTCAGCTGTGGGGGAAGGCCACAACTTTGACCAACTACCCCACTGGCTGTGTCACATTCCAATGACATAATAATATTTGCTCGAGGGGAAAAATTTTAAAAACGAATCATGTTAAAAATCTTTGCTCTGGACATATCTTTTTCAATAAATTAAAGTGTTGTCCAATTCGAAGTAGTATATGCTTTTGAAGCAATAGAAGGTTTTATGTGAAGGTTTTATCGCGCGTTGCTATGATCTCAAAAGAAAGGAAATTAGAGGAAAATTCCCCCACAGGAAATTCCCCTTAGTGTATTAGCAATGATCGTATTTTCAAACTTAAAAGTATTTAAAGAGTTCTCCTCGTGGGCAATTTTCCCCCGTGTCAAATTAATTCACACGATGGAAAAACACAAATTTGATAATCATCTAACGGTTCGTGGTAACGAACTGTAATTAAGAAGCGACCCGGCCCAATAGTAGCCAACACTCCAAAAAATAGAATTTTGATACCAATAGATACATCAAAAGAATTGAATTTTTATGCTAATTTTAAGTATAAAAGTTTCATCAAGTTTAGTCTTACCCGTCAAAAGTTACGAGCCTGAGAAAATTCGCCTTATTTTCGATAAAAGGGGGAAACACCCCCTAAAATCATCAAATCTTAATGAAAATCACATCAGATTCAGCGCATCAGAGAACCCTACTGCAGAGGTTTCAAGCTCTTATCTGCAAAAATGTGGAATTTTGTATTTTTTGCTAGAAGAATGATCACGGATGCGTGTTTATTTGTTTTTTCGTGTTTTTTTTTCCCAGGGGTGATCGTATCGACCCATTGGTCCTAGAATTTTTCGAGAGGGCCCTTTTGAACGGAAATTAAAAGTTCTAGTGCCCTTTTAATGTGACCAAAAAAATGGAGGGTAGCTAGGCCCCCTACTACGCTCATTTTTCCCCCAAAGTCACCGGATCAAAATTTTGAGACAGCTATTTTGTTCAAGATAGTAAAAAAATCTATTAACTATGTCTTTCAGGGCGAATTAATCCCCCACAGTCCCCGGGGGAAGGGCTGCAAGTTTGCCCATTGTTTATATATAGTATTGGTCATTGGGAAGTATACAGACGTTTTCAGAGGGGATTTCTTCTAATGGGGGTGCGGGGGGAGGTCGGGGGGAGGGGTTACGTGGGAGGATCTTTCCATGGGGGAAGAGAATTTCCATGAATGGGGCGCTGGATTTCCCACCATATTTAAAAAACAATCAAAACTTAAATAATAAAAGGCAAATTTTTAACAGAAAGTAAGGAGCAACGTTAAAACTTCAAACAAACAAAAGTTATTACGTATATGAGGGGATTTGTCTCCTCCTCAATACCTCGCTCTTTACGCTAAAGCAATTTTAGTAATTTCAAAAGAGCTATTTATACTAATTAAATGGCCTTTGTGATTCAGGGATCATTCTTAAAGAATTGGAACACAATTCGAACTTTAGCGTAGAGTCAGATATTGACGTAGGGGGCGAACACCCTCATATACGTAATAAAATTTTACGAATATAGAAGTTTGTTACGTAAGTTGATTCGTAAGTTGCGTATATTTATTACTAATTAAAACGTTCGTAAATAAAACTAAAAGTTCTAGTGCCCTTTTCAAGTAACCAAAAAAATTGGAGGGCAACTAGGCCTCCTCCCTCCCTCCGTTTTTCTCAAAATCGTCCGATCAAAATTTTGAGAAAGCCATTTAGGCAAAAAAAAATTAAAATTAATATGGAAATTTCGTTTTAATTATTCATGTACGGTCAGCCAAAATCTGCTAATTCAAAAACGTTCAGAAATTAAAAAAAAAAACATTTTTTTTTTAACTGAAAGTAAGGAGCGACATTAAAACTTAAAAGAAAAGAAATTATTCCGTTTATGAAAGGGGCTGTCCCCTCCTCAACGCCCTGCTCTTTACACTAAAGTTCTTTATTGTTTTAAAAAGTAGAGTTGTGAGAAAGAGTCAAACTCTAGCGTACAGAGTGGGGCATTGAGGAGGGGACAGCCCGTTTCATATACTGAATAATTTCTGTTCTTTTAAGCTTTAATGTCGCTCCTTACTTTCAGTTAAAAAAAAAATTGTTTTTTTATTTAATCTTGTAAAAGCAACGATTTGTGTTGCTTGTATTCGATAGGTTGTTAGATAAGCACCATGTACAAGGTTTCCTGTAAATATTTTTCTTTGGGGGGGGGGGTGGGACACGCTTCAATAATAAAATTTCCACAAAGAGGGGGGCGGGGATTTAAATTTTTATTTTTATTTTGACATTAAGGATCAAAGAAACTGCTAACTGCTTTCAAGTATTATAAAATTTTACACCTGAAGTATACCGTTTGTATACAAAGCGTATAATCCTGTATCGCAAATAAAAGAAAACAACGAATATTTTGTGTCTTTGAAACTCCGGAAATTTGAGAAGCAAAAATCCAATAGCTTTTTTTTCGCTTTTATGTAAACAAACTTGTACAAGAGTCCCTTAAAAACTCTTTGAGGTTTCTTGCTGTAATTCTACTATGGAAAACGAAAACACTACCTTGATGAACATCTTCCAAGAAATGTCTGATTTCACAATCTTAATTGACACCTTTCAAGGAAGCTGGAATATTAATAATACAATTTGTACATTAAACTTATCATAAAAGAGATTATGTTTTTCCTTGTGGATTGTCAAGCTGGAAAATCGGAGACGCTGGAATCGTCAGTCGCTGTGAAACGGCACTCTCGATACTTTGAAATGATCATGAAAGTAAGCGGTAATTCTAAGCTATAGATAGCGCTACCTAATTGATTTAAAAATATTATGATATATTTTAAGCGTAAAGAAATGCCCCAAAAAGTTAAAGCTTTTTGGGGGATAGGCTGCCTCAGTCCGTCAAATGTTTTTTATATTTATTTTATTTGTACACCATTCTATTTGAATGATTTGGTCCGAACTTGAAATTACAAAACGAAAAAAAAACATTACTGTAATCACTGGAGATTGAATTTTGGTACTAAGATACTGCGCATTCTGCGATCACCACTAAATTATGCACAGCTAGAAATTTAAGTTAAGTATCTCAGATTTTCATATTGTGAAAAAGCCAAAAACGATTCAAATTATCCAAAGCTTTTTGTAGTCGTAGATCAAATCTTTCTTGAGATTTTTCCCATTATTGGCCTGATGCTAAAAACCGACTGAGTTTAAATAATGTCAATAAATTCCTCCCTTTCGACTCCTGAAAATTTGAAATGAGGTATACTTCATTTTGAAGCAATTATTATTGCCAAGAACAATTACAGTGACATCCATTTAGGTGGGTGGGTTGTTGTTGGATTACTGAAAGAGATAGCGACAAAGGTCGTGCTGCAGAATCCATTTGTGAAAGCTGTTTGTTCTATTTTGTACTGTTTTTCAAGCTTTGAACAGTAGAATCAATTAGGGGAAGGGGCATGCTCTAGGAATTTTGATAAATGCTGTTTCTTGAAATTTCCATTGAAAAGTGTTTTTTTTTCGTATTTTCATAGATTAAATAACAAATAGCCCCCCCCCCCTTAGAGTTTGAAAAAAATAGATCATAACCCCCTCCCTAATTTTCGTGAATTCACGCCATTGCATTTGAGTCGTAGAAGGTAAAAATTGCGATGTTTTCACCACCAAATTCATCATGAGAATGACTTTTACGGGTTTTTTATCATCTACATCCCAAAATGTAGAGGTTATTTTTTTTTTAATAAATGTAGCGTAAAAATTGGTGATTTAAAATCAACTTTCTTTTACTTCGGTTCAGCATTTTTTAGATTGCGGTCTATATGCAATTCCAGAGAGAAAAACAAAGAGAGGGTAAGTTTTCAGAGACGGTATTAAATATAGTCTTGACAAAGAAATATGACTGAAAATATTGACTTCAGGGGCGCAGCTAAGGGGGGGGGGGTGTCCATCAACCCCCAAGTTCCAAGGTGTTGACACGTAGTGCTGATATCCTGGACGTCTTTGGCATTTTGGGCGTTTTTGGCATCTTAATTTAGCTTATGTGTCCTCATTTGTCGGCACACTGGACGATTTTTTTGCAATGTTCTTTATACCCCCCCCCCCCTCCTAACTCAAAACTCTGGCTTTGCCCCTAATTAACTACTCTGGAAGCTTTGCCAGAACTAGAACAATGTTCATTTTTCAAATCAATGTTCGTATTGTTGTAGAATTTCTCCAACTATGCTTAACTAGAAGGCTGGGGAGAAACAACTGAACCTATGCTTAGCAATTTAATTTGACCAAGATGGGAAATAAAGTAGATTTTATTTTTCCTTTGAAATATTTTCTAAAAAGCCATGTTTTTACAGTGTAAGTTTTGGTTTTGGGATTAACTAAAAAACTGGTTTATGTGCAACTGCATGGAAGTTACTAGATTGAACTAAACAACTATAGCTAAAAAAAAATTTCTTTAGTCAATTTGATTGAAAAAACATAGTTGTACAATACATAAAACTCAATGGGTTAAAACTAAAATGCCCCCGGTTCTTCCGAAAATTTGTGAAATGTTTATTTTTCTTATCCATGAAAAATAGAGATTTTTATAGCAAAAAAAGACGTTAAATCTTTAATGATTTTCCTTATTTAATTTCAAGTTGAAAAATCAAAAACATTGGCATCTTCTGTCGCTGTGGAATGGCGCTGTTGATACAATAAAATCAATATTAAGCAATATTAAGAAAGTAAGTGAGAAATGTTTAAAATGCACCAAGGTGACAAGAACGGCAAAATAATAAATTATACTGTGGTTGTAATAATTGAAAGAAAAAAAAATAACATTTTAAAAATGTTTAAGTTCTACTTTTAATTTTGTAAGTGAATAAAGCTATTTTAGTTTATTAATCCTAATAATTATTCAATTCTATTATAATAATGATAATTAAAAAGGCGTGGAACAGAAAGGTCGCATCTTTAAAAAAAAACTTGACAGCCTTTGGACAACATCAATTTCTATCAAATACCATTGAAATGTTTAATTTTCAGTTTAAACTCCCGGTCAAGAACCGATAGTTTACAATGGCATAACCATAGGAATAGCTTGATGTCCAGACTCCTCCGCAAAATCTGATAATTAATATATACTGACTTTGTCGACACCGAACTAGCTGACTTTTCTCACTGAGCTAGACCCCTTCTCAGCTAGCAAACAGAAGTCTCATCCTGCCCCCTAATAGCTTCTAGTTAGTATCTTGTGTTTCGTGTTTTTAAAAATATAGTTCTTCTGCTCGTCTCGTCTACAACTAATTTATATATTATTTCTTTCAGATTTTCCTTTTTCTTAGCCTTGTTGCTGTTGTTTTTGGCTCAGATGAAGCCCAGTTGGATGACGGCAAAAGTGGTGCATACAATTTACCTAGCAAATATGTAAACCAATTGCCAGCAAGCTATGAATACGGATTAAGAGGAGATTATAGATACAGAGGAAACTATGCAAGAATTCCCTACTATTGTCCTGCCATTCATAAATGTTTTGACGGCTCTTCTCTTAAAGATCTGTACTTCCGATGCCCAGTTCTCTACCCATTCGATTGCAAAGACATTAGAGCCCCAGTAAGGGCATATTGATTTCTTGAAATCTTTGTCCAAATAAAGCATTGTTTCTCCTCATTCTTTGTTTTGTGTTTTAAGTTTTCTTGAAAATAGGGGAAAATACATGAACAACAAACAATAGTTAATGCAAGAAGAGTGAACTCGGTCGCTATCTGCTACTGAATTGGAAGTATAAATATCCTATTTTCAATATATAGTATTTTTATTTCAACAAAGTGTTAATTTCTGGACTTAAATACTGTAGTGTTTAGTCCTTTAAAGATGGGAAAGCAAAATTCATCTGACTGTAAAATATTGGTTCAAATACCAATAAGTCCGCATATTCTGAAGGGGTTATGAAATTGACTAATTAATTTCAAGTTGTATAATAAATGAGAAGAATAACTTTTAAGATTTTAAGAATTAACTTTTAAGAATTTTGATTAACTTTTAAAATTTTGCATAGAACCTGAAAATCAAGTATAAGTTCGTCTCAATGCACTATTTATACTTGTCAGATAATGAACAATTTTGTGGAGCATACACAAGAATTAGTTCCAAAATTTCACCAGTCTATTTCTGCATCACATATTTCTACCGATATTAAGGCTACTTTGATTAATGACCATTCATGTCCATAAATATCTTAATGAAAAACACTAACAATTTCATACCCAATAAACTTATGAGTAATGTGTCGATAAGAGAGATAAATACTCGTGTACGAATGTATATTTAAATAACAATCCTTTAGACTTTGCCCAGAAAGATAAAAAATCCATAATGACGAATTCCGTTAGGTTTAACTTTGAAAATGTCTGTACCCTACATGCACTCTAATTTTACTGAATATTCAAAATATACACTATAATCCAAATTTTTAGTTGAAAAATTGAGAAACTGAGTCCAACAATGAAACCTGAGAAAAAATTACAAACTCCCATGCAATTAACCCACTAACTATTGTCAATTGAAACCGAACAGAAATTGTTTTCCAAAAAACACTTTTCAAAAATAAAGGAAAAAGATGTATTAAAACCTAAAACGAGCATGGTTGAAGTCATATAATAAGTAAAACTTAGTGTGAACCGACATTGCTATAGTTAAATAAATGAAACCCGAAACGAGAAGAACTTAAAAGGAATAATAAGCTCAAAATTGAAAATAAAAGATACTAGTATGGATAAATTGGTGACACCTATAACGAACAAAACTTAAAATGAATATTCAAGTCAACCTTTAAACAAACCAAGGCTACCGCAAATAAGAGTGGGACCACCAGTCCCTTTATCCCTCCTTAAGCCAGAGCGTCTGTTGCGCTTAAATCAGTCTTAATTAATCAATATATTTTTACTAGTCTAAGAACACTACATCAGTATCTTTACTTTCATCTTCATTCTTTTTGAAAAGTTCCCTTCAATTGCATAGAAATGCAGCTGGTAAATCATTTGTATATTCATCACGTTAAAGTGTTCAAAAAAAAACTAAACAAATTGATTCAAAAATTACCAACGTCCAGTTTTAAAAGTTCTATTTAAAGCGTCAATTATCTACATGAAACAGAATTCAAAAGTACCTTTTTTCGTAAGCATTCACTATTGATTTTATTTAGTTGTTGACGCTATGACAAATAGGTAATACATTGCTCAAAACACAAATCATTTTCAGTGAAGTGCAAATGACGCTCTGACCATTAGAGAACTCAGGGGAGCATTAGTCCCAGTTTTTATTGCGATAATTTTTGTTTGTTTCAAGTTAATCTTAACCATTCTTTTTTTTATTTCTCTTCGTTTAAGGTTCTATCTATTCATAGTAGTACTATTTCTGTTGTGTTGTAATTTCTGTTCGTTTTTAGTTAGACTTATTAGACCCCCTCATTTATCCTCATTTTTAGTTTAAATACGGGTTTTTACTTTTTATTGAAAAATGTTTAAAAAAATATTTCTTTAAATTAATTAATATAACCAAATATTCAAGAAAAAGTAACTATAGCTCAGGTTCCGAGTCAAACCCAACAATCGATGAAAAATCTCCTTCTGAACCTCCTTTCTTTTTCAACTATTATTTTTGGCCTCACAATATGCCTCTTATTATTCTTAGAGCTACCTTTGTGCATAGATATGTCAACAATGCTGGTTCTTTGGACTCCAGATTCTTACCAAGGCGGAAATGAATTATTTCTTGCAAAAGACACTCTTTTCAGAAGCTTAGGAGGTTTGGGAATACTCAGGCCCAGTGCTTCCTATTATATTCAACTGTAAGGAGTCCCCAGTCCTTTTCGCTGTCATAGGCAAGCAGGCAGTATTTTCTTGATTTATAACTTAGCTGTGCTTGAATTTGGCTATAGTGCTTATGGGTAGGTTTGAGCGAGCTATATCCTTGAACTGACGCTTTGAAAGAAGCCCTTGACGAGACCTTTCGTACGAGCCGTGTTTACTGGAAGATTATTGACATTCTTGATCTCAATTGGCGTCGACTGCATATTATCCGTACTTTTAGCACATACATTAGGTTAATCCAACCTCTATTGATATTTTTTCCCATGTCATTTTGATGTGCTTTCCTCAACAGCCAATTTCCAACTAAAACTGCTCTGACCCATCCTAGCTTTGCATATGTTTCAAGCCAGAGGGTGAAAGTTGGGTAAATGTTAATCAACAGAAATAAAAGGGAAATTTTATTTGCTTACAAATAAAAACTAAATTACCATTATTGACTATAGAAATGAAGGTCTGGTTACACTAAGCTTAATAAATGCTATTATTTGTTGCGAATTTTGACTTGATCACTATTATCCAAGACCTACAAGAGCAAGGGTGCCAATTAGGGGGGGAGGGCATTAAAACCTCGATTTTGAAAAACTTTTCTTTCGATATTCCTATTAAGAAATTCATGTTTTTGGAATTTAATTGAAAAAAAGTTATCCACCTCTCTCCCTCTTCCTAGATTTTGAGATATATTTTTTGTCTCCCTCTACATTTTCGTGAATTTGCTCCACTGTGCGTGAGTCGGAAGCTTGAAAGCACAAAAAATATCGGGGAGAAATAAATTTAAATCAAACCTATGATTCTTAGATATGTCAGTTTATTCTAAAAGTCTGCTTTGAATTTATCGTACTTTTGATTCTTTAAACCCTCCATTTCTTAGGCTTCAGAACTTAAAAAGAAACGCCTAAATTTCTGGAAAAAAAATCTGAAAAATCAGATCAATAAAATTTTACATCTTGTGGGGTATAGAGTTTTGATGTTGATTTTTTCAGTCGGCAATCCATAGGCTAGAATTTGCCTGACCGAGAATTTGATTTTTTGTTCGAAAGATTCGTGTGAAAACTGAACCAAGGCCAGGGAAGGGGGTAGCTTTGCCTGACCGAGAATTTTATTTTTTGTTCGAAAGATTCGTGTGAAAACTGAACCAAGGCCAGGGAAGGGGGTAGCTTTCCCCTTTGGATACGATAATGTGTAAAAATATTGTCAAATCTACAAAACAAGTAAAGATGTTGAATGAACCGACACTGTGGCATGATCTCCGAAATTAAATATATCAATAAAATAGAAAATTTCCGTTTTTAAGATCTATTTTTTAAGTAAGAATAGTAATTTAATATATTTCTGAACAGAATCTCTGTGTGCTGCTACATTTGGGGGATTTAGTATTTTGAAAGATTATGATGGAGAGATAAAATTTTCTTGACTTTCTTTGCTCAACAATTTGGATGAACCATTTTTCTTCGATAGATCCATATGAAAACTGCACGAAAGTATAATAAGCCCAGATAAGGGAATTAATTATCCCGTGGATCCCATGCTGTGCTTTAGTGTTGTCAAATATTAACAATGAATCCAAAATTTTGAACGAACACCAGACGACATTATAGTATACAACTGTAATGGAAAGCTCATGTGGGTTCCTCTATGGGCCATTAAGTAGCAAAGATGTTTTTTTTTTTTACTGAGATTTTGCACAGCAATAAAATATTATGTATGGTCCTAAAATATTTTTTTATTAAGAATCATAACATATCAATAAATGGAACGTGCAGTAAATTAAATCATATTCGGACAATAGTAAACATAGGATTTTGAAAAGGGAGAGTGAAGGGAATATAATTTTGCTGACTTTCTTTGCTCGACAGTCTGAGGGCTAGAATTTGGATGGATTTTTTTTTCTTCGAAAGACCTGTATGAAAATTGCACGAAATTAAACTGATCTCATTTATGCTATCCCCCAGATCTGATGCTGTGCTAAAACGTTACCAAAGTTATAAATTAGACAAATCTTTAGAATAGACACTGTAGCATGGAATGTTCTACAAATAGAATGGAAAACCGACTAGGATTCCTGTGTATCTTTAAGGAGCAAAAGTATTTTTATGGACATTCAGTATAGTGATAAAAAATATTTTTTTCCTTGTAGCTTGTTATTGAAAAATAACTCTGGTTCCCATAAACAGTCTTTTCGTAAAGGAAGTTTTGAAAGCATCAAAATGGAATTCAAAGTAAGTTTTTTCGCGTCAGCTCAATCTTCTGCAAGGTTATCACAGGGTGACCTTGTAAACTTCACATAATATGTGCAAGTGCATAATTATTTCTGCAACAATGATTGATTGTTTCCCTGCCAATCGTTTTTCTTTAATGATACTTTACTGGTTCTTCAATACTTTAGAAATAAAGAATGGATAATATAATGTGCTTATATTCAGATTATTGACTACCACCATAGTTTCTCCAAAATTATTTATTTTCATTATTATTTGATACTTGATAATTAGTGGAAATAACAAAAAAATAATACAAGAACACACACTTCTTGTAGTCAGTGGTGCTGCAAATATTACTAATTGAAAGACTCTAGGGCAAACATTCACCAAGACATTTCTAAAATTCTGATGCCCCCCTCGTTATATTTAAATTTTTTTATGCAGAGTTTTACTTGGATTCACCTGAAGGAAGCTTAAAAGGCAATTAACTTGGTGTCTATTTTTAGGTCGTCCTCTAGGCTTTTTTATGTTAGTGGAAAATATTGTCTGAACACAACACTTTTTATAGGTTCCATTGCCACTGAATCCTCGTGTAACTGAACCCCCCCCCTGCTACTGGACCTTCATGAAAAGGTTCAATCGAACCCCCGTGTTACTGAACCTCCGTGTAACTGAGCCCCCATGCAACTGAACCCTCGTGTAACTGAACCCTCGTGCAACTGGACCCTCAAGCAACTCAAAACCCGTTTAATTGAGCCCTCGTGCAACTGAGGCTGGTAAAACTTAACCCTCGTGCATCTACACCAGATCCAGCTCAATCATTATTCATCTCAACTTCCGTGTAATTCAGTCCATGTGGAGCCCATTTGTTTAAACCCTAGCTCTGCTCACCTTCTGTGTAATTCAACCCTCATTTAACTCTATCCTCATTCAACTCAAACCCCGTTTAACCCAAAGCTGTTTGACTCAACTCCAGTTCAAGTCAATCACATTGATCTCAATCCTCTTCAAATCAATAGCATAACTTCAAAATGTAATTCATCCCGTTTTGTCTGAGGTGACAAAAACTGACTCAATCGAAATGGTCTTTATTTGTTGGTTAATTCTGTTGTGTCTTTTCTTTTATACTTCTTCAATGTAAAACTGCCCCCACCCCCTTCTACAAAACAACAATTTATCCTTTTGTCCTATATATTTGGAAATTAGCAGAGCTTTTTATGCCCAACGCCCGAGCACACTTGAAGGGTGTGGTAGCAGAAATAGCTGTACCCTAGTACAGAGAAAGCCCATAGTAGCAAAAATTTTAAAGACCCATTAAAAAAATATGCTATCTCATAAGAAAAACTTGCCGTTGAAGTAAATTCAGGAGTGATTGCTGTTATTTAAATCAAGAGTAAAACTTCATTTCGGAAAAAATCCGAGAACTTTTAAAAAGAGAAAGACTGACAAGTTTCCCAGTTCTGTTATATTTATCCAGTACTGATAGGCACTAGAATATTGTAGAGAGGTGTTTAATGTTATTTGAAATCTAATTTCACGTTTACACGCTTTTTATAATTTCCTAGTGACAACACACTCATAAAATGCCTTATGATACCAAAATCCAATTTTAGTGTCATTTCTGGAGTGTACTGGCTTGACACCATGAAAGGTCTACTACTGAAATCTCCGTGATCGAAAATCTCGTACTGGTGTTTAAAATCCCCCTCTTGAATACTCCCCTACACAGTCACTTTTGCAAGTGGAAAGCGAAACAAAGTTTTGAAAAAAAAATACCAAGTGAGAAAAAAAAAATTATCTGAATACAAAGCTGATTCGTTAATGATAGAAAATATTTATTTTCATTTTAACACTAAAATTAATTTCGAAACAAATTCTCAAAAATTACGAAAAGGTGTTTGATACCCGAACGTGTTTTCTTTTGCTTTCTCTTTTTCACCAGCACTAGCCAGTCACTGGAACATCATAGGGGCACTAAAATGGATAACCTTCTGAGCTTCTCAGAATTAGTATTTTATTAACTGGTGCATTAACTGGTGACTGGTTTGGTGTTACATAACATACGCTCAAAATTTCTAAATAAAAAAACAATTGGTTAACCATTCAAACCTGCTTACAAGTATAATAAGTGCTACCGTAACAATATTCTTTTAGATTTTTTTTTTTCACCAGAAATTTTTGAGCCTGTATAGCTTTGGTTTGTTTTCAATATCTCTCAATTTTTCTTCAACTTATTTCTAACTTTTGTGTATTCCTAGACTAGAGACTACATCCTATTTAAATTTAAGTCTGACCAGAGCAAAAGCTATTTCTAACCTTCAAAAATTTCTAATCTTAGAACTGAGGCCCAAATTCAACTACTCTCCCTCCTCCCTATTAACACCTAACAAAATAATCATTACATTTGATCAAGTACGGGGAAAGTAATCAAAACCTGGGCATTTAGATGAAAGCTGGATGAAGTCCTACTTGAATGGAGTAATTATTACTTTTGTCATGCACGAAAATGTTAAAGCAAGCAGCAACCCAAAAGAGAAGCGTTTCCATTGGCTGCCAGTGACAGAAATTAGTTGCAATCATGGCTCTGTCGGTTCTTTGTCTTTGGTCCAAATTAGTTTAGCTTCCCCGAATGGGTAATATAAGTTAAAAACTCTGAACGAAGCAAGAAGCATATTTTGAGCTTCTAATCAGCACTATTTCATTTTATTCTTAGGCCTTGGGTTGAGTTCAGCGAAACAAGGCGTACTTTAAATATGGGTGATTTACATAAGGGTTAAGTCAAAAGAGGGTTGAGTTAAACAGGGTCCAGTTGAACTAGGGTTTAGTTAATTGGAGTTGATTTGCACGTGGGCTGAGTTGCACGGAGCCCAGTTAAACGGGAGTTCAGTTGCACGACAGTTCAGCCTAATAGGGTTGAGTTACACGTGGGTTAAGTTGTACAGGGGTCAAGTTGCACGAGGGTTCAGTTAAATAGGGTTGAGTTGCACGTGAGTCCAGTTGAATGAGGGTTAAGCTGCACGAGGGTTCATTTAAATGGGATTGAGTTGCATGGAAGCTCAGTTATATGGGTTCAGTTATACGTACGCCCCTTTTATACAATGTATAACGTCATTGCAACACTATCATGTTTTTTGTACTCTTTAAATGCATTTGAAAGTGACGCCGATCACATAAAAAAAATGTCTTTTTTTAATAAAGGCTCTAAAGTAAAGTCGGCCTAAGGGTGCACGTCCTGCCCATGAACCACCAAAATATTGCATCCATTTGAAGTACATAACCGGGGTGGTGAACTTGGTCCGCCTGTTTCGTTTGTATAACCCTCCAGTTTCGCTATTTCGGACCAAAAGCAGCTAAAAATGAAACCAGGGCCGTAAAACTTGAAAAACGTATCATCTGTTTCAAATTTGAATCAAAAGTAGTGTGGAATTCTATTTTACTCGAGAAAGTACGTTTTTCATTGGTTGTCAGTGGCAATTGGACTAAACGCACAAAAGATGACTCTCTTTTAATAACTTTAAGTCAGTGGCAAACGCCTGTGATTATTTGAAAGTAATGTGATGCCATCACTTTCATCCAACCAAAAACTATTTCGTGATCTTTCTGGTTTAAAGTAGGGAATTCTGGTACAGTTTCTAATTCCGTTATACATGCTTATGTGCATCGACAGTGTGCAAGTGCACTGGTCCAAGATAGTGATACTCGGGAGTTTTACCTTTACACACGGAGACCACCCTGGTAGCACTGGAGTCTTCTAGTATATTATCAATTGTAAATGTTTGGATGGGGGGTGCATTTGAAAAACTGCAACTTAAGTATTTTTTATTATCATTTGAACTAAAATATATGAAAGTATTTTTAGACTTTCGGAGGGAAAAACTTGTGAAGTTTTTTTTAAGATTAAAAACTCACTTTTAAGAAAATTTAGAGTGGGTGAAAACTATGAACATAAAACATCAACCAGACCAATCGAATTTTCATCTCTCTATAATCTCTTCAATAAAAAAAAAAATAATAATAATAAAATTCTCCTTATAAATTGGCTGAAAGCGCATTTGTTCTCACCCAAAAAATATTGTCCGTAGTAATATAGATTGACAACCACCAGCTAAAGAAAATTTATTGATAAGATTTGTTGGTGTAATTTTGTGCCAAAGTTAAAAGACGCAAAACAGGAAAGTAAAATTTGCAGTATTTTTCATTTGATGCATGATTGTTCACTCTCGCTTTCTTATTTTATGAAATAAAAAAATGAGTCTTTTCAACTCAAAGTAAGGAGCAACATAACAATTCAAAACGAAGAGAGATTGTTCCTTATATGAAGGAGTTGCTCCCCTCCTCAATACCTTGCTCTTCCCGCTAAAGTTCCTAGCACTTTGAAAACACCTTCCTAATCTAATTAAACGGCCTTTGTGTTTCAGGAGTCGTTCTTAAAAAATTGGGACAAACAGGCAAAATTTAGCGTAAAGAGAAAGTAAGACAAATAAAAGGATCTTCGTATAGGAACTCTGTTAAATCCCTCCAGTGTAAAATTTCCCTTGGAAAGCCCCCCCACCCCCCCCCCTAAAATTTCTCTCTACACAGAGAAATGTCCCCATGAACCCCCCTTCCCCTCTGAAAAATGTCTTTACGCTTCCCAATAACATATACTATACGTTAACAATGGGCAAATTTCATAATTTAAAGACCTATCCCTAGAGGCTGGGGGGATGTTATCTTTAAAGGTATAGCTTTGGGACTTTTCAACTATGCTGAACAAAATGACTATCTCAAAATTTTGATCAGACTATTTTGAAAAAAAGGGCGTGGGGGGTGACTAATTGTCCTCGAATCCTTTTGATCACTTAAAAAGGAACTAGAACTTTTAATTTTGGTTCAAATGAGCCCTCTCCCAATGTTCTAGGACCATTGGCTCGATACGATCACGACTGAAAAAAACAACAACAAATAAACACGCACCCGTGATCTCTTTTCTGACAAAAAATACAAAATTCCTCATTTTTGCAGACAGGAACCTGAAACCTCTTCAGTAGAGTTCTCCGATACGCTGAATGTGATGATGCGATTTTCATTCAGATTATTTACTTTGAGGGGTGTTTCCCCCCTTTTTCGAAAATCAGACAAATTTCTTGAGCTCATACCCTTTCATGGGTATCGCTAAACTTAATGAATCTTGTATATTTAGAATCAGCATAATAAGCCAATTCTTTTGATATATTTATTGATTCAAATTACTGTTGTAATTTGAATTAATAAATTTGAATGGTTACTATTGAGCCGTGTCGCTCCTTACCTTACGTTCGTTAACACGAACTGTCTAATATTTATATATGTTTTGAACATATAAAGTTTTACTCTGTATGCTGCTTAGAATCTTTGAAAATATTTTAGCATTTCTTTATTTCGTGTACCCCAAGTCATATGGATTTTGACCATTAGTCTTTTTAATGAACGGGTATTTTCCAACTTGATAATAAAAATTACTCGTTGCAAAAAGCTATTGGCTACAAATAGAGCCTCATACAATTACCTATAAGGTAAATTAATTATAATTTTCTTGGACATATATTTTTCTTATTTTTTACAGGGATCTTCTCAGAAACCATGCAAAACAACCAAGTACGTATCCAAGGGAGGGGGGTTAGGAGGTCTCCCAACCCTCTTTAAATTTTTGTCTGACTCGTAAAAACGTAACAAAAATGAATATAAGAAAATATTTGAAGAGTTTTTTAAGATATTTTGTAACCCCTCCCCGAAAAAATTTTGGATACGTTCTTGAAGCCAGCGCTTGTTTTTCTTTCTTTTTTTTGTCCGATTTTCATTAGACTCTTAAGGTATTTTCCTTTTGTAGTTTTGTTTTTTTGTTTTGTACCCAATGTATTTAAGCAAGTTGATAATAGAAGAGATTCAAACAAATGTTTTATAGTATAACAACTGCCTCTTTTTATTTAGGTATTTGTACTTCTTAGTCTTTGTGCTGTTGCTTTTGCTTCAGAGGAAGCTGCCAAAGAAGAAGGAAAAGATTACGGAGAACCTGCATTTAATGTTTACCCTGCAAGCTATGACTATGGTATACAAGCCGACTTCAGATACAGAAACGACTATGCCGATGTCCCATATTATTGTCCAGCCATACATAAATGTTTTGACGGATACCAACTTAGAAAACTGTACATTTCTTGTCCTGTCCTGTACAGATTCGATTGTAGTCGTGGCAAAGGATATCATGGAAGACCAGGGGAGAGACCTGTGAAAAAATTCGTATAATTTTGTTGAGTACTGGATTAAACAAACGCAAATTTAAGCGCCTTTAGTTTTATGTGAAGCTAGCCCAAAAGAGACTCAAAATGCTATCAAAATAGCTATTAACCATGAGTGATTTATTTAGTATACACGATTATTATGAATTGTATCGCCTAGTTATGTCCTAATTATGACCTATTTTTTATCGCCTGAGAAATTCTAGCTAGTAAGCAGTAAGCGATAAGTAAGTAGACGTAAGTAGGCGATAGAGTAAATCTTGTCTCATGAGTAATCATAACTAATCGATTAATATTCTTATTGAAATTTCACTAAAATAAAAATGACAATTTTTGTAATAAATTAAATCCAAAAAGATCTCAACAGATTCAGCCCACAGAATTTTAGGTTGGGATTTATCTTTGGAATTATCTTGAAGAAAATTTGCTTTTAAGTCGCTCAGGTAAAAACCATTTTATGTGTTCTAAGTCTGATTGATCCAAGGCACATGTTCTGTATGTTCTGAACCAACTCGAGACCCAAGACGTATTTTATGCACAAGGATGTTTGTGGCACAAATTTCTTCAATTTTGATGTTCTCTTGTCCCAGGGTATATGCCCTTTGAATTTCAAACCGATCAGAAAAAAATCCAATAATGGAAAAAAGACCCAGGATACCTTTTCGTCTCAGTTGGGAAGCCCAGGATGGTTTCCTAAATCATCAAAAATATTCTAAGTTGAGCAAGTCTTTTTAGTCTGGGTGGATCGAAAATGTCTTAAAATCCACTAAATGTCAGTAGTATCGCATCAATTAGCGCGACAAGTGATTGCATAATGCTACCAAACACGCTATATTTTGGAACTATAATGCGACCAAACAACCAGACAGGTTTCTGAGTCAACACCCATTTTCTGGACCAAAGTTTTTTTTACTATAGAATAATGTTTCTACTAACGATACAGCCAAGCCGGACATGTTTCTGAGTCAAAACTTGTCAAACAGATTAGTAACCTCTAGCTTAAAGGTATCTTGCATCTCATTAGGATTGGTTAGGATTGATTTTGATAGTATCAGAGTGAATAAATTCTTTATCATCCTCTTTCATCAGACATGCTTTGATAAAATGGAGAAAATCTAAGCATCACAGTGAATAAATTCTTTATCAATCTCTTTTGACAGATACGTTTGATAACACTGACAAAATTTAAGTATCATAGTGAACAAAATCTTTATTAACATTCTTTATCGATATCATTTGTCGGATACGTCGGATAACACTGACAAAATCTATGTATTAGAATGAATAAATTCTTTATCATCATCCTTTGTCGGATACATCGGATAAAATTGAGAAATCCTAAGTATCATAGAGAATAAATTCTTTATCAGCATCATTTGCTGGATACGTCGGTTAACATTATCAAAATCTAAGTATCAGAGTGATTAAATTCTATATCAACATCTATTCTCGGATACATAGGATAACATCGACAAAATCGAAGTATTAGAGTGAATAAATGTTTTCTATCAACATCTCTGTCAGCTACATCGGATAAATTGACAAAATCACACTATCAGATTGGATAAATTCTTTATCCACATCTTTTATCGGATACGTCGGATAAAATTGTCAAAATATAAGTATCAGAGTAAATAAATTATTTTATTAACTTCCATTGTCGGTTACATCAGATAATATTCACAAAATCTAAGTATAAATTCTTTATCAGCATCATTTGCTGGATACGTTGGTTAACATTATCAAAATCTAACTATCAGAGTGACTAAATTCTCTATCAACATCTAATCTCGGATACATAGGATAACATTGACAAAATCGAAGTATTAGAGTGAATAAATGTTTTCTATCAACATCTCTGACAGTTACATCGGATAAAATTGACAAAATCCAACTATCAGATTGAATAAATTCTTTATCAGCATCTTTTGTCAGATACATCGTATAAAATTGAGAAAATCTAAGTATCAGATTGAATAAATTATTTATCAACATCCTTTGTCGGATACATTGGATAACACTAACAAAATCCAAGTATCAGACTGAATGATTTTTATCATCTTATTTTATGTCAGATATATCGGATAAAATTGATAAAATCTAACTATCAGATTGAATAAATTCTTTATCAACATCCTTTGTTGGATACGTCGGATAACCTTGACAAATCAGAGTGTACCAGAGTGATTAAATTCTTTAACAACATCTATTGACGGATACATAGGATAACAATGAGAAAATCTAAGTATCAGAGTGGATAATTTTTATCGACATCTTTGCCAGATACATCGTATAAAATTTACAAAATCTAAGTATCAGAATGAATAAATTCTTTATCAACATCTTTTGTCAGATATGCCGGATAAAATTGACAAAATCTAACTACCAGAGCGAATAAATTCTTTATAAACATATATATACATATATATATATATATATATATATATATATATATATATATATATATATATATATATATAATATATATATATATATATATATATATATATATATATATATATATATATATATATATATATATATATATAATATATATATATATATATATATATATATATATATATATAGTATATATATATATATATATATATATATATATATATATATTTATATATATATATATATATATATATATATATATATATATATATATATAATATATATATATATATATATATATATATATATATATATATATATATATATATATATATATATATATATATATATATATATATTATATATGTATCGGATATCTCTATCACTCTATCACTCTGATACTTAGATTTTCTCAATATTGTCCTATGTATCCGTCAATAGATGGTGGTAAATAATTTAATCACTCTAATACACTCTGATACTTAGATTTTATCAATATTATCCGACATATTCAACAAAGGATGTCGATAAGGAATTTATTCAATCTGATGCTTAGATTTTATCAATTTTATCCGATGTATGTGACAAAAAAGGTGATGATTAAAATTATTCACTCTGATACTTAAATTTTGTTAATGTTATCCAAAGTATCCGACAAAGGATGTTGATACAGAATTTATTCAATCTGTTACTTAGATTTTGTCAATTTTATCCGACGTATCCAAGAAATGATGTTGATACAGAATGTTAATAATGCATGTATTCACTCTGATACTTAGATTTTGTCAATTTTATCAACCGTATCCGTCAAAGAACATTGATAAAGAATTTGTTCACTCTGATGCTTAGATTTTCTCAATTTTATCAAGTGTATTTGACAAAAGACGATGATAAGGAATTTATTCACTCTGATAATTAAATTTTGTCAATGCTATCTGATGTAACCGACAAAGGAAGTTGATAAAATAATTTATTCACTCTGATACTTAGATTTTCACAATATTATTCGATGTATCCGACAAAAGATATCGATAAAGAATTTATTCAATCTGATAGTTGGAATTTGTCAATTTTATCCGATGTAACTGACAGAGATGTTGATAGAAAACATTTATTCACTCTAATACTTAGATTTTGTCGATGCTATCCTATGTATCCAATAACAGATGTTGATATAGAATGTAATCACTCTGATAGTTAGATTTTGATAATGTTAACCAACGTATCCAGCAAATGATGCTGATAAAGAATTTATGCTTAGATTTTGTGAATGTTATCTGATGTAACCGACAAAGGAAATTGATAAAAAAATTTATTCGCTCTGATACTTAGATTTTGACAATGCTATCCGACGTATCCGATAAAAGATGTTGATGAAGAATTTATTCAATCTGATAGTTCGATTTTGTCAATTTTATCCGATGTAACTAACAGAGATGTTGATAGAAAACATTTATTCACTCTAATACTTAGATTTTGTCGATATATCGTATGTATCCCAGAATAGATGTTGATATAGTATTTAATTACTCTGATACTTAGATTTTGATAATATTAACCGACGTATACAGCAAATGATGCTGATAAGGAATTTATTCACTATGATACTTAGAATTTCTCAATTTTATCCGACGTATCCGACAAAGAATGATGATAAAGCATTTATTCATTCTAATACATAGATTTTGTCAATGTTATCCGACGTATCCGACAAATGATATCGATAAAGAATGTTAATAAAGAATTTGTTCACTTTGATACTTAAATTTTGTCAATGTTATCGAACGTATCTGTCAAAAGAGATTTATAAGGAATTTCTTCACTCTGATGCTTAGATTTTCTCAATTGTATCAAAGTATATCTGACGAAAGACGATGATAAAGAATTTATTCACTCTGATACTATCAAACGTATCTGTCAAAAGAAATGGATAAAGAATTTATTCACTCTGATGCTTTGATTTTCTCAATTTTATCAAACATATTTGGAAAAAGACGATGATAAAGAATTGATTCACTCTGATACTTAGATTTTTTTAATGTTATCTGATGTAACAGACAAAAGAAGTTGATAAAGAATTCATTCACTTTGATACTTAGATTTTGACAATGTTATCCGACGTATCCGACAGAAGATGTTGGTAAACAATTTATTCAATCTGATACCTAAATTTTGTGAATTTTATCCGATGTATCTGACAAACATGTTGATAGAAAAAAATTGTTTAGTCTGATGCTTAGATTTTGTCAATGTTACCCCATGTATCTGACAATAGATGTTGATACAGAATGTCATCACTCTGACACTTAGGTTTTGAAAATGTTAACCGGTATATCCGGCAAAGGATGTTAATAAAGAATCTATTCGCTCTGATGCTTAGATTTTATCAATTTTATCCTGACCTATCCGACAAAAAATGTTGATAAAGAATTTATTCATTCTAATACATAGATTTTGTCAATGTTATCCGATGTATCCGATAAATGACATCGATAAAGAATGTTAATAAAGAATTGTTTCACTAACAATGTAAAGCATAATATATTTTTAATGAAATAATGTCATGTAGGATATTAAAACAAAAATATGTTATGATACATTATTAATATCAATGAACAACTTTGGACATTTTGAATGTGTTTCATGAAATAGTTCACCATGTTATCTATTGCTATTGTAGCTATTGTCTTCTCTTAGTACGTAATCAGTAGAATAATCATTATTCCATTTTGAGTCATACACAATTTTTACTGGTGTGTCACCGACAGATTCAATATGCGTTTCATCTTTGCTATTATTTGGTTCATTGACTGTTTGATAAATGGTAGTAACGTTTGCTGGCACATTGTTTTTCATCGAGTCATCTTTAAATTCCCTAGTGATATTTTCTACCAATGCCCTTTTAATTTTTCCGGCAATTTCACTGTCTATTACAACTTTATTTTTTACACAGGTAACAGTTCCGGCACGTAGACAAGATATGATTTATGATATTAGTAGAAGAGTACGCATGTTTTCTTTTGATCTTCCGTTGAATGCTAATACCCAAAAGCTGACGATAGGATATAACAGTAGGTAATGTGTTACCAGCAACAGCAGCAAGGAGTTTTCCTCTATCATCGGCGATTATTTTTATGTTGGCATTCTCTTTGAGTGCAATCATCTCCGGAGATCTCAATCTCGCATATCCACCATCACAAGAGTTGAATTGATTTGGTACTCCAAATAAATTTAATTTCTTACTGTCATGACAATGCACGCATACATTCCCATTAAGATCTCCACTTGTACTTGTTTCATATTTCAAATACTTCTCCATGTCAGCATTCAATGCTACAATAACACTATCAGGTGAACACACTTTCTTAACATGCTTCATTTTCTCTTTTTTAAGGATTTTAATTATGTGTTTATGCTTCCACTGTGTAAAAAATACTGATTTAATACATGCAATAAACTAGGTAGTGTCGATAACCTGCCATAGAGTGCCAGTGGGAAAGCCGCATCGTGTCTATGAGCAAGCATGGAGTACGATTGGTAGAGCCGCAAGCATATTTCATGTCATTTTAAGATACGTAAAAAAAAGTTGAAAAATTTTGAAGTCCAAAAAAAATTCTGTAAAAAAAGTGCTACTACAAACATTATTTTTCTAATAGTAAAAGTCACGACTAAAATATCTATATCATTCTCATTTTTAATTTGAAAAATATTAAATGTGAATTTCTTATGTTTTAAGTATGTTTTATCTCATTCGAACACATGTAAAAAAAGTTGAACAAAATATAACATGTTCAAAAAATAATAAAAAAATTATAAAAAAATAGGGGGATAGGGGCCCCAAAAAGTTGGAGGGAGGGGGCTCCTTGGAGGTTAGGGGCAGGGGAACTTTGGAGGTTGAGATCGTTGACGGTTAGGGTCATTGATAGTTGCGATCCTTGATGCTTCAAACCTTTAATCATCACACTACTTGATTTCTAAGGATTTCTAAAGATTGTTCTGAATTTCTTTATTAAAATTCTTTTCTTGGCATCTACATCTCTATTAGTATCAACTTTTTCAGTATACTACAATGTTAGAACATATTTTATATTGACAACACTGTTCAAATGGTACTTGTGTATTATACAGAACACATCCGAGAAGTAAAGCTAGGTCAAGTCACAAGGTCATCTTGTCATCGTTAATCGTTTCCGTAGATTGATACCAACGATGTTATTCCGAATTTATAATAAATTGCCTATGAGTTAGCAACCCCTTCGGGCTTACCTTAACTGGTATGCAGTTTAAACCTTTTTTACCACCTTCATACAATCCAATTAAAAATGTTATCGAGCTCTGTTTCGCCCCTATTATTCAATCAGCAGTTAAGACCATTCAGAACAGATTTATGCAAATGCTATAACTTTTTTCGCAAATTGAGTTAGTTAACGCAAATGATATAACTTTCAAGTTGAAACAATTATGACTCTGTCATACCATTCAACGTTCTGTAATTACCCATTATGCATTCTTAACCAAACCCGATGAGATGCCTTTAAGCTAGAGGTTATGAATCTCTTTGACAGGTTTTGACTCAGAAAGATGTCCAACTTGCCTGTATCGCTAGTAAAAAACATTATTTTGTAGTAAAAATTACGCATGTTAGTTTCGTATCTTTTATTGCATTATGGACTACCGTTAGTAGAAACATCTATGATTGGCCCAGAAAATAGGTGTTGCCTCAGAAGCCCGTCTGGTAAGGCATGTACCGTCTGTATTAATAGATGCCTACCCGTGGTAAGGCATATTACGCAATCTCGTCCTGGAGTATTTAATACGATATTACTTCTGTATACTTCCCAATAGCAAATACTATACGTAAACATTGGGCATGTTTCATAACTTACAGTCCTCTCCCCATGAGTTTTCTGGGGTTATGTCACCCTAATAGTATTGTTGTTAGATCTTTCAACTATGGTGAACAGAATGAGCATATCAAAATTTTGATCGGACGACTTTGGGGGAAAAGGGCATGAGATGGGGGCTAGTTGTCCTCCAACCTTTTTGGTCACTTAAAAAGGGCACTAGAAATTTTAATTTACATTCGAACGCACCATCTCCCCGTCTCTTAGGACTATTGTTTTGATACGATCACCCCTGAGGAAAAACCAAATAAAAAACAATTAAAACGCACCTGTAATCTTTCTTCTGGTGAAAAAATGCAAAATTCCACCTTTTTGTATATAGGCAGTGGCGGAACCAGGGGGCAGGGCAGGGGGGGCACGTGCCCACTCCTTACGTAGTCTAAAATAGTTTAATTTACTTAATTAACGCAAGTTTGTGTTTATTAACCTTGCTCCTAACGCAAGTTTATCGGATCAACCTATTTTACGCCCCCCCCTCTAAAAAAATACTGGATCCGCCCCTATATATAGGAGCTCGGAACTTCTACAGTAGAGTTCTGTGATACGTTGAATCTGATGGTGTAATTTTCATTAAGATTTCCTCGACTTTTAGAGGGTTGTTTCCTCCTTTTTCGAAAATCAGGCAAAATTTCTCAGGCTCGTAACTTTTGATTGGTACCTATTGGTATCAAAATCTGTTTCTTAGACTTTCGGTTAGGCTACTATTGAGCCGAGTTGCTCCTTACCTACAGTTTGTTTCCACGAACTATTTGAAATACTATTTTTTTTGCAATATTAATTTTTTGCCTTTAGAATGATCTACCGTCCAATTTAATTTAATGTCAATCTTTTTGAATTTTAATTTCAATAAACAAGTTGAAATTCAAGTCTTTTTGGTATGAGTGGATCGAAAATGTCCCAAAGTCCATTAGGTCTCTGTGGTAGCAAGTAGAAAAGTTAATAGACAAAATACAAAAGGAAATAAGGAATAGTAAGAAAAAGAGAAAAATCACGAGAAAAAAAACACATACACAAAAAAAAAACAGATCTATGGCCAATAGGAAAAAAATCACAACGAATACTCCGCTGGTATGCAACTAGGCGTCTTTAGTGTTAAGAACAGAAATAACCTAAAAAATAACAATTTAAAAAAGAAAAGTGATACAATTTAAAACAAAAATATAAAACAGAAAAATAGAGCCAATATGTATGCAAGTACCAGTTCATGGGCGCCAATAGCCTGAATTTTAGGGGGGGGGCTTACCTGGTCTAATCGGCGCTCCCAATGCTATATAATTGAAATCTCAAGACAAAGTATCATAGGCAGCAGGATAGTGCAGCCTAAGTAAAGAGCAATGTGGGCACAATATATTGTTTTTTGTTTTTTTTTAGACCACGGCATTTCTTATAGAAAGACATGTCTAGGGCAAGGGTTGTAAGTTTCGCCCTGGGGGCATATAATGTCTTTATAGAAAGGGTGGTCGTATAAACTTCAAAGAGGGGTCATTGGATTGATAATCAGAAGTTACAGTGCTCTTTTTAAGAGTCAAAGTGATCAGAGAGCAAATACCCCCCCCCCCCCTCCTACACACACACGTTGTATTTTCCAAAAGGCATCTGATAGAAATCTTAAGATGATCATTTGCTGTCGTAGAAACTTCAAAAAACGGCTCATACGGTTGGGAATTGAAAGGGATAGCGCCCTCTTTAATATTCGAAAGTGATTGGAGGGCAGCCATCCCCCCCCATGCCCATCATTTCCCCTAACACTTCCAATCAAAATCTCAAGATAGTTATTTTGTTTGACGTAGTTTAAAAGTCCAGAAATTATGTCTTTGAGGATGAGAAGCCCCACACAGTCCTTAGGGCAAGGGTTGTAAGCTATGCCTCGAAAGCATTTAAGGTTTTTATGGAAACAGTGGTCAACTAGCCAGAAGGCACTATGTGTATACTTTTAATACTACAACTATAGATACTGTAACTAATGACGCTAAGAGCATTAAGGTGAAACTTCTGGGAAGTGCTTATGGGGCGTTCCAATTAAACGAAAAAATTGTATACATGCAGGTTTTCAAAAAGGCATATAAGCAATATCATAGGCAGCACCACTCTAAATTAGCTAGAAATATCATTGAAACATTTAAAGAAGCTAATCCGATTCAAAAATTAAAAGTTCTAGTGTCCTTTGTAAGAGTAAAAAGCGACTGGAGGACAATTAGCCCATCTCTCGAGCTGATTATTTTCCCAAACACATCCAGTCAAATTTTAAGACAACTATTTTATTCAGCATAGTAGAACGGTCGAGCAATTATGTCTTTAGGGATATTGGGCATGTCAACCCTCACAGTTATACGATTGGCCCAAGATTCTATATAACTAAATGCTACTTTAAAACTAAACCAAAAGGCATTGTGTTTGCGGTTGCTAATAAGACACTTCAGCAATATATCAAGAACTACTGGGAGTATTAATTTGAAGGTTTCGGGGCAACTACTATTACTGCTTCTGCTCTTATATTTTAAATAAATAAATAGATTGTAAGTGTATCCAGGTTGTCAAAGAGCATAGATAGAATCTTTTGGGAATGATATTAAGTTTTGTTTTTTCTGGTTAACTTGAGGAGGTATAAAATTGAATTAAAAATACTATTTGTGTCAGGATTAAAAATTTTTGAAAAAGTTTCTCCCAACATACGAATAGCAAGCCAAAGTATAGGCTCTTATAGAAAAAACCGATAAAACATAAAATATTTTTTTTTCATGTAAACGACTATGTCAATGAAAAACGAACAGAAAATAATCTAAAAAAAACTTTTTCCACAAAACAAATTTTTCAAAGAAAAGTAAAGAGCTCCATTAAGACAAAAATGGGCAGAAATGAAGCTCATTCAGCCAGGGGTGGGGGGCTGGCATCCCCCTCCTTATGGGCGCCTATGTACCGGTTCGGCTTTAAATCTTTTTATAAGATATAGTAAATAAAAATAGAGCTTTTAAACTCCCTGAGGCATCCTTTGCCCGAAGTACACACTCTGTACCTGATCAGAAAAAGTGTTCTATTTACCCATTCCTATTTGGCAAAGATTATTTGTACTTGCGAGATAGCTTGGCACAGAGGCACCGTTTCAGCCAAACCTTAGGGTGGGCAAGCAGTCGGCAGGGGTCCCGAAGCAGGCTTGTATAAAAAAAAAATTGCCTCTAGCTTTATCCGAAAAAGACCTGCCTTCTTAGGGAGCTACCGTAAAAATTAAGGAAATTGTCTCAATTTCTTTGCCTTTCCTTCTTTCACTCTTATGCTATAGATTCGGAAAAGGCCAGGTATCTGAAGAAAGCGAAAATGGTATGTGCGATGATAAAAAAACAGCCATTCGGGAATCTTCCACTTTTCCGAACCTATAACTTGACGAAAGCCGAACCTCTGTAATCACTCACGCTTTGACTAAAGTATATTCTGTAGCCGATTTCTTCATGTCGCTGCTTACAGTAAATACTCTAGTCCAAGTATTTTGTTCAACGTAGTTGAAAGTTCTGGAAACTAGGTCTTTGAGGATGATAACCCCCCTCCAGCTCTCAGGAAAAGGGTTGAAGTTATGCCCTTCGAGCATATAAGGTTTTGTAGAAAGTTTTGTCGTAGAAACTTCAAAAGCGCTCATTCGATTAGAAATTGAAAGGTCTAGTGCCTTTTTTAATAGTTGAAAGTGATTGGAGAGCAACTAACACCCCTTCCACGCCCACCATTTCCCCAAACACATGCAGTCAAAATTTTGAGAGAGCCATTATGGTCAACGCAGTTGTAAGGTCCGGAAATTATATCTTTGAGCTGGACACTCCCTCCACAGTCTTCAGGGCAAGGATTGTAAGTTATGCCCTGGGGCCTAATAAGGTTTTAACAGAAAGCGTTGTCGTAAAAACTTGAAAAAGGGCTTATTAGTGGAGTAGCACCTTCCATTTCTATGGATGCCCTAGGAAAACATTTCCATGGATGCTCTACTCCTTTTCAAAGAGAGTGAGTAGCCCCATGCATATAGGTAATACTTCTATGGATGCTCTACACCTTTCCAAAGAGAGTGATTATCCCCTCGCAATGTCGTATGGATTCTAGTACATTACGTTCCTTCCTGTGTTATTCTACGACTTTATGTTCCTTAGCATGCTATTTGTGGACATTATATTCCTTGGTACCTTTCCAAGCAAAGCGATCAAACACGTTTTGGAACTAGGAGTGAGATTGTATAATGCAATCAGACTGGTTTATGAGGCAACACCAATTTTTTGGGGTCAATCACAGAGACCGGAGGCTACTCCATATACGGTAACTTGATTAGTAATTGGATTCAAATAAAAGGAGTGACTTTCATTGTAGTTCATATTAGTAGGAGAATTGAATTCAGAGAGAATAGTTTTTTTTTAGACGATATTAGTAGAGAAAATGAGTGGAACATTTACACTATTGAAGCTTGATGGTGGAGCAGGTAGCAGCAGCAATGATACAAGAGTACCAAACGTGGCTGTGAAAATAACATGAGGATGTAGACTAAGCCTTGAATGGGATGATATGTATGGTAGATACGTGATATCATTGAGCAAATTTAAAATGGAGGAACAATTCTGTTTTGCTGCGAAACTGAAGATTGTGCATATAAATAGACTTCAGGCAGCATTAGATGCACTAGTGAAATATATTGATAAAAACAAACTGAATCAGTGATTATTATTGTTGTAATTATGCTCAATAAAACTGTTTCTAAATCAAAGATATTTTTCTTTCAATAGTAGGTTAGCGTATATTTTTTAGAGTAGAAAAAAAAGAATTCTGGTTAATCTGAAGTTGGTTGTGAGAGTGTTAGGACTCTAAAAAATGGATAGATTTGAGAAAGAGCGAATCATGGGGAATCTTGTGTTTATGGAAAAAAGTTTGATTCTAGATGATGATTTTCTAGAGCTGTCTATTTAAAGGAAGATATTTTCTCAGCGAAAGCTTGTTGATATACTGAAAACTGATTCTCCATCATTAGACTATTGCATGAAGCTTTTACGTTGTGGTCCAAATGCATTTACACAATTTATTGACATATTAATCACGACACAGCAAAATGATATAGTGGATATGCTTTTAAACACTAACTTAGAAATTTAGGACTTTTTTTCATGAGAAAGATGGTGTTCAGGGATGATTTACTCCTCTCTCTCTCTATCCCACTAAATTTGTTTTTGGTAGCTCAGTTTCATTTTGGCGGTGAGAATGTCAACACATGAAAAAATGTTCCATACATGTCCACTATGCATGTAAACACTGGGCAGCTGGTCAACATGAGAGAATTGTACAATGATTGATGATTATGATCAAAAGTGCAGATTATGCAACCCGTGTAAATTGCATAGAGGATATGCCGTACAAATTAAAGGTTGTAATTCCTGTCTTGAAGTGGTTTGTGACTCTCATCCTAAAGGGCACCTATGCTCGAATTGCCACTATGATAAATGTAATCAGTGGGAGAATACATATCCTGGTATGATTGGAAAGAATCCTAAGCGTGATTTTAGTTTATTGCTAAGACATTGGTATCGTCGTGGATATAGATTGTTTTGGGAGGAGGAGCCGGGCCAGCGATTCAACTGTTGGAACAACAAAAGAATTTAGTTTCTACGTCATCGTTGTGAAGACAATGACTACTATGAGTATAAACCCACTGATTTTTATTTGGCTGTGATGGAATGTGATTCGCCACTTGAGGACACTGTTTGTGACATTGCTTCAAATAAACAAATTGAAACATGCGAATTCTATAAAATGAATGAGAATAGTATCATTGACTATACAAAGAGATATGACAAGAGTGAAGTTACACCCTACTGTAAAAAATGTGACCCTGACATTGCAGCACATCAGGATCAGTATACTGTGAATTCAGATAATGTACCTGCATTAGTTGTTCTCGACAAATACCTATACCTAGTAGAAGATGAAATCTAAAGAGTAGAAAAGTTGTTTTTATCATGTACATACATTATTTTTATTAATAAACAATTTCACATACATTTTTAGAACATTTTACTCGTAGGGTCAATAAAAATCAATATTAAAACTAAAATCAATATTAAACACGCTTGTAAGTATATTTTCCACTAGATTTTTAGAAACATTTTATTCGTAGGGTCAATAAAAATCAATATCAAAACTAAAATCAATATTAAACACGCTTGTAAGTATATTTTCCACTAGAAAGTCGTTCAATCGAGGAAAGTCAACGTAGATGCCGAGACACTGCTTGTAGGTATAGCCACGACATCTGAACATGAAAAAGAATAGAGCATGAAAGCCACATGTCTTAGTCGTTAAATCCTGTACTCTCCTTTGATTTTAAATAATAGTTTTCCCACCACTCTCAATATAGTTGCTGATTTGTGGAGTGTATAATTTATATGATAGGCCAAGAGGATCAAAAATTCCCTATTCTTCGCTGTGTGAAAGATGCATAGCCAATGGCCTGTCTTCAAAGTTAATGGACTGCTATCAACAATGATTAGGGTATTGTTAACACTTGGAATTTTTTAATGAAGTCCGATGGTATGCAATAGGACTTGTACTGGGACATGTATGGATCCATACTAAATACGCCGATTATTTGGTTTGTGTTTATGGTGCTAGGTCTAGTAGAACACTGCCGTCGGGTGTGATTTCCCAATAGGTTTCAAATTGACTCAATGATATTAGCGTGATACTCTCAGTCAAAGCATCGGCAAATGTACACTCTAAGCGTAAATTCCCTGTTCGTACTATGCTCATATCCTGGGTCCCCGACAGGTCCAAAACAATTACGCCATGATTTTTTGAAAACAGTGAATCGGTTATTCCATTTTCAAATAGTTGGGAGTCATGATCTAGGGATTGCATGGTCAACTCATACAGAGTTCTCTAGGATTTTTTGTCAAATGATAGAGTGTACAGTGGAATACCATTCACTTTGCACACAAGGCTAGATATACCGAAAAAATTAAAATCATGGGGGGATTCAGTCCAGGATCCAACGCCACTACCACCCTTCACAAAGGCCAAAGCCAGTTTTGATGGGATTTCTCCATTGATAAATGATGAATCGGTATAGCTACGAGACCCGGTGGCAATGTGACGTTGATTGGGGATCGTATGGGGGACAAGAAGTTTAATGTTGTTGCCATTGGCTCTTAGCCTTTCCACTGCCAATGCAACAGAGCTCATAACCTGTTGTTTTCGGACATGAAGAATTGCCGATGTGATAATGACATTTGCATCGGGTGCTGCAGGAATTGTTTTTCTCAAAATGAAATTCGATGGGGCTAGTTGCAACTTTATGTCAATCTTGACATTGGGGGGGGGGGTAACCATTGGGATATATTGAATATCTCATGATTTAATTTTCCAACTAAATTATACTCCTGGGTCACTGCAGTAGTCAACTCACCGTCAGTATCAACACCTGATCGATATTCATAGCCCAATGACTGTCCTCTCAACTCCTTATATGCCTTTGGTATCATCATCATAAATTGTATGTAGCTTGCATAGTTGGATAAATTATTTCTAGTTCTCACCAATGTTCCATTAATAAATACATTAATTTGAACAGGTTGTGTAGAATACAGTTTTCGTAGGAGAGACCATCGGCAGAAGTTGGAGTTGTATTATCTGACTTTTTCTTCACCGCAACATTTAAATCAATAAATGTTGATGACAAATCAATGAAATAGTCTTCATTGGAAAATATCTGAAAGTGTATATTTTCCGAGAGGGGTTGCTGGGGATAAAATTGTTCATAGTAGCCATACTTGACACTGACATCAACATTTTCAGCATTGAACAGATTCAATGAGGAACTGATTGATGGATGTGATTCCTTGTGGGGGAGATAAGTCATCTTAAGAGAAGAAATCCTTCTTTGATCTAACAATCTTTTTCTTTTTCTTCTTCTCCTTATTGGTCTTCGTCGTTTTATTCCTCAAAGTCCTTGTTGATGTCCTTCGCTTCCCGTCTTGGTAGAGACTGACGAGTGAAGGACGCGCACGAGTCCTTTTCAACCCCTTCCCATTTTGCTGAGATTTTAATTGCTCACCAACGGCTCTTGCTGAAGATCTAGTATATTCCTTAACGCTCTCGTTGAAATTCTTACCCGACCCCCAGTCCTGTAGTGTTGAGGCAGGAAAATTTGATGCAGCAGATACAAGATATTTTTTGGCAAGGGGTAGTGCAGAACGAAATAGCCTAGCAAACCAGCTACCAAGACCATAGCCAGACATTGTAGTACGCCCCTTGTAATAGTCTAATCCATGACCTATTTGACGTGGACTCAGAGCACCAATATAGCAATCGATATCAGGACAGACAAATGGAATTCTTCTATTGTTCATTTTCGTTGCTGTCGCCGATGATGGGTCGAAAATGACATGTAATCACTGCTAAACCTTTTGTTATTACTAGAGGATCACCCAATTCATTCTTAGTGTTAACTGACAGAGTTCCAAATACGAATTGTTTACAGGAACATACTGAAGATGCTTTATATTATAGTGATGAACAAGTTCATGGGTTGTTTTCCGTTCAAAAAAACGAAGGAGGGGGACATTTGAATTACCAACTCTCGATATTTCCACAAAGGATGCATACAGAAATATACAAGTGTCCGAGGCGAAACCGGGTGGACAATCAGCAAAAATAACTTGATCCATCCCGCTAACAGTGCCTGCGTTTTTCCCATTGATGATATTCTGTTTAAAGCCAAGAATGTCTCTCAGCTTATCATTGAGATGAATCATTTCAGTGTCAACAGGTGAGGTAATGTAAATCCTATCATGTTCCATTGAATAATTAAAATGGAATGTACCTTTCCGACGATATGAGATTTTTCTATTGATTGCACGACAAAAATCCATCATAGTACCATATTCTTTATATTTCAATGTAGCATCTGGATAAGCACTAGATTTAAATGCTTCAACCCATTCATACTCGACAAAGAGCGACCAGTCGAATGGTATAACTTTTATATTATACACACGATCCTTTCTCAGGATGTCGTAGGTATTTTTGAGAATACAGTCGACAAGAGCCGCTTCATACTCTCCGTCATCGAATTTAATGGCGGGGGGAGTTTCGTCCAAAAATCACTTGTTTTATTCAATTCATTGTAGCGAGGATCGGAATCGTTGGACATAAATCATTGGCATTGTCAATATCTTCAACACCAATCCAAGAATCAAAATCAGAGTTGTATCCTAGCCACCGAACAAGTAACTGTTTCTTACCCCTGTGAGTACGAGTCTTTAATATCTTTTCAATTTGATAGATTTCACTATTATTTTTAACTTTTTGTAGTTCATATTCATAAAAGCCGCCGAGAATCTCTTCATCTTTGGTATCGCGCAGACGTTAAGTTATGAGTTTAGTGTCTAGGATTTTTGCCACTTTAAAAAGTTCTGTGGACCACAAGTAATTACCCTTTTCAAAAACATTAGTTGTTCTATTAATTCGAACAGTATCACCAACATTGAATTTTTTCTTGACAATCGTTTCATTGGAATATTGTTTAGGAAAAGTATCAATTGTATCATGATCAGAATGACGAACTTCCATTGGGGTTGAATTGGACAATGATCGATGAGGTCGTTGATTATAAATCAACATGATTTTATCTAAATCATGAATAAAAGCAGATGTATTTTTCAATGTACAATATCTTGAAATTAAAAGTCGAATAGTTCTTATCAATCGTTCGGCCAATGCAGCCTTTATAGGACTATGACTATGATAGAGCTGTGTATTATATTTCGCTAGTACTTTTGCAACATGGGGATTAACAAATTCACTACCGTGATCCATTTGAATTTTTTATACGAATCCTGTTCGAGAATACTTTCTATAGCCTGAACAACTTCAACACCTCTCTTTGACCGCAATGGGATGGCATATGCATAGCGACTAAAAACACTGATTGCAAGTAGAATGTACTTGTACGGTGCATTGTGACGTCTTTGAATCTCATATAGAGTTAAGAGATCTGCTTGCATTATATGCAGTGGGAAAAAGGCTTTAGTTCTTTGATAAAGATTAGCACAAAGCCTATGATTTCTATGCAGAGTGTAACTTGATTCATTTTGTAGATAGTCTTGTACACTTTTAGTGTGGACACCAGTGACTTTGGAAAGAGTGGTGGGGGAACTTAAACTTCCTACTTCACCAATAATTTTAAAATTTTTTTTCAGAAGTTCAACCATTTTGAACGTAAACACGTAGTGTAACGTCCGCTACCCTTTTGTATACTAGTGGTTGGCGGTGGTAGTGGTAACGTTTTTTAAGTAGTAGTTTTTTTAACTACTACTTTTTAACTAAGTAGTTTTTTAACTGCTTAGAACAAAATGCCTATCTCAAAATTTTGACTGGATGTGTTTGGGGAAATGGTGGGTTTGAGAGGGGTGTTAGTTATCCTCCAGTCAATTTCGGCTATTAAAAAGAGCACAAGCCCTTCAAATGTCAATCGAATGAGCCCTTTTTGAAGTTTCTACAACATCGCTATCTATAAAAACCTCATAATCCCCCAGGGCATAACTTACAACCCTTGCCCTGAGGGCTCTGAGAAGGTTATCATCCTCAAAGACCTAATTTCTAAAATTTTTAACTACGTTGAATAAAATGGCGATCTAAAAATTTTGATTGGATGTGTTTGGGGAAAAGGTCGGCATGAGAGGGGGTTAGTTGCCCTCCAATCACTTTCGACTATTAAAAAGGGCACTAGCCCTTTGAATTTTCCATTGAATGAACCCTTTTTCAAGTTTCTACGACAAAGTTTTCAATAAAAACCTTATATGCCCCCAGGACATAACTTAAAACCCTTACCCTGAGGGCTGTGGGGGGAGTGTCGTCCTCAAAGATATAATTTCCGGACCTTTCAACAACTTTGAACAAAATTGCTATCTAAAAAATTTTGATTGGATGTGTTTGGATAAATGGGGGGCGCGGAAGGGGTGTTAGTTGCCTTCCAATCATTTTCGACTATTAAAAAGAGCATTAGCCATTTCAATTTTCAATCAAATGAGCCCTTATGGAAGTTTCTACGACAACACTTTCTATAAAAACCTTATATGCCCCCAGGGCATAGCTTACAACCCTTGTCCTGGGGGCTGTGGTGGGGGGGGGGTTTTCATCCTCAAATACCTAATATCCAGAACTCTCAACTACGTTGAACGAAATGGCTATCTCAAAATGTTGATTGGATGCGTTTGTGGAAATGGTGGGCGTGGAAGGGGTGTTAGTTGCCTTCCAATCACTTTCGACTATGAAAAAGGGCACTAGCCATTCCAATTTCCAAACGAATGAGCCCTTTAAGAAGTATATACGACAACTCCTTTGATACGAAGTGTCCTGGTATGGGAAAAGAAATAATTCGACACGAAGTCCCCAAAAATGTTTGGGGGAATGGTGGGTGTGAGAGGGGGGTTAGTTTCCTTCCAATTACTTTAAACGATTAAAAAGGGCACTAGCCCTTTGAATTTCCAGGTGAATGAGCCCTTTTTCAAGTTTTTACGACAACGCTTTCTATTAAAACCTTATATGGCTCCAGGGCATAACTTACATCCCTTGCCCTGAAGACTGTGGAGGGAGTTTCCAGCTCAAAGATAATTTCCGGACCTTTCAACTGCGTTGAACATAATGCCTCTCTAAAAATTTTGACTGGATGTGTTTGGGGAAATGGTGGGCGTGAAAGGGGTGTTAGTTGCCCTCCCATAACTTTCGACTATTAAAAAGGGCAATAGCCATTTCAATTTCCAATCGAATGAGCCCTTTTTCAAGTTTCTACGACAAAGCTTTCTGTAAAAACCTTATATTCCCCCAAGGCATAACTTACAACCCTTGCCCTGAGGGCTTGGGGGGTTTTCATTCTCAAAGGCCAAATTTCCAGAACTTTCAACTACGTGAACAAAATGGATATCTTAAAATTTTGATTGGATTTGTTTGGGAATACGGTGGGCGTGAGAGGGGGGTTAGTTGCCCTCCAATCACTTTCGACTATTAAAAAGGGCACAAGCCCCTACAATTTCCAATCGAATGAGCCCTTTTCGAAGTTTCTACGACCATTCCTTCGATACTAAGTGTCCTTGTCTAAAGATAAAATAAAGAAATAAACATTACATTGTGTCAACATCGTTCTTTCCTTAGGCAGCTCGATTGCGCTGCCTATGATATTGCAGACGTGCAGTTTCACAACCTGGATACGTACTGTTTTGATTTTATTTAACATTCCTCCCAAAGGCATGGTTATTAGATCCTTTGGCCAATTTGAATAAAGAAGCTATTTCATAATTTTGACCCATGTTAAGGGGCTCTAGAAAGGACAAGTGGGGTCCTTTGCCCTCCGAACACAGTTGAACATAATGCCCCTTAAAATGCCTTGAAAGTTTCAACTTAATACCCTCAGCCGTTCCTAAGATGTTACTGATGCGCTTTTTTGACTATCACTATACGCAAAGTGTGCCTTGATTTCAGTAGTTACAAGCAACTACATGATTTCAAGTAGTTACAAGTTGATGTGATGACAGTTGCAGTCATTTGCAGTCACAGTTGCCTCAGTCGGAAATAGTCGCAGTCGTAGCCACACACCTTTTCGATAACTTAGATGCACATTATTTTCTTTGTTCTAGCTCAACAGGAACCCCCCCCTCATATTCCCCAGAATTTTACCTCAATACCTTTAGTATTTTGGACACGCCCAGGACCAAACATTTCCCCCTTTCCCAATGAGAAATCCTGCATGTAAAAAAGTAAAAATTACATAACTTACATTCCTCGCCCCAGAGGCTGGGGGGGGGCATGGCATCCCCGGAGGCATAGGCATTAAACGCTGTGACTATTTTGAATAAAATAATTCTTTAAGATTTTTATCGGTGTTGAGGGGGGCATCCAGAAGGGTAAGAGGTGCGATGGGCTGGTTGCCCTCCGTTCCTTTTTCAACATCCCTCTCGCCACACCTTTAAAGTTTCAACTTAATACCCTTAGCTATTCCTTAGATATTTCTGTTCACTGTTCTGCCCTTTTGACAACCCTCCCGCATATAATTTGACCCCCCCCCCCTCTCAACATTTTCTGAAAGTTTTGCCGTGATACCCTCAGCCTTTTTGGAGACTCAGAATCAAGCATACGCCCTTTTCCCAATAACCAAAATCAGAGGCAACGCTATAGCGTGGCCTATAGTGAAGGCCATACGGCTCCAATGTTTTATTATTATTATTAATTAAAAAAAAAACTTTCCGAAAAATAAGTTTTTCAAAGAAAAGTAAAGGCCATTTTAAACTTAAGCTCAGGAGATACAAATACCTGTTAAAATTCAAACTCAAAACGACCAGAAATTACTACTAAAGAATAAATGAAACCAAAAACGAACAGAAATTAAATAAACAATCATAGCAAAAAATATACAACAAGTAATAACATAAATGAATAAATAGATCTTAAAGCGAGTAATTCTTAGATTTAACATGAAAATCAAGCTTAAAACGAAAACAAATATTTTGCTATTAAAGTATAAATGAAACTTAAAACGAACAGAAATTAAATAAACAATCAATGCGAACAAACAAACAATATATATTAATGTAAATGAATAAATAAATCTTAAAACGAGTGAAACTTAAAGTGAATATGCTAATCAAGTTTGAATCGAATAAAAATAACTACAACCAAGAGTTTGGGTATCGTCTCACTGCAGAAGCCTAAAACCTACTGCGTCATTGGCGCTTTACTGAAAACAATTCTTTGAAATATTTTCACTTTTTAACTTTAAGAAATCAAAAGTTAATTAAGATTTTAGGGAATAAATATCAGCATATGTATATTAAATTGACAATGCACATTTTTTCAGTAAACTCATTTGATTTTTTTTTCAGTAAAGTACAAATTATATTCTGGCTTTAGAAAGCATAGGGGTTTTGAACCCTACTCACATTAATTTATGCTTGTTCTGAGTTTGACTCTTAATATTTATTTTAATTTTTGTCCGTTTTGGGTTTCATTTATTTATTGATACTGATTTGGGGTAGTTGTATGCTTGGTAGATTATATGATAGTCCGGACGCCAGGTGTTGAAAATGTGAACCATACCACGACGGAATGGGGCCGCTATGAGAATTAGCCTACCCTCCACCCCCTAAATTGACCATTGGGATTCAAAAACACCAATGGCACTTGCTTACGAGTGGTGGAACACTCCGAAACTTGACATTTTATTATATTTTGGTGTTTCATGCAAGAAAATGCATGTTCCACAAATTTCGAGGTGCAGTTTCCCGCTCAAATAGAAATGCCTAGAAGCCATAGAATGTTTTCATAACAAACTAACACGATTAGTTACAAAAAATGGCAGAGTTAAAAAAATGGCAAAACTATATGAGTCTTGAATAGTCTTGGAAAGTATAGACAAAATCAAATTGAATATTAGATATATAATGATATTAATTGTTGAAAGATCCATCAGTTCAAGATTTTTTTCAATGTAATTTTTATTTTCATTTTCAATGCTGTAAGAACTGGAAAATAATAAATTTGTAATATACGAGTAATTCGTTTTCAGTGAAGCACCAATGACGCAGAAGGCTTTAGGTTTTTACAGTTAAAGAAGGGGGCAGTATCCAAATTTTGCTTGTAGTGAAACTATATTTGTCTTGACCAATCTTGAAAGGAGCTAACAAATTAAACTGAATATTTGATACATAATGATATTAATTGCTAAAAGCTCATCAGTTCAAAATTTTACTGTAATTTTATTATTTATTTTCAATATTAAGTACAAAAGAAAACATTTGTAATATAATTCGTTTTCAGTAAAGCGCCAATGACGCAGTAGGTTTTAGGCTTCTGCAGTGAGACGATACCCAAACTCTTGTTTGTAGTTATTTTATTCGATTCAAACTTGATTTGCATGTTCAATTTAAGTTTCACTCGTTTTAAGATTTATTTATTCATTTACATTAATATATATTGTATGTTTGTTCGCATTGATTGTTTATTGAATTTCTGTTCGTTTTAAGTTTCATTTATACTTTAATAGCAAAATATTTGTTTTCGTTTTAAGCTTGATTTTCATGTTCAATCTAAGCATTACTCGCTTTAAGATCTATTTATTCATTTATGTTATTACTAGTTGTATGTTTTTTGCTATGATTGTTTATTTAATTTCTGTTCATTTTGGGTTTCATTTATTCTTTAATAGTAATTTCTGGTCGTTTTGAGTTTGAATTTTAACATGTATTTGTATCTCCTGAGCTTAAGTTTAAAATGGCCTTTACTTTTCTTTGAAAAACTTATTTTTCGGAAAGTTTTTTTAATTAATTTTTGTTCGTTTTTTACTGCAAAAGTTTCAAGTTTTTATGGCATTGGGGGGTGCTTACTGTCTGATTATTCTTGACTTTAAAAAACGGATCTAGAACTTTCAATTTAAATCGAATGAGGCTTTTTTCAAAGTATAAACGATTACCTCTTTGATAAAAACCTTATATATGAACAATAGACAGCTTGCATAACTTGTGGACAGCGATTGACAACAAGGAATGGATTGAAAAAATAGCTCCAATAAGGGGGGCTTAGACCATTTCACTTGCTGACACAAAGAGATCACGACTGTTTGGAATTGACCTGAATAGGAATTTGTGTGCCAAAACAATTTTGCATCTATCACAGAGTATGTATTTTAACCTTATAATTGAATAATTATAATAGATTTCCTATGTGTTCTTCCCATACAAAACCCCTTCCCATAAGTTATAAACCCCCCTTGTAAGTTATGCCCCAGGGCATAACTTACAACGCCTACCCCTGGGCCCTGGTGGGCTGTGTCGACACCGGAGTTTTTTGTTATCAGAACTTGAACTATTTTAACAAAATATCTGTCTCAAAATTTTTACCTGATGCATGTAGGGCGTGGAGGAGGGAGAGGGGCTAGTTGCCCTTCAATCTATTTTGACTCTTAAAATGTGAACAAGAACTTTCAATTTTCAATCAAATGAGCCCTCTCTAAAGTTTATACGAGCATCCCTTCCACAAGAAATAATATGAAGGATTCAGAGAATCCTTAAATTGCAACCCTTGCCCTGAGGGCTTTGGGGGAGTTGTAATCCTCAAAGACCCAATTTCCAGAACCTAAAACTACGTTTAATAAAATGGCTGTCTTAAAATTTTGATTGGATGTGCTTGGGGAAAAGGTGGGCGTGAGAGGGGGGTTAGTTGCCCTCAGATCACTTTCGACTATTACAAAGGGCACTAGCCCTCGGAATTTCCTATCGAATGAGCCTTTTTTGAAGTTTCTACGACACTGCCTTCTATAAAACCCTTGCCCTGAGGGTTGTGGGGGATTGTCCTCCTCAAAAACATATTTTCTATCTGGAAATCAACTAGGCTGAACAAAATGGCTATCTCAAAATTTTGATTGCATATGTTTGGGGGAATGATGGGCGTGAGGGCTAGTTGCCCTCCAATCACTTTTGACTATTAAAAAGGGCACTAGCCCTTTGGATTTCCAATTGAATGTTTCGGTTTTGAAGTTTCTACGACAACGCCTTCTATAAAAACCTTGTATGCCCCCAGATTATAACTTAAAACCCTTGCCCTGAGGGTTGTGGGGGAGTATCCTCCTCAAAAATATATTTTAAATCTGGAAATCAACTACGCTGAACAAAAATGGCTATCTCAAAATTTTGATTGGATGTGTTTGGGGGAATGATGGGCGTAGCGGGGGGCTAGTTGCCCTCCAATAACTTTTGATTATTAAAAAGGGCACTATTCCTTTGAATTTCCAATCGAATGAGCCTTTTTTGAAGTTTCTACGACAACGCCTTCTATAAAAACCTTATATGCCCCCAGGGCATAACTTAAACCCTTGCCCTGAGGGTTGTGGGGGATTGTCCTCCTCAAAAACATGTTTTCTATCTGAAAATCAACTACGCTGAACAAAATGGCTATCTCAAAATTTTGATTGGATGTGTTTGGGGAATGATGGGCGTGGGGGGGGGCTAGTTGCCCTCCAATCACTTTCGACTATTAAAAAGGGCAATATCCCTTTGAATTTCCAATCGAATGAGCCTTTTTTGAAGTTTCTACGACAACGCCTTCTATAAAAACCTTTTATGCCCCCAGGGCATATCTAAAAACCCTTGCCCTGAAGGTTCTGGGGGAGTGTCCTCCTCAAAACATATTTTCTATCTGGATATCAACTACGCTGAACAAAATGGCTATCTGAAAATTTTGATTGGATGTGTTTGGGGAAATGAAGGGAATGGGGGGGGGAGGGGTGTTCGTTGCCTTCCAATCACTTTTAACCATTAAAAAGGGCACTAGGACTCTTGATTTCCAATCGAATGAGCCCCCTTTGAAGTTTTTACGACGACCCCTTCCATATGAAGTACCCCTGGGAAAAAATAATAAATTAGTAATCAGAGGCAACGCTTTAGCGTTGCCTATAGTAAAGGCCATACGGCTCCAATGTTTTATTATTTATTTTTTTATTTATTTTTTTCCCCAGAGGCACTTCATATGGAAGAGGTCGTCGTAGAAGCTTCAAAAGGGGCTCATTCGATTGAAAATCGAGAGTTCTAGTGCCCTTTTTAATAGTCAAAAATGATTGGAGGGCAACTACCCCCCCACGCCCTCCATTCCCCCAAACATATCCAATAAAAATTTTTAGATAGCCATTTTGTTCAACGTAGTTCAAAGTTCTGGAAATTGTATCTTTGAGCATGACCCCCCCCCTCAAGGTCTTCAGGACAAGGGCTATAAGTTATGCCCTAGGGGCATGTATGGTTCTTATGGAAGGAATGCTCGTATTAACTTCAGAAAGGGCTCATTTGATTGGAAATTGAAAGTTCTAGTTTTCGTTTTAAGCGTCAAAAGATATTGGAGAGTAACCAGCCCCCCCCCTCCACGCCCTTTTGCCCAAATGCATCCGATAAAAATTTTGAGATGGCTATTTTGTTAAAAATAGTTCAAAGATCATATAACAAAACTTCGGTGTCGACACGACCCCCCAGGGCCCGGGGGCAGGCGTTGTCAGTTATGCCCTAGGGGCATATATGGTTCTTATGGAAGGGATGCTCGTATAAACTTTAAAGAGGGCTCGTTTGATTGGAAATTGAGATTTTTAGTTCACTTTTTAAGAGTCAAAAGATATTGGAGGGCACCTAGCCCCCCCCCTCCACGCCCTTTATTTCTTAAAGCCATCTGATAAGAACTTTTAAATAGCCATTTAGTTTTAAAAATAGTTCAAAGACAACACAAAAAAAACTACGGGGTCGACAAAGCCCCCCAGGGCCCCAAGGCAGGCGTTGTAAGTCATGTCCTGGGGGAATATATGGTTCTTATGGAAGGGATGCTCGTAAAAACTTCAGAGAGGGCTAATTTGATTAGAAATTCAGATTTCTAGTTCAGTTTTGATAGTCAAAAGAGATTGGAGGGCAACTAGCCCCCACACCCCTTTTCCACCGAATGTATCCAATAAAAATTTTGAGATAGCCATTAACTCAAAAATTGTTCAAAACTCAGATAACAAAACTCAGGTGTCGACACAACCCCCAAGGGCCAGGGGGCAGGCGTTGTAAGTTATGCCCTGGGGAATATATGGTTCTTATGAATGGGATACTCGTATAAACTTCAGAGAAGGCTCATTTGATTGGAAACTTAAAGTTCGAGGTCACTTTTTAACAGTCAAAAGAGATCCGAGGGCAACTAGCTCCCCACGCCTTCTTTTTCCAAACCCATCTGATGAAAATTTTGAGATAGACATTTTTTAAAAAAATAGTTCAAAGGTCGGGTAAGAAAAACTCCGGTGTCAATACAGCCCCCCTAGGGCCCGGGAGAAGGCATTCTAAGTTATGCCCTAAGGGCATGTATGGTTCTTATGAAGGGATGCTCGTAAAAACTTCATAGAGGACATATTTAATTTGAAATTGAAATTTCTAGTTCACTTTTTAAGAGTCAAGAGATTTAAGGGCAACTAGACCCCCATGCCCTTATTTCCCCGAACCCATCCGCTACAAATTTTGAGATAGCCGTTTTTTTTTTAAATTGTTCAAAAATTAGATAACAAAAACTCCGGTGTCAACACAACCCCCCTGGGCCCAGGGGTAGGCGTTGTAAGTATTGTCCTGGGGGCGTGTATGGTTCTTATGAAAGGGATGCTCGTATAAACTTCAGAGAGAGCTCATTTGATTGGAAATTGAAAGTTCTAATTCAATTTTAAGAGTCAAAAGAGATTGGAGGTTAACTAGGCCCCCCTACACGCCCTAAATGCATCAGATAAAAATTTTGAGGTAGAAATTTTCTTAAAAATAGTTCAAAGTTCAGATAACAGAAACTCCGGTGTCGACACACCCCCGAAGGCCCGAGGGTAGGCGTTTTAAGTTATGCTCTGGGGCACATATGGTTGTTATGGAAGGGATGCTCGTAAAAACTTCTTAGAGGGCTCATTTGATTGGAAATTGAAAGTTGTAATTCACTTTTTAAGAGTAAAAAGTAATCGGAGGACAGCTAGCCTCCCCCCACACTCGATTTATTTTTTTCCCAGAGGCACTTCATATAGAAGCGGTGGTCGATAAACTTCAAAGGGGGCTCATTTCAAAGGGGACAAACTTTTTTCACTTTGATATTATTACTTTGATACCAGTTTTGATACTTTGATGAACATTTGATTTTTTTTAAAGTTTGATTTTGAAATAAGGAATTTTTAAAAACTTGAAACTTTTTGCAATGAAAAACGAACAAAAATTAATTGATAAAAACTTTCCGAAAAATAAGTTTTTCAAAGAAAAGTAAAGGCCATTTTAAACTTAAGCTCAGCAGATACAAATACCTTTTAAAATTCAAACTCAAAACGACCAGAAATTACTATTAAAGAATAAATGAAACCCAAACGAACAGAAATTAAATAAACAATCATAGCAAAAAACATACAACAAGTAATAATATAAATTAATAAATAGATCTTAAAGCGAGTAATGCTTGGATTGAATATGAAAATCAAGCTTAAAACGAAAACAAATATTTTGCTATTAAAGTATAAATGAAACTTAAAACGAGCAGAAATTAAATAAACAATCAATGTGAACAAACATACAATATATATTAATGTAAATGAATAAATAAATCTTAAAACGAGTGAAACTTAAATTGAATATGCAAATGAATTTTGAATCGGATAAAAATAACTACAAACAAGAGTTTGGGTGTCGTCTCACTGCAGAAGCCTAAAACCTACTGCGTCATTGGCGCTTTACTGAAAACGAATTATATTACAAATGTTTTCTTTTGTACTTAATATTGAACATAAATAATAAAATTACAGTAAAATTTTGAACTGATGAGCTTTTAGCAATTAATATCATTATGCATCAAATATTCAGTTTAATTTGTTAGTTCTTTTCAAGATTGGTCAAGACAAATATAGTTTCACTACAAGCAAAATTTGGATACTGCCAACAAACATACAGTAGATATTAATGTAAATGAATAAATAAATCTTAAAACGAGCGAAACTTAAATTGGGTATGCAAATAAAGGTTGAAACGAACAAAAATCACTACAAACAAGAGTTCCGGTATCGCCTCCTTCTCTCAGTGTAAAAGTCTAAAACCTACTGCGTCATTGGTGCTTTACTGAAGACAATATGCGTCTTAAACAGTCTTGGAAAGTATAAACATCATCAAATTGAATATTTGATATATAATGATATTAGTTGTTGAAAGATCCATCAGTTCAATAGTTTATTTCACTCTAATTTTATTTTTATTTTCATTGCTGAAAGAACTGGAAAAGAAAATTTTTGTAATATATTTCGTTTTCAGTGAAGCGCCAATGACGTAGTAGGCTTTTGGTATTTATTTACAGTTAAGGAAGGGGGTAGTATTCAAATTCTTTTTTGTAGTGAAACTATATTCGTCTTGAACAACTTTAGAAAGAACTAATAAATTAAACTGAATATTTGATGCATATTGATATTAATTGCTGAAAGCTGATCAGTTTAAAATTTTACTAGAATTTTAATGTTTATTTTCAATATAAAGTACAAAAGAAAATATTTGTAATAAAATTGGTAAACAGTAAAGCGCCAATGACGCAGTAGGTTTTATACTTTTACAGTGAGAGAAGGAGGCGATACCCAAACTCTTGTTTGTAGTGATTTTTGTTCCTTTCAAGCTTGATTTGCATATTCAATTTAAGTTTCACTCGTTTTAAGATTTATTTATTCATTTACATTAATATCTATTGCATGTTTGTTTGCTTTGATTGTTTATTTAATTTCTGTTCGTTTTTAGTTTCATTTATAAATAGCAAATTTTTTTTTTTGTTTTAAGCTTGATCTTCATATTTCATCTAAGCATTACTCGTTTTGAGATTTATTTATTCATTTATATTAGTACTTGTTGTATGTTTTTTTCCTATGATTGTTTATTTAATTTCTGTTCGTTTTGAGTTTCATTTATTCTTTAACAGTAATTTCTGGTCGTTTTGAGTTTGAATTTTAACAGGTATTTGCATCTGCCGAGCTTAAGTTTAAAATGGCTTTTACTTTTAGCGACGCTATAGCGTTGCCTATAGTAAAGGCCATATGGCTCGAATGATTTATTATTTATTTTTTATTGTTATTTTTTTCCCAGAGGCACTTCATATGCAAAGGGTCGTCGTAAAAACTTCAAAGGGGGCTCATTCGATTGGAAATCGAGAGTTTTTTTTTACCCTTTTTAAGGGTCAAAGGTGTTTGGAAGGCAACGAACACCCCTCCACGCCCACCATTTCCCCAAACACATCCAATCAAAAGTTTGAGATAGCCATTTTGTTCTACGTAGTTGATTTCCAAATATAAATTATATTTCTGAGGAGGACACTCCCCCACAGCCCTCACGGCAAGGGTTGTAAGTCCTGCCCTGAGGGCACATAAGGTTTTTATAGAAAGCTTTGTCGTGGAAATTTCAAAAAGAGCTCATTCGATTGGACATTCAAAGGGCTGATGCACTTTTTAATAGTCGAAAATGATTGAAGGGCAACTAACCCCCATCCCACGCCCACCTTTTCCCAAAACAAATCCAATCAAAATTTTGAGATAGTCATTTTGTTCAACGTGGTTCAAAATTCTGGAAATTAGGTTTTTGAGGATGACAAACCCCCCACAGCCCTTAGGGCAAGGGTTGTAAGTTATGCCCTGGGGGCATACAAGCTTTTATAGAAAGTGTTGTCGTAGAAACTTCAAAAAGTGCTCGTTCGATTGGAAATTTAAATGGCTAGTGCCCTTTTTAATAGTCAAAAGTGATTGGAAGGCAACTAACACCCCTTCTGCGGCCATCATTTCCGCAAACACATCCAATCAAAATTTTGAGATAGCCATGTTGTTCAACCTAATTGAATGTTCTGGAAATTATATCTTTGAGCATGACACCCCCCCCCCCCCCGATGTCTTCAGGGCAAGGGTTATAAGTTATGCCCTGGCGGTTTATATGGTTCTTATGGAAGGAATGCTCGTATAAACTTCAGAGAGGGCTCATTTGATAGGAAATCGAAAGTTCTAGTTCAATTTTTAAGCGTCAAAAGATATTGGAGGCTAACCAGCTCCCCCCACGCCCTTTTTTCCCCAAATGCGTCCGACAAAAATTTTTAGATAGTTATTTTGTTAAAAATAGTTCAAAGATCATATAACAAATACTCTGGTGTCGACACAACCCCCAAGACCCGGGGGCAGGCGTTGTAAGTTATGCCCTGGGGGCATATATGGTTCTTGTGCAAGGGATGCTCGTATAAACTACAAAGAGGGCTCATTTGATTGGAAATTCAAAGTTCTAGTTCAACTATTAAGAGTCAAAAGAGATTGGAGGGCACCTAGACCCCCCCCCCTTCGCACCCTTTTTTCTCAAAACCCATCTCATAAAAACTTTGAGATAGCCATTTTTATAAAAATAGTTCAAAGACCATATAACGCAAACTTTGGGATCGACACAGCCCACCAGGGCCCGAAGGCAGGTGTTGTAAGTTGTGCCCTGGGAGCATATATGGTTCTTATGGAAGGGATGGTCGTAAAAACTTCAGAGAGGGCTAATTTGATTGGAAATTGAAAGTTCTAGTTCAGTTTTTGAGAGTTAAAAAAGATTGGAGGGCACCTAGCCCCCCCCCCCACGCCCCTTTTTTCCCAAATGTATCCGATAAAAATTTTGAGATAGCCATTAAATTAAAAAATTGTTTAAAAGTCAGATAACAAAAACTCAGGTGTCGACGCAACCCCCCAGGGCCCGGGAGGCAGGCGTTGTAAGTTATGCCCTGGGGCATATTTGGTTCTTATGATTGGGATACTCGAATAAACTTCAGAGAGGGCTGACTCGATTGGAAATTGATAGTTCGAGTTCACTTTTAAAGATTCAAAAGAGATCCGAGGGCAACTAGCCCCCCCCCCCCAAGCCTTCTTTTTCCAAACCCATTTGATGAAAATTTGGATATAGACATTTTGTTAAAAAAAAAAGGTCAAAGGTCGGATAAGAAAAACTCCAAAGTCAATACAAACCCCCAGGGCCCGGGAGAGGGCGTTCTAAATTATGCCCTAAGGGCATGTATGGTTCTTATGAAAGGGATGCTCGTATAAACTTCATAGAGGGATCATTTGATTGGAAATTGAAAGTTGTAGTTCACTTTTAAAGAGTCAAGAGCCTTAAGGACTTAAGGGCGAATAGCCCCCCCATGCCCTTTTTTCCACAAACTCATCCGCTAGAAATTTTGAGATAGCTAGTTTTTTAAAAAGTGTTAAAAAATTAGATAACAAAAACTCCGGTATCAACACAACCCCCCAGGGCCCAGGGGGTAGGCGTTGTAAGTGTTGTCTTGGGGGCGTGTATGGTTCTTATGAAAGGGATGCTCGTATAAACTTCAGAGAGGACTGATTTGATTTGAAATTGAAAGTTCTAGTTCACTTTTTAAGAGTCAAAAGATATCCGATGGCCACTAGCCCCGACCCTTCCCACCCTTTTTTCCTCAAGCCTATCTGATAAAATTTTTAAAATAGCCATTTCACTAAAAAGAATTCAAAGGTCAGATAAGAAAAACTCCTGTGTCGGCGCAACCCTTCATGGCCCAGAGGCAGGCGTTGTAAGTAATGCTCTGGGGGCATATATCGTTTTTATGGAAGGGATGCTTTTATAAACTTCGGAGAGGAATTTGATTGGAAATTAAAATTTCTTGTTCAGTTTTTAAGAGTCAAATTAGATTAGAGGGCAACTAGCCCCCATCCCTCCACGCCCTAAATGCACCAGATAAAAATTTTGAGACAGACATTTTGTTAAAAGTAGTTCAAAGTTCAGATGACAAAAAATCCGATGTCGACACAGCCTCCAGGGCCCGAGGGTAGGCGCTGTAAGTTATGCCCTTGGGGTATATATGGTTGTTATGGAAGGGATGCTCGTTTAAACTTCATAGAGGGCTAATTTGATTGGAAATAGAAAGTTGTAATTCATTCACTTTTTAAGAGTAAAAAGTGATCTGAGAGCAGCTAGCCTCCCCCCACACTCCATTTTATTTTTTCTAAGACGCACTTCATATAGAAGGGGTCGTCGGATAAAATTTAAAGAGGGCTCATTTCAAAGGGGGCAAACTTTTTTCACTTTGATATTGTTACTTTGACACCAGTTTTGATACTTTGATGAGGATTTGATTTTTTTTTAAGTTTAATTTTAAGATAAAGCATTTTTTAGAACTTGAAAGTTTTTGCAATCAAAAACGAACAAAAATTAATTAAAAAAACTTTCCGAAACATAATTTTTTCCAAAAAAAAGTAAAGGTTATTTTAAACTTAAGCTCAGAAGATACAAATACCTGTTAAAATTCAAACTTAAAACGACCAGAAATTACTAATAAAGAATAAAGGAAACCCAAAACGAACAGAAATTAAATAAACAATCATAGGAAAAAAAATACAACAAGCACTAATATAAATGAATATTAGATTTAATATGAAAATCAAGCTTAAAATGAAAAAAATATTTTGCTATTGAAGTATAAATGAAACTTAAAACGAACAGAAATTAAATAAACAATCAATGCAAACACACATACAATAGGTATTAATGTAGATGAATAAATAAATCTTAAAACAAGTGAAACTTGAATTGAATATGCAAATCAAGCCTGAAACGAACAAAAAACACTACAAACAAGAGTTTGGGTATCAATTCCTTCTGTCACTGTAAAAGTCTAAGACCTAATGCGTCATTGACGCTTCCAAAATTTATCAGATATATTTGTGAGGAGTGCAGCTAAAAAGGCAATGATTGCCATCCCACCACTTTTCAACGTCCCCCTAAACATATCCTGAAAGTTTAAACTTATCATCCTCATCCGTTCTTGAGATATTGCAGATACGCTTTTTCGATAAACCTCAACATTCCTCGAAGAACCCTCAACATTCCTCGAAGTTTCACCGAATACCCTTAGTCTTTAACGAACATACCTAGAATCAAACATTTCCCCTTTTCCTAATGATAAACCCTGCATGTAAAAGGGCAAATTGCATGATTTACATTTTTTGCCCCAGGAGCCATGGTCGCATTACATCCCCGGAGGCATAAGCTACTAGACCTTTCGAATATTTTGAACAGTATTATTTTTTTTTCAAAATTCATCATTGTTGAGGAGATAGGGCATTGAAGGGGCAAGAGGGGCTTATTGCCCTCCGATCAATCTTCAACATCCCCCTCAACATTCCTTGAAAGTTCCAACTCAATGCTCTCAGCCGTTCCCTTGATATTGCTGATAAGTCCTTGTGACAGTCATCTTGCACACGGTGATTTGGTTGTGTTCTAAAAAACTGTGGAGAGGGGATATATCATCCCCATTTGCACAGTTATTTGACCTATAGACTAGTTAGAACAAGATAGCTATTTCAAAATTTTGATCAAACGTTTTGGAGGGAGGACAACTAAACAGAGCACGAAAAGGGGCTGGCAGCACTCAAACCCCTTTTTTACCTCCCCCTCAACATGTCCTAAAAGCTTTAAGTTAGTATCCACTGCCGTTCTTAAGATATTGCAGATCCTCCTTTTTGAAAACTTGGACCCTCTTCGTGCCTTTTCATTTAGTTTAACATCCCCTCAACATTTTCCAAGGTTTTATATTTATATCCTTAGTCTTAATATACCAAGAATCACACATTTTCCCCTTTCCGAATGACAACTAAACAGAGCACGAAAAGGGGCTGGCAGCACTCAAACCCCTTTTTGACCTCCCCCTCAACATGTCTAGACCCCGGCACCGCACCGGCGGATCGACCGAACGCCGCCGACGAGAGGCCCGGTCGAACGCCGCCGAAGTGTCGTAACGCCGCCGGCGCACCGCAGGCACGCCACCGCCGGCAGAGGCGGTGGCGTTCGGTCGACTTTAAATTATTTTTACGGCAATTCTTTATTGCGTCAACCGCAAAGTCGGAGCTTTTCCTTCTCTTGTGGTTTAGTATTTCGATTTTCCTGATTAAAAATCAAGCAGAGCTTGCACTATCCCCGAATTTTCGGGTATTTCCCCGAAAATCTATGCGTCACCTCGAAAAAAAAATTTGGTTCCCCGAATCCCCGAAAATCACGCAATCACAGTGCCACCCCAAGTGATTTATCACCAGTGACTTTCCCTGCCAAATATTACTTTGTATACCATAATTCTTCACTGCTCTCTTGTTCATTAAGTTTCGTCTCTTTTGTTACTTTGCAAAAAAACCAGACAGATGCAATATGCTATTGCAAATATTGCAATATACACAGTTCTTCATATGTTGACAAAAAAGTATCGTCTTTAAGAAATGAGTTTAAACCAATTCGAATGCAGTTTCCCGATCGCTATTTCTTACATCATTCGTAGTCAAGAATTTTATTTTCAAGTTGAATAGAATTATAGAACGCATTCACAACTATACAGCTTCAGCCTTTTGTTGGATTTTGAAATTGACAGCCGACATATTGTTTCTACAGCTGAATTGTAAGTTTGCAGATTTTTTTTTTTTTTTGATGTTTTTCGATAAGATTTTCTTAATGTTTAATACTCAATTATTGAACACCTGATAGAAAATACAATCTTCTTTCTGGAACATTTTTACACCCCCCCCCCAAAAAAAAAAAAAAAAAAAAAAAACAGCCTTCGGTAGAGACAAAATTTAGCTATAGACTAAGCTATGTACAAGGTTGGGGAATTAAAGATTGAACCGGAAGTTACCCCAAAAATATGATTCATAAATAAATTGTAAATTATTGCCTATAGAGGAGGGGAATAGGGGGCTATCACTTTTAAATGATAATACCTCATTTTTTTTATTGAAAGCAGGGATGCCAAAAGGATAATATTTTTTTTCATTTAAAGTGGAGATAGAAGAAAATGATATCAAATTCCCTGGGAAAGCATTGAAATATTTTGATAGACCCAGGGCCCCCCATTAGGATTTGTTCATTGTCTTGGGTCTCTTGCGATTTCTCATAGGCTACTGGCCTTATTTGGCTTTTGCGTGTGCTCCCTTTTAATTCGATTCTTTGGATCTTATGGAATGCCATGGCGAATCTATCACTCAGTTTTCCAATAATTTGAGGTATACCTGAATAATTTCGACATTTTTTTTGTTGTCTTTGTACCCCTTTACTCATACCCTCAATTTTTTTTTTCAAGGAACACTAAGCTGTTTAACGTTATTTTGCGTGTTTGTTTGATTATAGATTTTTGCGTGCTTGTTAATTATTCAGTAAATGATTTTTCTAATGAAAGCTGAGACGGTATCCTATCAAGGTGGTATCCAGAGGGGGGGGGTAGGGAGGTATTATATTTAAATGATAATAGCTCGAAATTTTATTTATTGAAAGCAGGGATCCCAAAAAGTTCTTTTTTTTTAATTTAAAGCAGAGACGGCATCCTATCAAGGTGGTATCCAGAGGGGGGAGGGGGGTATTGAGCTATCATATTTAAAAGATAATACCTCGATTTTTTTTTAAAGCAGGGGTGCCAATAAGTTAATTATTTTTTTTATTTAAAGCAGTCTAAATACCCCAACTACGCTTGAAAGCTGTTTTAAAAAGAAACTCTTTGGAGATTTCCATGGAAACGACCATAGCAGAAGCTTTGAGCCTGGATGGGGATCAAAGAGGAGTCTAAGTATTTTGACCACAGGTGACTTATTGTTGCGACTTTCTTAAATTTGGTAATTCTTGTAAGCATTTGGAAATCAAAGCTTAAACTCAATAACTGATACTAAGTGTCCTAACATTTTGCTTGGATTAAAAGTGACAAACTAGGATGAACATTTCAACATCTTCCTGGGGCTACTTCAGTCTGCATATTATTTCATTTAATTACACTTAAAACGGATGAGCTTTTCAGTTTTTACGTAAGAAAATAGCTGGCACTTCATTTTTCTTCATAGCGAATAAACTATTAAGTGTTTTTTGTGTCATTGTAATTGATGTGTTCTCATGTGAAGCGTTCATCATGTATTTTTCAATTTGATAAATTTACCCCTTTTAGATACAGTTTATAATTTGACTGATATTAGGTATTTATCAGTTTATAATTTGGAATGAATCCCCATAAGAGAAAAATGAATAATATCCAAAAGAGCAGCCAAAAGCGATAAAAAAGCAGCAGTTCAGCCTTAGCCTACATGACATATATTCTTTGAGGAAGCCAAAAAAAACTTTAAATGCATTTTTTTTAAATTGTAATTAAAAACCAGTTTTTAATACAAGAAGGCTTCTTAGGAATCCAAAAGAGCAAAAAAAAAACAATATCAAAGTCGCCCATTTCAACTGTTTTAAATGTGACAAAACAGATATAGGCAAAGGGCATTATGAAAAAATTAAGCTTCTAAGTTCAAAGTTATATTCAAAGTTTTTACCCAGATAACTGACGAATTTTGTGATACGGTATTTGAAGTTTTATATGCAGTAATGCTCGATGAAAAAAAACTAGTAATTTTGATAATTATTTATGTTAAGAATACATAGCTAATAGATACTTCAACTACTCGTATTATGCAAGGGTTCTGAAACGCCACAGCCATTTCGTTTCTACCAGATTTCTACTTCTCTTGATGAATAACGAAGAAGACCAGTTTCCAGCCAGCGACTTGTGAATTTTTGATCTCCTGAATAGGCTCGAATCTGTTGTAAATTTAAGCTGTGATTTGAGAAAGACTGATGAAAACATTAATGTTTGCGGTCAACATTGATCGCGCCGGCGGCACGCCACCGATATCTTACCGGCGGCGCGCCGCCGGCGTCTTACCGGCGGCGCGGCGTGCTGTTTTTCGTCCCGCCGTCGCCGGTCTTCCCTCATCGGCGCGGCGCCGGGGTCTAAACATGTCCTAAAAGTTTTAAGTTAGTATCCACTGCTGTTCTTAAGATATTGCAGATCCTCCTTTTTGATAACTTGGACCCACTTCGTGCCTTTTCATTTAGTTTAAAATCTCCTCAACATTTTCCAAGATTTTATATTTATATCCTTAGTCTTTTCAAATATACCAAGAATCACACATTTTCCCCTTTCCGAATGATAGATCCTACACGTAAGCAATGGCCAAGTTACATAATTTACAGTCCTTACCACGGGCTGTTGGGGGGCATGGTATCCCTGAAGGCATAGCTACTAGGCCTTTTGAATAGTTTGAACTCAATGGTAATATCACATTTCGACCAGTGTTGATCAGAGGGGGCACCTAAAAAGGACATGGAAGGGGGGAAGAGGCTGATTCCCGTTCAATCCCTCTTAAAGATACCCTCAACATACCTGAAAGTTTCAAATTTATAACCTCAGCCGTTAGATATTGCTGATATTCCATTTTGACAACCAGCAGATCCATAATATATTTTGACTGGGTTCAGTATCCCCCTAAACATTTCCTCACAGTTTCAACTTAATATTCTTAAGCAATTTTGAAGACACAGGATCAAACATGGTCTCTTTTCTGATCATAAAACCTTGTTTGTATACATTGGGCAACTTGCATAACTTACAGCCCTTGCCCAGGAGGATATGTGGTATTACTAGACCGTGGAGGCATAGTCGTTTGAGCTTTGAACTATTTTGAACAAAATAGCTGTCTCAAAATTTTCATTAAATATATTTGGAGGAAAAGGGCACTAGTGAGGGCTGGGAGCCCTCTGATCCTTTTTTAACATTAAAAAGGGCCCTAGAACTTTTGAATTCCTTTCGAATGAGGCCTCTCCGATATACAACCACCCATTCTATATGAAGAATCTCTAGGAAAAAATAATACATTGAAGCCTTAAGGCCCCCTTATACTTTGTTTTGATAACTCCTTTCTAAAAACACATGAACTGGCAATAATTTATCTTTTTTTATTCCAAACATTTTACAAGCGCTCATGTTCGATTCGAAAAAATTTATAACTTATTCAACAATTAATTCAAAACATTGTTTTTTGCTATGTCAAGGTCTTTGCTCTATGTCCTAGAAATCTTGCAGAAAAACAATTTTCCTGAATTTGTTTTAATGTTTTCCTTAAACTTTATGATTGCGAAAAACTTTTACGATCAGGTGAAGACCAAAAAAGATTACTTGGAATATGAAAACTAATATCCAAGTCAGTTCAGAAGGAGATCTTCTAACCATAAGGATGAAGCCAATTGTAAGTGGTTTAATCTCTGTTTTAAACAAAAACTTTCAAGAAATACTGAACAGCAGTTTCCAATTAGAATATAATGAAATGCAATGCCTGAAAAAAAGGAAACAAGCGAATAAATAAAGACATATCCGCATATGAACAATTCAAAATTTCTTATTTTTGTAGTTAGAGATTTGTGAATTATCGAGCATCTAGTGGTGCACTTTCCATCTAAGCAGGATCACTTCTGGTTGGTGTATCTCCCTTTCTAAAACTATGCAAAATATCTTATGATATTAACTTTCTTTGGGAGCCTAAGTTTAAACTACATCAACTTTACAGATTTGGAATCAGTATAAAACAGAGAATCTTTCAGACTTTGTATTGTTTCCAAACTTTCTAGTTCTAGGCTTTCGGCTGATATTAGAAAGGATCGCTCAGCCTTAAATTATGCACCCCTTTAAGAAAATTACGTTTTCCTATTGGTATTTACTTTACAAATAATAATTACAACTAGATCAGCAAAAAAAAGAGTTCACTCAACCAGAGGAAGTTTTTCAGCAAAAACCGTTCAAAACCTGACCTTCTAACAATAAGAATGAAGTTTATAGTGAGAAGCAAAAATTTCTCTTTTAAGTAAAAAGATTGAAAAAAAGCTAGTTTCAGATTTTAGATTCTAAGTCAACTATTTTCTTTTTCCACTCGATCTCATATTTCCCTCCTCGTTAAATGGATTTTATATATTGAGTTTCATCATCTGTCCAGCATTATTGTTCTGTTACTTGATCCAACATTCGTTTCAGTGACATGAGTAAAATATGTTTTTAAGGGGTTAAAGTTTGCAGCGGGAAACTATTCAGTCAGTTTGACAACTTTATATTTCTCCTGTTGATATTTGCTACAGAGATTATAATTACTGCAAGAGTAGAAGCAAAGACCAAACTCGTTGAGAATTTTTTTTTGTAGAATCCATTTGGAACGAGACCTCTTTACAATAAGAACGAAGTTTGTAGTGAGTAGTAAAAATTCATATTCCGTGCGTGTTGCTGCAACTTATACACCATTTCAACAAAATTATATTTTGCTTTTGATATTCAGTATAAAAATATTAATTAGTTAAGGATTAGGAGCAAAGAGCAAACTCAAGGAGAAGAATTGTTTTCGTAGTATCAGTTTAGAACTTCTCATAATAAGAATGAAGTTTGTAGTCAGTAGTAAAAATTCACATTTTGACTAAAAAGAATGAAGAGCCGTTAAGTTCATTCTTTATATTGAAATTCACCATTTTTTTTTCTTTGCCACGCAATCCTAAATTTCTCTTTTTGCCACTCAATCTACAAATAGGCTTGTTTAACTAACACGAGGATATAATGTGTTTTTGGAGGGCTCAAAAATACGCAGCTACAAATTATACACCATTTCAGCAAAAATTATGTTTCCCTCTTGATATTAACTGAAAAATTAATAATTACTTAAATATTAGGAGCAAAGTGTGAGCTCGAGGAGAAGCTTTCTTTCCGTAAAATCAGTTTAGAACTGGACCTTCTCACAATAAGAATGAAGTTTGTAGTGAGTAGTAAAAATTCATATTTTGACTAAAAATGCTGGAAAGTAGCTAAGTTCATACTTTATGTTGAAAATCATCTTTTTTTTTCTTTGCCACTCAATCCCAAAGGTCTATTTTTGCCATTTGTAGATTTGCAACGAGGCTTTTTTCACTAACACGAGAAAATAATGTATTTTTGGGGGCTAAAAATTATGCAGCTCCAATTTATACGCCTTTTCAAACAAAATTATATTTTCCTCTTGATATTCAGTGTAAAATAATAATCATTTAAGGATTAGGAGCAAAGAGCAAACTCGACGAAAAATTTTTTTCCGTAGGATCAGTTTAGAACTGGATCTTCTCACAATAAGAATGAAGTTTGTAGTGAGTAGTAAAAAAATCATATTTTTACTAAAATGACTGAAAAGCAGCTAAGTTCATATTTTATATTGAAAATCACCATTTCTTTTCTTTGCCACTCAGTCCCATTTTTGTCACCCAATCTACAAAGAGGCTTATTTCTCTACAACGAGGAAATATTGTGTTTTTAGGGGGCTGAAAGCTAGGCTGCCAGAAATTATACATCACTTCAACAAAATTATATTTTCCTCTTGATATTCGCTATAAAAAAAATAATTATCTCAAGATTAGGGACAAAGAGCAAACTCGAGGAGAAGAATTTCCGCAGAATCAGTTTAGAACTGGATCTTCTCACAATAAGAATGAAGTTTGTAGTGAGTAGTAAAAATTCATATTTTGACTAAAACGACTGAAAAGCAGCTAAGTTCATATTTGATTTTGAAAATCACCATATTTTTCTTTGCCACTCAATCTCGAAGCTCCCTCTTATTCAAACCTATTCTAAGTATTGAGTCTTACAAGCTGTCAAATACTGCTGTTCGATCGTCTAAAAATTATACCAAGAAGCTTGTTTCCCTAACACGAGGAAATAATGTATTTTTTTTTTGGGGGGGGGGGCTCTAAGTTACAAAGCCACAAATTTTACACCACTCCAGCAAAATTATATTTTTCCTCTTGATATTCACTATAAAAAATAATGAATACTGATAAAGAGCAAACTCGAGGAGAAGAATTTTTCCATAGGATCAGTTTAGAACGAGACCTTCTAAAAATAGGAATGAAGCTTGAAGTGAGTTGTGAAATTTCATATTTTTGACTAAAAGATTGAAAAGAAGCTAAGTTCATATTTTATATGGTTTCTTTGCCACATGATCTCAAATTTCCTTCTTTGTCAAATCGATTTTAAAAATTGGTTTTTACAATATATCAAGTACTGTTCATCCGTTAACTGAATCTTATAGAAGGACACTCATTTTATGAGCAAAAATATGTTTTTAGAGGGCTCAAAGTAATGCAGTCGGAAATCATACAGCCACTTCGTATTTCTACTCGTTATGTTTGCTATAAAAATATTAATCACGGCAAGATTAGAAGCAAAGAGCAAACTCGAGTAGAAGAAATTTTTCGCAGAATCAATTTAGAACGAGAGCAGTAAAAATTTTTATTTTTGACCAAAAAACTGAAAAAAAATTAATTTTAGTCGAAGTTCAAATTTTAGATTGAACATTGCGCATTTTTTTAATTGCCACTGCATCTCAAATTTACCTCTTTTTTAAACTGATTTTAAATACTAAGTCTTACAAGCCGTTAAAAAGTATCGTTCCGCCACGCGAATAATATAGAAAGACGCTCTTTTCGCTGACAAGAGCAAAAATATCTTTTTAGGGGGGTTCAAAATATTGCAGCCTCAAATGATGCACTACTTCTATAAAATGATATTCTCCTCTTGGTATCACTATAAAAATGATTATTACAGCCCGATCAGAAATAATAAGCAAACTGAAGGTAAACAAAATCAGTTTTGAATGAGGACTACAAGCAATACGAATGACATTTATAGTCAGTAGTAAAAATTTATATTTCTTGCCTAAAAATTTGAAAAAGTTCAAATTTTAAAACCACCGTTTTCTTCTTCATGGCTCAATGGTGACTTTTCCCTCTTTTTCCATCTAGTTTTAAAACACTGAGTTTGATAAGCCGTCAGATACAAGTGTTTCATTCAGTGAACTTATTAAAAAGAAGATCGTCTCAGTGACAAAATAGAAAATAAGCTTTTAGACGGCTCAAGGTTATGCGGCCACAAATTATACTGCCACTTTGACAAAATCGAACCTTTTACCGAGAAATTCAAAATAAAAAATAATAATGACCAGATCACCATTAAAGAGAAAACTTGGGAAGTGGAAATTGTTATTGAATCAGTTCAGAACGAGACCTTCTAACAATAAGAATGAAGCTTGTAGTGAGTAGTACAACTTCACACTCTTGACTTAAAGGTTTTGAAAATATCTAAGATAAAATTTTAGCTTTACAACTACCTTTTTTTTATCCATTAGTTAGACTATGATAATTTTTCTATACATAATTACCCTAACACTTTCTTTTTAGTTTGCCTGTCTACTTGTTGCTTTCGCTTTCGCTGCTCGAGCTGAAGATGTAGAAATCCTTGAAGATGAGAAATCCTTACGAACCCCATATAATGTTCCAGCCGACTATGCCGCACCACCCAGTTACGCTGCCCCACCTATGTACGCCGCCCCATCTAGTTACGCTGCTCCAGCTAGTTACGCTGCTCCAGCTAGTTACGCTGCTCCATCCAGTTACGCCGCAGCTCCGGTCGGAAGTTATGCTGCCCCAGCCTCTAGTTATGCTGCCCCACCAGCAGCAGTCAGTTATGTCAATGCTGTAAAAGACACCGGGTACACTGTCGGCCGTTACTACTGCCCAGCCATCGATAAGTGCTTCAACGGCTATCAGTTAGAAGAGTACTACTTTAAATGTCCAGTTCTGCATCCTTACAATTGCGCATATTCTGCTTTTGGATATGGTGTAGCCAAAGGTCTTTATCGACAAAAGCCCGTAGCGGCAGCACATTATTAAACAATTTTTTCTTAAATAAAGCATTCCATAATTAATTTTTTTATATACTAGATCATAAGCTTCAGGTGTTACTTTAAATTTTTGGAGATTGTTCCCGATTTTTCAGAGAAACTCGTGCTGACACATATGTACAAGCAGTAAGAACACTCGTACTTTAGAACAAAAGCTTTAACGGATAAAGAATACTTCCATTAGCAAACTAAACTTGTCAAAAAACCTAAAAAAAAGGTTAAAGATCTGCCAATCTTCTGATTTCCTGCTCCACCCAAACCTACATTAAATTCTGTTTTAATGTAAGACTTGGGTAAAACCTAAATTTCAAATTTATACATTTAGAACATAAATTAGAACGCATGACCGAACCAAACAAATAAAGGCTTTCAATTCGAGAAAAATCTGAACTGAACCCGCAAAAATTTGTTTGGGTCAAACCTTGCCTAGATCTTAAGCATTTCTATGTTGAGCGAAAACTTAAGACGTTACTTTCTTTTATAGGAATTAAATATTCTATTTAATTTTGGATTGGTCCGGAATTTTGAGATTCTTTTACTTTTATCAAAGAGGTATACCTGTACCAAAATGCTCGTTGTAATGTATTTGTTAGTCAATTTCACTTTTTTACTATCTAATGTGTAACCTAATGTGTATTTTATTATATCTTATGGTGAATGGAAATAGCAATGAGTATAAGAGCCCGGATTACGGATCCCTATCCTTGGAGATCATGAGCCTGGAAGAAGAAGAGTTGCTGCAAAACCACAACAAATCCTTGGAAACAGTTAGGAAACACAGATCCCTACTTCGGGAACAGCAATAGTGGAAGGTTAGGAAAGTTCTGAGGAGTAGAGGAACGCAGTGAATGGAAGCCTCCTTTCTCTCTCAGATCTAACAAACGAACCAGAGTAGGGGCCAAGCACCTGGGATAGGGGATCCTGGGGCAGCTCAATGGCAGGGGTTTACGATCTGGCAACCCGACTCAACCAAAGGGCAACAAAGGAGGTATGGCTAATCTATCACAAAACCCGACCCCGGAGGGTGCTCCCGCAAAGCAGCACTCTTAGGCAGACAGGGGAAAAAGCGACGCTCCTTAAGCACCAAATATATAGAAGCATTGCTGATGTCGTAATCTAAGAGGCCAAAATCATGAAGGGCAATCTCGACTTTTGCTCCTGATGTCTTCATATCAAAACTAGAGGACGGCATCATAAGGATAAGATGCCAATAGGAACGGACGGCGTCATGGATGAAGAAGGTGGTGAACGGCCTGGGGCAGGGATACTTAGCTATTGCCCCTTGAGACACCCATCTGAGAAGAAATTTGTACATGGCAGATCAGAAGTTTGTGTCACTCGGAGAAGCTGTCAGGGCTGTTGGTGGCCTGCAACTAGATTCACTTCAAGAAAAAAATTGACCTAACCAACATCCACACTAAAGAGGAAAAACCTTACCCACATATGACAATTGACATGGGCCTGAATAGAGAAATAGAGAAGTGGTATTTCCATCTCCCAGTTAAAATGAGGGGACATATGCTCCTATAACCTGTCTTTAAGAGGGCCGCAGTGTCCATCCCAGAGGAAAATAAAGTAGAACCTTTAAATAACTTAATTTCAAATGATGCCAACATGTGCAGCAATGGTACAAGAACTATGAAACATCGCCAGAAAAGTCATGGAGAAGACAAGAGGAGCTGAACTCCGTATCCATAATTAGGTAAGCACTGCTCCCAGAGAATCCATTCATCATTCCAAAAATTTAGATACTTGGAAATTATCTAAGCACTCCTCTAGAGATGTAGCAGCCATAGTTATGAAAAATCTAATTGCTTATAAAAGTGTAGTGTCATGCTCGGCTTAAATGCCACATGATAAAAAAAAGCACCACCAGCCAAGGTAATAGAATCGTTTGAAGATTTTGAGATTAAAAAACACCAATGGTTCTATCAATTGATGCAAATGCGATCCACTCTTAACGGGGAAGTGCAAACATAAATGAGACATGTCTCGAGTTTCTGGAGTATCTAGCTAATGTTTCTGGTTTCTGGAGTATCTAAGCGGTGTAATCAGGGCTCGAAGCCTCCTTTACGGCAAGAAAAAGAGCAGAAGTTTTAGATTTCACAATAGTCATAGCATGAAAGGCCGGTAAAAGAATGAAATGTTAATAGTCTACCGAAGCCAGGTCGAAAAAGGATTCAGCGGCGGCGGACGCAATTATGCCCGGCGGTGGTACGCCTTCAATTGATTGGCATTTTTCAACTTTTAGAATTTTTTGCTGGTTTTTAAAAGATTAAAAAACTAAAAAGGCATCATTTATTATCCTTCTAAGAAACGGTTTTTGGGGTCTACAGTTATTTTTCAGCTTCATTTCCATGACCGAACCTGAGAAAAAATAAGGAAAACACATAAATCTTAACTTCTCCCAAACATTATTTTATTCCAGATGATCGACAGTGAGACCTTAAACTGCCTTAAAATCAAATTAATCCGACAAAAGAAGGAATTTAAAATTTAATCTAAAGTCAACTCTAAAACTTAAATTAAAAGAATTTTTTGCACCGTATCTGGCGCCAGAAACCTTAAGGGAAATCTTAAGGGGATGTAATGTGCATATCTTACTCCATGTCTAGATTTCCTGGTATTGCAACCCAAATTTCTCTTTTTTGACTACCCTTTACCCATTTTGCATACTAAAAAAAACAATTTTTATGTTCACTTTAACATTGTTTTCCTTCAATGGAATCGCAACAAAAGGTAAAGAGTAAAGGTAAAGAGTACGGCATTAGACTTTACGGAAATCCCCGGCGATACTGATCTCCGTTTCATGACCCTTTAGCCAGAAAGTGCAACTGAGGGTTGGAAGCCTGGCATCCTTTGCTTTCACCCACCCTTCCTCTTTACCTTCCCTAGATTTCTCTAAACACCCATTTAGAGCTGGTTTGCCTCTGGCTAAGCATGCAGAATCACGCCACTGACCCTCGTTCCAAACCAAATAACCAGCAACACCGGGACTCGAACCCCTGTTCTCACGGACGAAGGATTTTATGTTTACCGGGCTAACAAATCAGCTAGGATGGCTCAAAATTTTACTAAACAACCTTTTCGCCTTTCAAAGCTCCAATTAAAAGAAGTAAGAACTACCAATATCTCGATTTCAGAGCTCTCCAAAATTGTTCAAGTCAAGTAAAATTTATATTTCTTCTGACAACGGAAACTAGTAGTCACATTTTATAATCAGATATTATAATCAGCATTGCTGTTCCGACACATGTTTTGATTGAGCAGCCTCGTTTTTTTTTCATGTATGTTCATGAGGAGATTAGAGTTGCTGCTCTTCTGAGATAATCCACTAGCCATATTCAAACAACTGATTGAGGTAGCTGATCCACAGACAGCACCAGAGATTACAGCCTCCTCTTCAGCCTTTTCGAGGGCCCTCTCCTCTTCGTATAAAAGAATTTCTACTGCACTTAAATGCTCAACACAAGTCGAAGTGGAAGATCTGGAGTGTTGATTGGACAAATTCGGTTCACAGGAGATGTGATATCTCCTGTGATATCACATCTATCACATCTATATAAGTACCTTATGTCAGCCACCAGCACTAGAGGCTTAACCATTTTGAACAAGAGTTTCCTTCTTGTCAGTGAACCCATCAATTTCATTTATCTTGAGTGTTTCGAAGTCCAAAATTGCAGCTGTCACCATGAGATCATCCCTTGGGAAGCGAAAGTTGTTTTTCACATTTTCTTTCAGAAGCAACCTACAGCTACTGTCATTAGGTTGCTCCTCAAGGTGACCTTTTAGGAGGCCCCGACAGAGCAGCACAACATTTAGGGTGGGAAAGAATTCTCCCTCAATAGCCTCGACTGTAGTAGAAAAATTTGGTAAAAAAGAGCAAAGATCAAGCATCAGTTCATATTCCTCAGTCATCTAAAACAAGATCAGGTTTCCCACACAAAACACTTGCCAGAGGGCTTTTGTGTTGAATAATACTTTGCATCATACTATATGTTGCATTCCATCTTGTGGGCAAATCCCGTTCTAAGGACCCGCATTGTTCATATCTTGGTAACATAGGAGGCAGATTATCAGCAACCTGCACAATGGGCAACTGAGCATCAGCATCAAGAACCTCATCTAAATCAAAAAAGCATTTGATCGATTCATTGCTATTTTAAATTTGAATTTTTTCGAGAAGGCTGTTAGGAAGACAAAGAATTTGTATATAAGTTTAGTTCTTCCACTTTGTACATGCTTCCATATACATATGTATAAAAACGTTTAGGATGGGGGAGAGGGGGGGTGTTACTTATAAAATTTCTCCACCTTTCTTTCAGGCCTTTGTAGAGTAGCTGCATTTTTGCATATGGTAAAACATTTATAAATAAGGTATTCGAGGAATAGCATGGATAGTCGAAACTCATTTTAATTAGAAAATATTACAGTGTAACGAAGAGGACAGAAACAAGTGAATGATAATCTAAAGTCCATAGTTGACGAGTAGATTCAAAAGCATTTTGAGAGGATCCAAAATTTGTGCATGTACCGTTAGATAGTGGATTTTACGTTAAATTTGCCTCTCAATGTTCTCGGGAAATAATTCGGTGCTTGAAATTTCCGGCGGCGCGCCGCCGCCGACCGTATCGGCGATGGAGTCATTGCCCTGAAGTCTTTTTGGCGACTCGCCACCAGTTTTTGGCACGGATTCGGGGACAACAAGTATCCACAGCATAAGTAAGTAAACAATTTTTTAAGCAGCACTCTAATGAGTTCAAATTCCCTCTCCCAAAACAGATATTTGTCTTCACTAATTTAGTATTTAATAAATTGACCACATTCAACATTTAGAAATCCTGGCAATAGAGAAAAAACTACGTCCACATGATTTTCTCGATTCTAGGCGCTCCCCCCGAATTATTCCCCCCCCCCCAATAAATGACCCCTTACGGAAAATACTCGATGGAAAATACCCCCCCCCCTCTCCACACAAAATACCCACCACAGAATACACCCCCCCCCCGCGGCTGGTTGGTCTCTCCCAAGCCCATTCATTTTCCAAATACATCCAGTCAAATTTTAAGAGAGCCATTTTGTTCAGCATAGTAGAATGGTCCAACGACTGTGCATCTAGGGATACTGGGCATGTCAACCCTCCAGTATTATGCAATTCACTCATTATGCTTTAAAAATATTGAATTAAAACTAAATCAAAAGGCGCTGTGTGCATGGTTACCAATAAGACACCTCGGTAATATATCGGAAACGACTGGGGGTATTAAGCTGAAACTTTCTGGCTACTACTATTACTACTTCTGCTCTTACAATTTAAATAAATAAAAAGAGTGAAAGTGTATCCAGGCTGTCAAAGAGCCTTTTTTTCAGTAAAGTCCAAATTATTTTCTGATCTTGAGAATGGATGGGGGTTATCAGCCCTACTCCTGTTAATTTCTGCCCGTTTTAGCCGGACTCGGCTATTTATTGTAATGTCTGTTCGTTTTGAGTTACATTTGTTTATTAATTGTGACTTGATGTCGTAGTTTTACCCTCGGAAGATCACTTGACTTTATTTCTGCTCATTTTTGTCTTAATGGAGCTTCTCTGAAAAACTTATTTTGCGGAAATAGTTTTTAAATTAGTCCGGACAAGGACAATCTCTTACCTTCATCCGCAGAACGTGTCCTAGCCATCTCAATCTTTTTCTCATTATAGCCCTACAAAGCCGGATTGAACCACATTTTTCTTGTACAGCTTACTGTTTGAGATACAGTCAGTCAGTCAGTCGGGTTCTTCCCAAACAATCCGCAAGGAAGTTTCCCAAACTTCCCAAAGCAATCCGTAGGAAGTTTCTCTGGAAAACAGAGAAAACCTCTGGAAAACCTTCGTTGTTAGGAGCACCCACGCTTCAGAACCATACTTGACCACTGTCATCACTGGAGCTTCCAACATTCTAATTTTGGTTCGCAGACTTATCTTCCTATTCTTCAAAATTTTTTCACCTGTGAAAAGACACCCTGGGCCTTGGCTATTCTATTTTTAACATGTTCACTTCACCCACCGTCTTTAATAATAATACTACCTATTTATTTGAAGCTGTCGAATTGATCAATATTCTCGTTACCCATCATTACCTTTTCACCTTTACATATTCCTAGTCTTAGCGACTTAGTCTTCCAAACATTGATTTTCGAACCTATTCTTGCAACCTGAACTCCAAAACCTCTATAAGTTAATTCATTTTGATAACATTTTCATTTAGGATACTTAAATCATCAGCATAATCTAAGTCTAGGAGAATTTTACTTCCTTATTTGACTGCGTGTTCTCCCATTGCCTTTGTTGTGCTCCTTAGGGCAAACTCCTTTAAAAGGATCCATATAAATGGGGATACAAAGCAACTCTGCTTAACTCCTGATTCAATATTAAGCCTGCTACTAACCGCATTTCCTACCTTAACCGCAGCAATATAATTCTCGTACATACCACTAATTAATTTAATGTATTAATCTGATATACCAAAAAGAATAGGACCTTCGCTAAAGGTCTTCTATCAGCTGAATCAAACGCTTGCTCATAATCTATAAAACTAAGGGTTAAGGCTCACCGTACATGAATAATCAAAACAAAATTTGCATGTCAATGTTACTTTTTTAGGCTAAATAGCTTTCTCGAAATTTTGTTCTGACTTAACTTACGAATTGACTTGCGTAACGAACTTCTATATTCGTATATTTGTATTACGTATATTAGGGAGTTCGCTCCCTAGTCAATAACTCGCTCTCTACGCTAAAGTTCAAATTTTGTTCCGATTCTTTAAGGATGAACCCTTAATCACAGTAAATAAAAAAAACAAGTTTTTTTTTTAACTGAAAGTAAGGAACGACGTTAAAGCTTAAAACGAACAGAAATTACTCCGTATATGAAAGGGGCTGTCTCCTCCTCAACGCCTCGCTCTTTACACTAAAGTTTTTTATTGTTTAAAAAAATAGAGTTGTGAGAAAGTAAAACTTTAGCGTAAAGAGCGAGGCGTTGAGGAGGGGACAACCCTTTCATATACGGAATAATTTCAGTTCGTTTTAAGTTTTAACGTCGTTCCTTATTTTCAGTTAAAAAAACTTGTTTTTTTTTTATTTAATTTTTGAACGTTTTTGAATTAATGCAGGTTTTGATTTTGGCTCACCGTACATGAATAATTAAAGCAAAATTTGCATATTAATTTTACTTTTATTTGATTAAATGGCTTTCTTGAAACTTGGTGAATTATAATGGTGAATTAAGATTTTGTTAAGGTATTTTTTTTTGTTTTGTATTTATGGAAAAGAAAAGAAAAGTTGTTAAATTTTTTTTCATTTATTTAGTTTTTGTTAAAATTTAGAATAGGTAAGTGGTAGACACCTGTAGAGTATTGTGTTTTCTTCAATTATTATTTTCTGGAATTCAGTAATGAAACCAGTATGCCTGTATTGTGACAGGCTAGTGTTAGTGAGATTTTTTTCACTTTTTTGCATTCGTTTATTTATACCATTTTGTTAATATGTTTCTAATTATTTTTAGGTTATATCCTGTTTTTCTGGAGTTTCACTTACGTTGGATGTGGGACCACGGACCCTCCAAGTTATAGTAAGTTATTCAGTTGGTTAGGTGTGGTTGCAACTACCATCCTTTTCTTTTTTTTATATATATGTTTATAAAAAATGGTAATTGTTCGTAATGATCGTTTGGATTGGCTTGAGAATAATCCATTGAGTGTTTCGGATTCAGGATTAGGGGTACTTCACAGGGATTTTGATATGGGGGTAGATGATGTTTTTCAGCAGGTTAATTATAAGTGCCCAGTTGATTTACATACTAGACTGGCACCGGATAAACTTGGCATTTTTCATCTCAATTGTCAGGGGTTAAATAGTACATTGGATTATTTGTCGGAGCTGTGTATGCTATCTGATTTTCATATTCTTGCACTTACTGAAACATGGTTAATGAATAATAATTCTGGACTATTGGATATTTTAAATTATAATATGTATGTTAAGAACCGTACTCACCATCAGCATGTAGGACTTGCCCTGTATATTAGAACTGACTGGAATGTGAAGGTTAGGGATGATTTGTCCGTTAACAGAGAGATGATTTTTGAGTGTTTTGTTGCGGAGGTTGATAAGAATGGTGACCCATTTTTTATTGCTGTTTGTTACCGCCCCCCTTCAGCTAGTGTAGATTGTTTTTTAGAACTATTAGAGCAACAAATGGACCTTCTAACTCGTAAGACATGCCGTGTTTTATGTGTGGAGATTTTAACATTGATTTGAAATTGTTAGTATCTAACTTAAAAGCCCGGATTTTTTTGAATTTAATGTTAGGTTATGGGATGCATCCTGCTATAAATATTTGTACTAGAGTGACGGAGTCATCTTCATCTCTAATTGATAATATATTTTTGAATGTTCCCCATGATCCGTCGAGTGTTGTGTTAAATGATGTTTCGAATCACTTTGGTTTGGCAATATTAGTTCCGGGAATATTGAAGAATATTAATATTAACAGTGATGCTCGCCCTAAGCCTAAGAAATTATTAGTTGATTCAAATGCTATTTCAAGATTTAAGCTTAGGATAGAACAGTTAGATCTTAAATTTTTACAAGAAGAATTAGATTTAAATTTGAAGTTTGAGCTTTGGTATGGCAAGATTAAGGATACGTTTTTGGAATGTTGTGAAGTGTCAGGAATACAGAAGAGAAGGGTGTCTCCGAATAAACCTTGGATTACAAAGAGTTTGTTACAGTCAATTAATAGAAGACGTTTTTTATATAAGTTGTCAACAAGGAGCAATGATCCTCATGATAAAGTAATATATAGAGTTTATAATAGTAGGTTAAATGCTGTACTCCGACAGGCTAAGGTAGAATATTATAAGGTTAAGTTTAAAAAAGTTGAGGGTAACCCGAGTAAGACTTGGAAATTGATTAAGTCGGTGACTTGCCCTGGTAGCGCCTTGATCCGTCCAGATAATATAGGAATGAATAATAATGTTGTAGATGAGATGTGTGATCACTCCGTTACTATTGGCAGCGTGTGTCATCATCGGTGCCAGTATTTGATCAAGATGGAGATTTTCGTCAGTTCCTACCTGAAGATTGTGATGTGTCTGCGTACCTTAAATCTGTAACTATTGATGAATTATTTGATGTTATAAAAAATATGAAAAATGGCGCATTAGGAGGCGATTTTATTTCATTGAAGGTTTTGAAGTCGATTTTACCTGTTATATCTAGTCATTTTTTAGGACTGATAAATAATTGTTTAAAAGCTGGAATATATCCCGATTGTCTAAAGTGCGCGAATGTTATCCCGATACTTAAAGGAGGGGATAAGAATTGTTTTAGTTATTATTGACCGATTTCTTTACTGCCATTTATTTCTAGTGTTTGAAAAGTTGATTCATAGTAGGATGGTAAGTTTTTTCGAGAAAAGACAATTTTTTAGTTCTAGTCAGTTTGGGTTTAGGAGTCATCATTCTACAGAGCCTGCAGTTTTGTTTTTAACAACTTTTATTAATGATGCTTTAGACAAGGGTCTGAAGATAGCTTCGATATTTTTGGATATTATTAAAGCATTTGACTCTGTTGATCATGATATACTAGTTCAAAAGTTATATTGTAGTGGTATACGTGGTGATTTTTTAAATATGATAGTTAGTTTTCTTAGTGGAAGGACTCAGTGTGTCGTGATGGATGGAGTTACATCTAAAATTGAACATATTTCGATTGGAGTACCCCAGGGTTCCGTTTTGGGCCCTTTGTTGTTTTTGGTTTATATTAATGACCTTTGTAGAGCTTCAAGTAATGTGTCTTGTTCTTTAGACCTTGATACTTACGGTACTAAAGGAATTCTACCATGGTTTGCTGATGATGCCCATTTTACTGTAGCTGCTAGAACTGAAAATGAGTTGATGACTATATTGAAACAAGGTATTTCTTCGATTGAAAAGTGGATGCGAGTAAATAAATTGAAACTGAATCATAATAAGTTGAATTTTTTGACTTATGGTAGAATTACTGGACATTATCCATGGATTAATAGGATAGAAGTAGGGCACCATACTATTGCAAGATCTACTAGTACTAGATACCTAGGTGTTATAATTGATGAAAGCCTTAGTTTTAAAGACCATATTGCATCTGTTAGGAGCAAATTGTCTCGTAATATTGGTATTATGCGTAAACTTAGGTATCTTTTTCCGTGTGAAATTCTGAGAATGTTGTATTTTTCTATGGTTCACCCATCTCTCATTTACTTTTGTATGGTTTGGTCGAAAACATTGGTAACTCACCTCCATCCGCTCTGTGTAACGCAGAATATGGCAATTAGAGTTTTGTATGGTAATCAAATTGACCTATCTGTATCGGTGAGGCATCTTTACCGAATTCTACCGTTGGCAGGAATATGTAGAATTCTACCGTTGGCAGGAATATGCGTATTCTGTAATGCTCTGTTTATGTTTAAATATTTAGCTACGGAGTTACCATCATGCTTTTCAGGAATGTTTAGTCTTGCGTCTACTATTCACGATCATTTGATACGATCTTCTCAGTTGGTGCGAGGACCAGCTATGGTCACGTCTAGGTCTAGGTTTTCAATTCGCCATGTTGTTCCGTTTGTTTGGGAGAGTTTGCCAGAGGATTTGAGGAATGTTGGGGGTTTGCAGGAATTTCGTAAGTTGCTAAAGAACCATTGTTTTGATGTGTATATTTTGGATGGATTATTCTGTGCCAGTTAAGTTATGTTTTTGAGGAGGGTTTAGTTGCAGCTGAATATGATTATAATTATTATAATTTTGCTGGGTGTTGTTTGGAGGTTCGCTGGTTTTCGGGTCCGGTAAGTTGAGCTCTAATTATGTTTTTTCTTTTTTATTGGTTTTTTGATTTATTAGGAGGGTTTTCTCCCACACAAGCATGCTTCAAGGAATCGATGTTTTATATTTTTTTTTTAAATAAACCCAGTGTTACTTGTTTAATTTTATTTACGAACGTTTTTATTAGCAATAAATATACGTAACTTACGAATTAACTTACGTAACGAACTTCTATATTCATATATTTTTAATACGTACATTAGGGGGTTCGCCCCCTAGTCAATACCTTGCTCTTTAAGCTAAAGTTCGAATTTTGTTCCAATTCTTTAAAAATGACCGCTTAATCACAAAGGCCGTTAATTAGAATAAATAGCTATTATGAAAGTACTAAAAAATCTTTGGCTTAAAGAGCGAGGTATTGACTAGGGGGTGAACCCAATCATATACGTAATATTTTCTGTTCGCTTTAAGTTTTGATGTTGTTGCTTACTTTCAGTTGAAAAACTTGTTTTTTTTTTATTTAATTTCTGATCTTTTTTAAATAATGCTGGGAAATCCGGCGTACCCTTCATAGCAATGTCCCTTCCCCCATGAAAACTTCCTTCATGGAAAGATCCTCCCACGTAACCACCGACCCACCCACCCCCCACTACCAGAAAAAAATCCCCTCTGAAAACGACTGTATACTTCCCAATAACCAATGCTATATGTTAACATTGGGTAAAGTTCATAACTTTCAGCCCTCCTCCCGAGGACTTCGGGGATTAAGCCATCCTAAAAGACATATTTATCATATTTTCGACCATGCTGAACAAAATGGCCATCTAAAAATTTTGATTGGGTGACTTTGGGAAAAAATGAGCGTGGGAGGGGGCCTAGTTAGCCTCCATTTTTTGGTCACTTAAAAAGGGCACTAGAACTTTTAATTTCCGTTCCAATGAGCCCTCCCACGATATTCTAGGACCACTGGATCGATACGATCATCCCTGGGGAAAACAAAAACAAGCAAAAAAAACAAAAAACAAAAAAAAAAAAAAATAAACACGCATCCGTGATCTATCTTCTGGCAAAAAATGCAAAATCCCACATTTTTGTAGATAGGAGCTTGGAACCCCTACAATAGGGTTCTCTGATATGCTGAATATGACGGTGTGGATTTCATTAAGGTTCTATAAACTTTAGGGGGTCTTTCCCCCTTTTTTCGAAAATCATCCAAATTTTCTCAAGCGCGTAACTTTTGATGGGTAGGACTAAACTTGATGAAACTTATATATTTGAAATTAGCATTAAAATCTGATTCTTTTGATCTATCTATTGGTATCAAAATCCCGTTTTCTAGAGTTTCGACTACCATAGGCGCCTGGTCGCTCCTTACTTACAGTTCGTTACCACGAACTGTTTGAAAGGCCGTTAATTAGAATAAATAGCTCTGATGAAAGTACAAAAAAAACTTTAGCGTAAAGAGCGAGTTAATGACTAGGGGGCGAACACGAACATATACGTAATAATTTCTTTTCGTTTTAAGTTTTGATGTTGCTCCTTACTTTCAGTTGAAAAAATTGTTGTTTTTTATTTAATTTCTGATCGATTTAATGCTTTTTAAATAATGGTGGGAAATCCGGCGCCCCCTTCATAGCAACGTCCCTTCCCCTATGAAAACTTCCTCCGTGGAATAATCCTCTTACTTAACACTCGACCCCCCCCCCTAAATACCAGAAAAAATCTACCCTGAAAACTTCTGTATACTTCCCAATAACCAATACTATATGTAAACATTGGGCAAAGTTCATAACTTGCAGACCTTCCCCCGGGGACTGTGGGGGATTAAGTCATCCTCAAAGACACAGTTATTGTATTTTCGAACCTGCTGAACAAAATGGCTATCTCAAGATTTTGATCGGGTAACTTTGGGAAAAAAAGAGCGTGGGAGGGGGCCTAGTTGCCCTCCATTTTATTTGTCACTTAAAAATGGCATTATAACTTTTAACTTCCGTTCGAATGACCTTCCCGCGATATTCCAGGACCACTGGGTCGATACGATCCCCCCTGGGAAAAAAAAAAACACGCATCCGTGATCTTTCTTTTGGGAAAAAATACAAAATTTCACATTTTTTCAGATAGGAGCTTGAAACTTCTATACTAGGGTTCTCTGATACGCTGAATCTGATGGTGTGATTTTCATTAAAGTTCTATGACTTTTAGGGGGTGTTTCGCCCTTTTTTTCGAAAATCAGGCAAATTTTCTCAGGCGCGTAACTTTTGATGGGGAAAACTAAACTTGACGAAACTTATATATTTGAAATCAGCATAAAAATCTAATTTTTTTTATGTATCTATTGGTTTCAAAATTCTGTTTTTTAGAGTTTCGGTTACTATTGAGCCGGGTCGCTCCTTACTTACTGTTCCTTACCACGAACCATTTGATTTTGATTAAAGCCAGCATGATCAAATACAGTAGTATATGAATTATTTTAAGAAAGTGTTATACAGACCATTTTCATTTTATTATATTTTATTATTAGTCTGACTTCTAATTGATGTATTTTAATGGTTGCTCCCATGTAACGAACGAACCCTAGCCCATAATAACCAAAAATTCAAAATCACATTTTGAAAAAAAAAACTGTCAAGTGAGAACGAATCGCCATTTGAGCCTTATTTAAGAATCACAATAGAAGTTTGAAGCGAAAAGAAATTTATGTGATTTTAAAAAAATAGTCTGAAACTCCACAAAAACGGTGTCGAGTTGATATGAAAACTGCATGATTTAGAAAAAAAACATGGCTGAAAACTCCACTTAGTCGAATTATTGTCCCCCATATTGACCAGCAAGGAAAATTACTTTTTTTTCTCATGGGAGGCAGTGATGTGCCTATTTTTTTATTTTTGTTTCTTCTTTTTAACGACCACTAGTGTGGCACTGAAACACTAGTGTGGCACTGAAACGAACACTAGTGTGGCACTTGGAAAGAAATTGCTATGTATAGAGCCTTTTGCAAGTATTAAAAATATAGTATTAAAATCGAATACATTTTTTGGCAAAAACTATATCTTCATATACAAAAGGATGTAACAAATGTATCTTTTGACAAGGGCCTAATCAATTGATTCTGTTACTTGATTACCTAAAATATTGTCATGTTCATATTTAACTAAAAGCAGGAATGATTACACCTCAAACTATTGTTTAAATGAATAAATAACGATGTCAAGGCCCAATTAGTTAAAGAATAAAAAAACAACAACAAAAAGGAACTGACAATGGAAGACATTTATATACAGCAATCCCAAAATGCGAAATGAACTCCCAATCACAGATTTCTAGCATGGCTGCAAAAGAAGTTTACGAACTATTACCTTTTTGAACAAAAATACGGCAATAATAGATAGCTACAAATAAACAAAATTCAGTTAAAACCAACAGATGCCCTTAAAAGAGACATAGGGAAACCGTATGCCATATTACGACTATTTCGTTCCAAATTAGACTGTCTCAGTATCATTACGATGAAGTTACGTGTTATAGAAAATGATAATAGGTATATCTTTTGTAAAATAGCCGTAATTATTTTCCTAAGTCAAACTGAATTATGAATAAAAATACTCTCAAATAAATTATACAAAAAAAAAGACTTATAAGCGAGGATTAATAAGTAGATGGATTCTCCGGAAATTCTGAGACCAAGAATTACGAAGTTTTACATGCAAATTTTTCGCTTAACACAGTATTATACTAATAAACGTATTTTAGCCCTGATCGTAGTAAAAACTATTCTGACTCAAATGCAAAAAATAAAATCACTATTCGGAAAAAGAGAAAATAATTCAGTAAATTATAATAAAACGCTACACGTGCAAGTATAGATAATTAAATCGCAATAACAATATATACATATAGCGTCGCAACCAAAACAGAGGGTCACGTTTATTCACTATTAGTATTTGCAGAGGCATATTAAACTCACAGGAGATCCTAAGAGATTCATTCTTTAATAATAAGAAGACGAAGAATGAGGTAAGGGAAAAATTAACTTTTCGTTTTCAATGATGAAAACGAAAAATTAATCAGCATTTACAACTTAAGGACTGGTCAAATAAGCAATGTAAGCATTTTTATTTTTTTAATCCTTGAAAAAACCTATTGCTGTGATAAGCTCTAAAAATTCAATGTTGCTCGACAGTTACATTATAAAGATGTGAGACATCATTTTTGGTCTTGGGCAAAACAATATTGATTTAAATCGCGCTACATGAGCGATGAAAGACAAATGATGTGAAGAGGTTTTGCTAAACCTTCGACTACAGATTCTGTCTCTTTCCACGAAAAATCTTGATCGTCACTATAAAAATTGATAGGAAACAGTATGTATATAAAAGATAGTTTAATCCTTAAGAATACATTCAAAGATAGTACTCTTTAATAAAAGTTGGCATGCTTCACCTCTTTATATGTGTTGGAGAATTAACCTATGATTCTATGATTCCGTACCCGACCCGGCAGGTAGCAGTTTTGGCAGAATTTAATCAAAGTGTTTTCATTATTTATGTTTTCAAGCTGTAACGACTCGTATCTAATTTCTTATACAACACTGCCTATACATTTATAATTAGAATGAAATGAAATGTTAAAGACATCTAAAATTAAAAGAAAAAACAATTAGCAATGAAAACAAAAACTCTTTAAACTAATAATGATAAAAGTCTCAATATTTGTACATTACATTCGGAAGCCTTTATTGACGCAGACAAAAAGGGAGGGATAAAGCATGCATAAAAAGATGAGAACCAATAAGAGCGCTACACAAAATAGATTGGAACGACAGAAACTCAAATCTGATAAACTGTAGTTGTTGTTTCTAAACACGTCCAGTATGATAGTTCAATAACAAACATGAGGCAGGGTGACGCCTATATACTACTGTGCATGTCCAAACTTTCTTCCGATATAACATTCAAAAAATCGGAAATGTTTTTATTTAAAAATGTTATGGATAACCTTGATCAAATTAATTAAAATCACATACAAGTTCACATAAAATCCTTTCAAAATCACAAAAAAGCCTTTTTATTTTCTTGTGCATAAGAATTGAGGGTATTTTCATTTTTAATTTATTTTTTATTTTATTCTTTGTTAATCAAGCCGACGTGTGTTGGCTTTTACTAAGGTTTATTTCATTTTGGCCTTAACTTATTAGGTTCAAACTTATTCAAAGATGAGCGTCCAAATTTTTTTATCTTCTTCATTGTTAGAAGCATAGAAGGCCCCAGCCTGTTTTTTAATCAAACTAAGATAATTTCTTAAACCATATTGGCCTGCCATAACATAAAGAAAGAAAATGATCAAAAATGGAATTTTTAAAGGCAAAACGAAATTACGGTTGTTCGTTAGTATCCGTCGACGGAATTTCAGAATTTTGAATTTTGTGCAAATCGCGGATATTGGCGAATGACTCACTTTATGGTTGTTAGGTATTTGATTTTAATTCTTAGAATTTTGTCTTTTATTGAATTTTACTTATCTTTTAATTTTTTTGGCTCTTTTTCTCACTGGTTTTGTGGACTTGCGCGTTTGTTTTTTTGTTTTTTTTTTTTGCATTTTCCTTGTTTATATTATTTTGTTCGCGCTGAAGAAGAGAGGCGGTTGTTCTCTCGAAATATTCGCTTCGTGTGTTTCTTCAGTATTTTCATTTGGCCTTTAAAAACCCCATTTTTTGATCATTTTCTTTCTTTATGTTTAATCAGACTATCACAATTAATATACAATCTATACTTTCCATCATTTCCATTTACGCTACTCCTTTAAAATATATTTTTTTTAAATATTTATGGACTCTTTAGAACCTTGAAACGGCCCAAGGCAATTATAAATAATTTGTGTGTGATCAAGCAGTCTGTTCCTATGTGGAAGATCAAACAAACGTTTCACAACTGCTGGTTCGAAAGTTTCCGGTCTTTAACTACACTAAGAGAGGAGTCTTTCTATAGTTCTTGAGGGAAATTTTGTACTGGCAAAACTACACAATTTTGAACATAGGCTACAACAGCATAAAACAGCAATAGATTCCTCCTGAAAGTGTAACAAAGACCAACAACATTCGAACCAGCAGTGCGGAGCATTTATTTGATTTTCTACACCATAATATGATGTTTGATCAAACAAAAAAACTGATCTCTGCCTTAGACTATTACAATGTTTTGAGGAAATCACAGAAGTAAAAAAAAAATATTTCTAAGGAGACAGGTATAAGTAGAAATGAGAGAGTATACCTAATAGATTCTACTTATACTAGTTTAGTAAAAAAAAAAAAAAAAAAAAAAAAAAAAAAAAAAAAAAAAAAAAAAAAAAAAAAAAGAGACCGAAACCTTGAATGCTTGTACTGATGAAAAAGATGGAAAATTTCGGATACTTAACCGTAGACAATTGTGAACTTAATAAATAAAGCTCAGAACGAAATAAGCTTTGGAAAAAGTTAGCTTAATTTTGGCTCGATTAGCAAAAGAAAAATTGTACTATGTTTTTCAAACATACGAATATTAAAAGACTTTTGATCTACATCTGATTTTAATTTATATTTTAGACTTTTAAGTAGAAAGTTTGTTTCAGTTTGCAAGAATATCATATCAGAAGACACCTCGGACATATCCGACATATGCTTGTGATTGGTCAAAACTTGTCCAAGTCTTTCGTTTTTATTATTTTTATTTTTTTTATGTTTAACGTTTTTTATATTTATTTTCATTCGTTTCAGCTATTTTCAGTTTCATTTTTTTCTTACTTCACCAACCCTCTTTTCTAGTTGATATAGGCCTCCAGAATCATAGCTATGTTATTCGGAGCATTATTATTTATTGTATGAAAAAGTTCATTTTTCACTCTAAGCTCACTGAATTATTAAAAGTTTTAACCTTTTTCAACATTCTTCTTTAAATCTTATCATACAATCCAAAATCCCCAGGTCTAATAAAAGTAATACATTTTATCAACAAAACGAATATTTGGTATTTTTACAATGTCATTCTATGACTTCATAATCATTTCCATAAATCTTTTACATTCCTTACATTCTTGTAAGAAAAGGATAAAAAAGTTACATTCTTCTAATAAACAGATAAAAAATAGCCTCTATTTTATTCTTTGGCTATCATTATCATTCCTGAGCATAAATAACAAGTACCTAGGGTCAATCTGTCCCTTCGATAGATTTAACATCTTCTTCAAACGAGGTATATATTGTATTAACAGCAATAATTTCAAGGAAATACTGTTGTTTATGATGAAAATTACGCATTAAATTCTTAGGATTCTAGTATGCCTAACCTAATTACACCCGTTTGGTGTATTGTGCTTCAGGAGCAATTCTAGCATTTTTGAATTGTTTCTTCGTTTAGCATAATCAATACATGAAAGACCGAATTCATCCTCAGCTTTAGGGTTTAATCCTTGCTCCAACAGGAAACATGCAGCCTCCAACTGATTTTTCCGAACAGCCTGTTTGAATAATATAAATTGAATATAGATCATGAAAAGACACAATTAATAATAGATAAGGATTTATTTATAACTCGCTGTATAATAAGGAGATGGAACAAAAACATAAGAAGGTAAACCTACTATACGGCCCAAGAAAAACTCTTCAACATATTAAACATTAATCTGCATCAAACATAAAAAAATCAATATCAAAATGAAATTTTATCACCAAAACAAAAACGTCAAAATGAGCAAGAGAGGACCAAACCGTAAGTAAGCCTTTAACTTCGAACTTCGAAGTTAAACTTCGAAGCCAACTTCGAAACTACGAACTTCATTTAACTTCGAAGCCAACTTTTTACATGGCATCCTCGGTTCTGGTACGAACGAGGCAACTGTAATAAATACTTGAACTGATGAAAATACATTGTTAGCTACAGAAGAGAACAAAAAAGAAGGAGCTATTCCTCCAATGTCCTGACAGAGTTTACTTTTTACATGACGACTATTTCTCTTCCACAAGACTTTGCTGACAGCTTTGGATTGCTGCACTGCCTTAGTGGCATCAGCAGAACAAGCATATTCATTGCGATAGGCGTTTGTGAAAGCAGCTCTGAAATATGACCTTGTTCATGACATGGAAGAATTGAAGAGAGATGTCGAGGTTTGCCTCGTCAATATATCGAATTATGTAGAGGAAATAATAGGAATGAAAATATAAGGAACAAAAGCCACCTATGGAAAATGTCCAACTGGCAATAATTTGCTGAATGATTTACGGGAGGGGATGTGTTCCATATAACAAAAAATCATTGGAAAATCGTCTGCCGGCCAAAAACAGCTTTAAATATTGTATCTTCAAAGCTATATAGGAGTGAAAGTAGTTATGGAACCCCTAACTTTTTGATGGGGATACAATGAAACTTTTGGGGTGAATCTTTTTGACATATGTACTTGTCGCAATGGCAAAGTTCAATAATCCGTATTTCTTTCAATTACAAATGTAAAATTACTTACGCTGGAAAGTGATCAGACGTTGGAGTCCGCAAGTGTGACTTGCTTTGTGAATGTGTTGGGTCAAGAAATCCTTATGTATGCAACGATTATTTTGGCTTGATAACTAATTAGAGGAAGTTGCAGAGTGCATTTCAATTAACGTGTTCGAAATTGTGTTATATGAGTATTTTTTCTGTTCCTCTTCTTTATTCCAGGTTAGGTTGGGCTCGTAGCTTTTGATGGGTAACATTAAACTTATTTGTTTTATATATTTGGAATCAGCAGAAAAGGACAATTCTTTAACATATTAATTGTTATCAAAATTCCTTTTTTCACAGTTTCGGCTACTACTGGACGGAGTTGCTCCTTGCTTACAGTTCGTTAGCATGAACTGTTCGATGAATAGGCTATCTAAAAATTTATATCGGATGTCTTTGAGGGGAGGGCAACTACAAGTGGGGTGAGAAAGTGGCTGGTGTCCCTGAAACCATTTTTAGACTCTTAAAAAGGGCACTTTATTGAAAATATCATTTTTCAGTCGTATGAACCCCCTCTAGCGCTTCGATGAGATGACCTGCCATCAGGGGCTTCCTGAGGATCATTTTATTGGGGGGAGGGCGATCTTCGTAAATTTTACCGAATCGCTACCTAATTTATGCCGACTTTTCTGCAGAAATCAAGAATTTTGCTAAATTTTCGGCCGATTTTGCAAAATTTCGGCCGAAAATTTCTCCTTCGGTGAAAATTTTACCGAATGCCAAAAAAGTTGTAGGAGGGTGGCACGCCCCTCCCCCCCCCCGGGACGCCCCTGCCTACCATACGAAGTGGTCTGGGAAAAGAATGATACCTTGAAGCCATGTCTTTACTAAGAATGCGCTGTTGCGCTGCCGGTGTCACAAGCATCAAGCCTTTATAAAAAAAAAATCGGGTCATACAGCTCTTCTAGGTCAACAGCTAGGACTTAGAAGTCTTCCACATTGTGTGCTATTTCACTCTATAATTATGTCTCCCCAATCCGCTAACTTTTTTTTCGTATTTCTACTCTCTCTACGTTTTTGCTTTTGTTCTGCCCTCTATTTTTCTCTTCTCCCTATCTTTGTCCTTTGTGTTTCTCTCTCCAGGTCCAGGTCTAAATGCAAAATTTAGCCTAATATAAGCAGTTCAAAGCAAATTGAAGCTGTTGTATGGAAACCTAAACGCAGAAATGTTGTTTTGGCCCCAATCTGAGTAAATTGAAATTTTGATATATCATCACAGGTTTTATCGATCAAGCATTGAATTTTGTGTCAAGACTTTGGTATACCAGAGGTTACCAGATTTCTGGCTAAGTATAAAGAAGACAACGACAATTTTGTAGTGGAAAGCTGAACATCAAACTAAACAAAAAAATCTACGAACATCTAAATCCAACAAAAAAATCTACGAAAAGAGTTGTAACCATCAAGCGCACGTTTTTACTCATATTACCGAAAGATTATTAATCAGAATAGTCGATTTAGTTGGAAACCTCCTTCAGATCACTTTTAACCCCCTGATTCTTATTTTGTCAGATTTCAATTCCCCCCCCCAATCTATTGACAAATTGAGAAATTCTAGCTATTTTGCAAGGCAGTTGATTGAGTTTAGCATCCAAGCTTCATCGGGGAGCCATGCAATTTTTCTGGCAATTTATCCTGCACAGCAGCAACAGCTGCGTAAATTAATGGTGAGATTTCTTCAAGACAACATGAACCCTGGAAGAGACACCCTTGCGTTAACATAAAGATAGCTCAATTTTTCATTGATGCAATTCATGAATATTTTCTTTTCTCAACAAATTTTGCTATGCGAAAAGCGAACCTGGAGCTAGATATATTACTCTTAAAAGAGGAGTAATCCTCGTTGCTACGACAGTGGCAGTGGACGCGGTTTTTGCAAATTGTATTTCGTCCAAACCATGGTACAGTCAAATATTTATAATAGTCTAATAAGGAAAAACAAGGGAGAGGGGATGTTGGAACCGTTGGTCCCTGTTTCGTTCAGATAAATGCCCTTCCCAGATTCTTTTCTTTTGGTCCCTTAATTATTCTCTTTCCCCCTAGTAATAATTATTAATTGCCCCTCAATTTTGGCTGCGCCATTTTCGTTCCTTCTTTAATTGCGTAGTTTGTGAAACAAACCACGAGGCATTAATTGCGCAGTCAGGGATGATTCGCCATAGTTAAAAAACTACTTCAGAGAACAGGTTTGGTCCGAATTGTCGGGGGGTGAAAGGAGGGGCATAAAGCAAATCCATTTGAAGTAGGGCAGTAATTAGTAAGCCTTTGGATTGGCTGGAAAAATCCACCTACCACCCATCGCAGGCACGCGGCCGGCTGAGCGATCTGGGGGAAAATTAGAAGTGTGATTTTAGTTCCGTTTGAGTTCCTTTTTGTAAGCGTGACTGAATACAGTAAGATTTTTTATACTATATAATCTTTGACTTTTTATCCTAGGTAGAGTTCAAGGAGATAGTTAGAAATATTAACGGTAACCCAGGGCGGGTACCCTTGGCCTTAAAGTGGCCCCTTTTACCGTTTGATCACGCTATCATACCCTAAGGCAGGGTATATTATATTTTGGGTACTGACGTACCCGATAGATACAGAACCAGTGTGGCAGACGCGGGCATCCCATTATATTTTGGTGTCGTTAAGGGGCTTACCCCCTCTAGTAACTGGCATAGCACCATTTTTGCGCCATTTTTGCACCAATAAGTGGTGACCCTCGTACTTAACCACACCAATACTGGTGGCATTGTAACCTACCAGTATAACAGGGGAGTACTTGTTATGTTTCTTAACCTTAAGGGCTTAATCTTAGTTTATGGCATAAATACTAGAATTTAAAAAAATGGAATGGTTTTAATTTTGCCTAGACTGAAACACTTGATTGCATATTTATTTATTTATTTATTTATTTCCCTCAAAAACGAGGAGTATAAAAGATAATTAAATAAACTCTTCAAAAATCCAAATAACACACCATCAAACATAGCAACAATTTACAAATTGCCCAAAAGAAAACTTAATCAAATGCAACAAATAGTAATAATGAAATCATGCACTTTTTAAACTATAGAAAAAAAAGGAAAAAGATTATGAACATAAAGTATATTTTCAGATTTACGGTAAAAATTATTTATTTTTACCTTGGCTATTTCCAACGGCTCTTTAATTTTAAATTTTGAAACTAATTCAGAATTACTAAAGGAAATTGGAAAACCAAGTAAAAACTTACAATATTTAAAATAACAAACGCGAATTGCTGAAAAATCACAAATTTTAAAATCTCGAAGAAGAAGGGAAGGATAAAGAACATGCGGGAGGGCAACTGCATTAAAAAGAGAACCTAGAATTTCACGACGATAAACACCACGTAGCCGTATTATGGAACCAAACGCCTTTCTAATTTTTTCTTGAATATGTAAAATTAGCATCGACTTAGATTCACGAGCTGAAGCAGAATAAGGTAACCCAAGATAAACAACAGCATCAGAAACCGGAAATGATATATTTCTATCGCAAATTAATTCAGCTCGGTCATTAACATTAACGGGAAAATATTGACATTTTTTAATACTAATAGAAAGGCCACGAACATTAAGCAGACTAGAAAGGGAATTAAAATTCTTAATTAGACTAGCTTTAGAACGGCTCAATAGGATAATATCATCAGCATATGCAAGAAAAGACACATCCCGTCCCCAAGAAATAAGGGTTGTAGATAAAGAACGAAGACACTCCGCCAGACATGCGTTAAAAATATAAGGAGATAAAACCCCACCCTGTCTCACGCCCCGACCCACGGAAATTGGATTAGAAAGAGAATCAGAAGTATGTGCAAAAATTTTTATCCTAAGCCCCGAATACCAAGATCTAAGAACTCTAACCACAGAAAGGGGAATCCCACCAGAAATAAGAGCTGAAAGAGCGGAAGCATGCGAAATATTGTCAAAAGCTCCTTTTATATCAATTAATAGTGTATAAAGTGGGGAGCCAGTAGATCTTGACTCCTTAATTATAGTATCAAACGTTGCATGCGCATGGTCGCAACCCATTCCTTTTTTGAACCCTACTTGATTAAGACCAACATCCAAATAATCAAAAAGATCCTTTATACATAATTCAAAAAGTTTACCAATCATAGAACCCTTCGTTATCGGCCTATACGAATCACAAGAACGGAGATCTCTTTTACCAGATTTTAGAATAGGAGTTACCACCCCAATCCTAAAAGACGGAGGAACAATACCAAACTTGAGAATAAGATTAAAAAAAGTCAAAAGAAGAAGAAGAAAAGAAGTTGGAGCAAATTTCACATGATTTGAAAAAATCCCATCATGGTCTTTAGAGGATTGTGGCTTTAATTTACGGCATGCACCCAACAAAGAATCAAACGAAATAGAAAAATCATGCGAATTAAAAGAACTGTTTAAAATTATATCAACATGCGAAAGTTGTTCAGGATCATCACAAGATTTCGAAAGGTTTGCAAAATGAGTTTCCCACTCAACAAGAGAAGGGCCATTCTTTTTAGAAGGTTCATTAACTCTCTTTGTTGAACGTAGAGCTTTCCAAAGTTTCTTTTTATTCATATCAACTTCAGACGAAGCATCCATAAGCAAAATATTATTATGACGACGAAGCTCCGACTGGAAAATTGCCTTCTTTTTTTTCATGCATAGAAAAGCCGGATGAAGATCACGCGGTTTTCCACTATTTTTCCAATGTCTAAAAGCTAATTTAGATTCATGATTAGCATGTACAAGAAACGGATTTGACGACCAAAAAGGTTTTTCAACATTGGGTTTACACTTTTTAACTCCAAAAGTTTCTTTAGCACCATATTTTAAGCAATGTAATAACTGAAGATATATGCAATTAAGCTCAAGCTCTATGTTATCTTTATGACACTTCAGAATATCAGGTACAACTACTTTTCGAGCTAAAGAATCAACTTTATCTTGGTAAGCCGGAATCAGTTTTTCATCCCAGATAATTCTCTCAAAATATTTAGGGCGAATTGGAATAAAATTAGAAGCAGAAACAGAATCATGAATTACAGAAAACGATGTCAAAAACTGAATAGGTAAATGATCACTTATCGGGAAATCCGGGATAACTTTTACTATAATAGATGGGGAAAAATTAAAAAGTACATGGTCAATATTACTCGTACTCCCACTCCAATGAGAATAAGTAAAATCAAGTGTCTTACGGCAGATATTAAAATTTGGTAAAGACGAAAATAAAATTGTGCTACGTTCATTTACACTCTCAAGATCACAGTTAAAATCACCAAAAATAAAAATACGTAAACTCGAATCTAATAGGGCAATAAAGCTACTAAGTCTATGGCAAGCTGACGTAAAGGCTTCAAAAGACGAATCAACATGATAGTCAGTAGGCAAATAGCAATTGACCAAAACACAATCAAAAAGTTTGCAGGCAAGAAAAGACTCATCAGCACAAGATAAAATAGCACTAAATTCTTTAGGAACAAATGTAGCAATGCCACCCGCAGGGCGGCCTCCGGTAGGCCTCGCAGGAACGGTAAATATATCATGTAGACTTGAAAGGGAACTTAACATATTCAAAGAATGGTCCAACAAATGATGCTCTTGCAAACATAGTATTGAACTATTTTCAGAAACAAATTCATTCAGCACTACAAATTTGCCAATGACTCCATTCGAATTAAAGGACGTAATCGTAGAACCAATATTCATTTAAAAAGCTTTTTCATAGCAGGGCAACTGAAACTGTAAGACGGGTGGTTAGTTGAGTTGCAATTTGCACAACAAATGGGGTTAGTACATGGAGTATTCTTCGTTGATCTATGATTTCCACTGCAACGAGCACACTTCAGAGTAGAAGAATCACAGTTTTTTTCGGTGTGAGAGGGACTTTGACATGCGAAACATCGTTTTGGAAGCACCTTGTCTTTCTCAACTCTGTAGAGCTCGTAACCGAACTTAATCCCATGGACGATATAATATTTTAAAAATGCTTCGGACTCAAACGACACCTTTATTGTTCTCGACATTCCAAGGCGCCTGAACTCCAGAATCCCAGGCAAAGTGGCTGCTAGAGCTTCAATGTCGAACTCGATATCCACACCACGGATTATTCCGAAAAACTTAGGCTTTCTAGTATTGATAAGACAATCAGGGAAGGAATCCTTTAGATCACAAGAAAACTTTTTCCCAGATTCAGCCGCCACAGTGATAAAAATCAAATCATTGGTCTTTTTTATTTGCTTGATACAGCCCGAGCCGAATTTGTCCAATTCATTTTTCCTGGAAACAGGGTCACGTAACGAGGCTGGCGGATTAGCGATAGTAATAGTCTCTACTGAATCAGAGCTGATGGGGAGAGGAGGCCAATCAGGTGAATTTAAAGGGGAGGGGGAGGGGGAGCCCAAGTTGGCTGAACACTTTGACAGCGAGGACTGTAAGTCTTGTTCAATTCTTTCAAGAGAAGTAATGGATTTCTCCAGCTTTCTGCCATAATCACTAACAAGTCGATCCAAACGTACATTGGAATCAGATTTTAATAAAGGGCAATCTCTGAATGAGCGAGGCACTAATACAGGCCATTTGAAACCTTTCTGGTCAAGATCCGAGACCATCTTCATAATATCTTTTGCTGTAGCAAGTTCCGCAGCGTTGCCACGTCTCATTACTCTCTTTATAGGAATTCCAGAAAATTTCCAAAGCAGATTTTTCGCATTCACCAAAGCCTCAAGGCTGTAAAAGTTCGCCACAGTTTCAATAAGCTCCGTTTCTGGAATACCATTCGCAAATGCATCGCAAATAAAAAACAGGGCAGAGTTCACAATTACATGAGAAATCCCATCTGCAATTACGAAGGTTTTTGAAAAATCACAGAATGAATCAGAAGAATCATCGCAGGCAAAATTATTCCGCTTTACCTGTTCATTTGGGCAATGATTATCAGTCGAATCGTTAATCACAGGTGCTTCCTGGCTAACAGCCAAGAGAGGGTCTTGAGACGCAGGGGTTACGGCATTCAGTGGCGTCAGCATATTTATTGAAGAATTTGGGTGCTCACTCTCTATTGGGTCACTAGAAAATTCGGTAGCGGCTTTGCAAATAGAACAGATCCAGTTAGGAGTATTCTTTCTATCGGAAACGGTGATCCCTGAACAAGAGGGATGAAACAAATTGGAACACTTAGTGCATTGCAACAGCGTGCCTTTCCCCAAAGAACGTTCACAGTTAGGGCACACTTTTGGAGACATCATTGGCTTGAAAAAAAAAAAAAAATATCACCCCAAAAGACAAGGGAAGCGTCAGCCCCCGTTACCTTATCCCCGCAATTTAAGGGAGACTCTCCCGGCAGGTACAACGGCACTTGCTACGGGTTTACTGCCCCTCTTCTGCTTGTCAATTATGGTTACGCAAAATTGAAATCAGCACAAATCTATTTTTGTAAAGTGTAAATAAATGTCCAGAAACTAGGTCAGTAGATTACAACATTTTTAATCCGTATGAATTGTTATGACAGAATGGTTGCACAATTAACTCCGGTCACTGAATTAATTTAGGATCCTACCGAATTTCAAGTTGATAAAATCCAAAAAAGGTGTTATCACTTTCAAGGCTAAATGAAGACTGATATGATATGAGTAGCTCAGTGTATATAATAAAACTTATATTATAACTCATTTTCAGCAGATATTAATTAAAAACATACCGACTGAAGAGCTGAGTGGCCACAACAATCCGGTTGATTGAATTGAACACCAGCCATTTTAAAGCATTCCAGTGATCCAAGGTCTCCTGCCTCCGCCTTCCTAAAATAAAAGGTGATATTTGGTAGGCTATTGAAAATATGCATTTTCTTTTTATAGGTCCTTTTAGCAAGAAACTTATAAAACAAAGAAACCAGAAAACATAAACGAAAAGAGGATTTGACAATAAGGAAAGAAGATTATTTCATGTCCGTTTCTTTTTTCAAGCCATTAACTGAATCAAGCGGCGTGGTTAAGATGTACGTTTACAGGGGGGAAGGTCTTTAGGCCTGGCTCCTAAAAAACCTTAAGACTGTATCATCATATCCAATTATTATTATATCCAAATATTTATTATATACCCAATAATAAGGGGCGTCGTTTGGGGGTGGCAAGGGGGGTCGGTTGCCCCCCCCCAATAATGTGGAGATATAAAATATTATACATCCCATGCCCTTTGACTATCCAGATATGGACCCCTCTTGCCCCCCCCCCCTCCCCCAATAAAAATGCTGGAGATTCGCCCCTGCCAATAATCATTCCTACATTTTTTTTTTCACGTCATTCATGCATTTGTGCGTTTTCCTTTAGTTGGTCTTGTCCCTCACCTATAAAAAATTCTTTAATTTTAATTAAAATTTCCTTTAATTAAAATTCTACTTCAATTTTCGTAATGAAGGTACAAAACAAAGTATTTTTCAAAATCTAGGGAGGGAGGTAGTTAGTTTTTTCGATATTTTTTTATGAAAACAAAACATAGTTTTCAAAATGTAGTAGAAAATTGTCCCCTCCCCTGCCTCCCAGAAGCAGGATATATGTTCAAAGCATATTTAAGTATGAAATTATAGTGAAGTACATTTTGGCTAGAATAAGCCTAAGGGAGGACTGAACACTGAATGACTAAATGACTAAACACTGTAAGTTATATTTACAGCTCAGATGATGGGCGTAATCAAGCAATAACTAAAAAACAGTGGTCTAACGCACCCAAAGTTTTAAGACCATACGGAAATCGAATCAAACTAAACAGTTTTTTCATACATGGAAATATTTATCCTTTTTTTTCGCTATCACTTCTTTTTCTTAGCCCTATGATTTGGCATTGCCAGCAATAGATCTTCTTTGACTATCAGCTAACATCGGAAAATAGAATTAAAAGGAAATGTTGCGAAAAAGAAAAGAACGTACTTTTCGAATACTGAAATTAAAGTAAAAATCCGAAAATTTATAATTCCGGGATCTTTTTTTTAACCATGATTATTATCGTGATTTTCTTCGTTTGTTGTTGACGTTTTGACAAATAAAGACCAAATTATTCAATATACAAATCATTTTCAGAATTGCACCACTGGCAACCGAGCCTTCAACAGGGTTCAAAAGAGAGGAAGGAGTTGCCTCACGCTTATTTGTGGTCGCTACTTGTAAATTTTGATTTGCCTTGTGATGTTATTAAATAAAAAATCAAGTTTTTTAACTGAAAGTAAGGAACGACGTTAAAACTTAAATCGAACAGAAATTATTCCGTATATGAAAGGGGATGTTCCCTCCTCAACGCCTCGCTCTTTACGCTAAACTTTTTATTGTTTAAGAAAATAGAGTTGTGAGAAAGCCAAACTTTAGCGTAAAGAGCAAGGCGTTGAGGAGGGGACAGCCCCTTTCATATACGGAATAATTTCTGTTCGTTTTAGGTTTTAACGTCGTTCCTTACTTTCAGTTAAAAAAAACTTGTTTTTTTTATTTAATTTTTGAACGTTTTGAATTAATGCAGGTTTTGATATTGACTCACCAAAATCTACATGAATAATTAAAACAAAATTTGAATATTAATTTTACTTCTATTTGGTTAAATGGCTTTCTCGAAACTTAATTTTATTTACGAACGTTTTTATTAGTAATAAATATACGTAACTTATGAATTAACTTACGTAACGAACTTCTATATTCATAGATTTTTAATACGTATATTAGGGGGTTCGCTCCCTAGTCAATACCTTGCTCTTTAAGCTAAAGTTCGAATTTTGTTCCAATTCTTTCAAAATGACCCCTTAATCACAAAGGCCGTTAATTAGAATAAATAGCTCTTATGAAAGTACTAAAAAATCTTTGGCTTAAAGAGCGAGGCATTGACAAGGGGGTGAACCCAATCATATACGTAATATTTTCTGTTCGTTTTAAGTTTTGATGTTGCTCCTTACTTTCAGTTTAAAAACTTTTTTTTATTTAATTTCTGATCTTTTTCTTTAATAAAGATGGGAAATCCGGCACCCCCTTCATAGCAATGTCCCTTTCCTCATGAAAACTTCCTTCATGGAAAGATCCTCCCATATAACCCCCGACCCACCTCCCCCCACCTACCATAAAAAATCCCCCCTGAAAACGTCTGTATACTTCCCAATAACCAATACTATATGTTAACATTGGGTAAAGTTCATAACTTTCAGACCCCCCCCCGGGAACTTCGGGGGATTAAGTCATCCTAAAAGACATAGTTATCATATTTTTGACCATGCTGAACAAAAAGGCTATCTCAAAATTTTGATCGGGTGACTTTAGGAAAAAAATGAGCGTGGGAGGGGGTCTAGTTACCCTCCATTTGTTTTGGTCACTCAAAAAGGGCACTAGAACTTTTAATTTCCATTCCAATGAGCCCTCCCACGATATTCTAGGACCAATGAGTCGATACGATCACCCCTGGGGAAAAAAAAACAAAAAAACAAATAAACACGCATCCGTGATCTTTCTTCTGGCAAAAAATGCAAAATTCCAAATTTTGTAGATAGGTGCTTGAGACCTCTACAGTAGGGTTCTCTTATACGCTGAATATGATGGTGTGGTTTTCATTAAGCTTCCATAACTTTTAGGGGGTCTTTCCCCTTTTTTTCGAAAATCAGCCAAATTTTCTCAGGCGCGTAACTTTTCATGGGTAAGACTAAACTTGATAAAACTTATATATTTGAAATCAGCATTAAAATCTAATTCTTTTGATGCATCTATTGGTATCAAAATTCCGTTTTTTAGAGTTTCGGTTACCATTGAGCTGGGTCCATTGCTTTTAGTAAAGCGTAAATGGCAGTTAGGCCTTTAGAGGCCATAGGGGGGGGGGGGTGGTAGCCCTAATCAAAATTTGTTTTAATTCATGTTCGTTTTAACCTTGATTTGATTATTAATTTTAATTTCTGCTCATTTTAAGTTTCAAATCTGTTCACCGAATGCAGCATTTGTTATTTTTGTGTTTGATGTCATGATATCATCAAACATTGTAATTTTGGTCACTGATCGAAATCTGGAAATAGCAGTTTTGTTCAAAATGTCCATTAACTATGCCTCCAAGGATGTTATGCCTCCCAGAGCCCTCGGGAAATAGGTCGTAAGCTATGCAATTTGTCCATTGTTTACATACAGGATTTCTCATTGGGAAAGTGGAAAATATTTGATCCTGGGTGTTTCCATAAGTGCTATTTCTGATATTTCTGACTAAGACTAATTACAGCTGTGACAACTTGCGACTGTGACTACTTGTGACTGCGACTACAACTACTCGACTGCAACTACTTGCGAAGGGTTGGTCTTAGAAACTTTGAAGGGGGCTCCTCCAATCGAAAATTGAACGCGCTGTGGTGCTTTTTAAGAGTCAAATGTGATAGGGGGACAACCATCCCCCTCCCATGCCCTTTTCAGCTCTCTTGCCCCCAAATACATCGGATCACAACTTTGAAATAACCATTTTGTTCAAAATAGTCTAAGGTTAAATAGCTATGCCTCTAAGGCCTATTACGTCATTTACTCTTTACCGGAAACAAAATATATTTTGAGCAATTTCTTATGATTACAACATAGAAAAACAAGAAAATAATGTTAAGAAAAATATTAAATCCTGAATTGCTGTGGTCTCCTGCAATAAATATCATTGTATATCGCACATTCAGTTGATTTTCATTTGTTACTTCTAGTCATTTTGATTATTGCAGCAGTTTATTTTTTTTTCGTCGATTTTTTTTTTTAATTAAAGTAGACTGTTCAAAATACATATGGATTTCAATAAAACACATATGACACAATAGGCTTTAGAAAGTTTACTGCTAGGGAGAGTGGGCAATAGTCAAACTTCTGTTTGTAGTAAATTCTTCTCGTTTTAAGTATGACTTGATTCTCCATTGGAATATTTACCCGTCTTAGGAGTAATCTTTTCATCTATATCAGTATCTGCTGTCTTTGTTTTTGATGTGATTATTTACACCATAAAGAAAGAAAAACGAGCAAAAATGGCGTTTTTAAAGGCCAAATGAATATACTGACAAAATACAACAAAGCGAATATTATTATTTATTTTAGTTTCTGTCTGTTTTGGTTTTCAGTTATTCTTTGACAGTATTTCTGGTCCTTTTAAGATTGAATTATTTTATGGCTTTTATTTGTGTAAGTTTTAATATGGCTCTTTACATTTCATTTGAAGAACTTTTTTTTCAGAAACTTTTTTTTAATTGATTTTGGTAAAGCGCCTCATTCTTTTAGTCTTTTTTTATGTTGTTGGATCTGAATATCCAAATAAGGCATGTATTGAAAGCGCTGTCCAACTTTAACAAAAGTAACAAAAATATATGTAAACAAATTTTTGTACACAGCGACCTTGATAATGACTAATATTTTTTTGCAACTTTTTGCGTTTTTTTTTTTTAATTGGTGACTCATCTAATAGCTTTAGCTTAATATTTCAAGAGACAAGGAGTAGTTTACTTGATAAGAATATCTGCCAAACAGCTCTGAGGAGGTAGGTGGGCTCCTGTCTTCAGCAGAAGGTCAGCTATTTTAACATCGCCTTTTTTGCAGGCCAGCATGAGAGGATTGTCTCCATTAATGTCTCTTGAGTGAACTGAGACACCATTCAATAGGAGATATTCTACAATTTCACGATTGCCTAAAAAAAAGAAGGATAATTATTTTCTGTCTTGCGGACAATTTAGACTTTTATTTAAACCAAATAAGGAAATCGAGTTTTTTTTTCAAACGAAAGTAAAGAGTGACATTGAAATTAAAACTAATATAAATCATTCTTATATAAGGGAGGTTACCCTCTCCTCAAAACCCGCTCTTTCCGTTAAAATTTTCAACTGACAAATTCTACTGTTTAAAGAAAATGCACATCAATAAGGAAATTGTGAAAATATTTTTTAATCCATTTCAGCTGCCCTTGTCTTTGAGCAGTCATTCTTAAGGTATTGCGACAAACTTTAGTCAAACTTTAGTGTAAAGAATGGGATCTAAGAGGGGACAGCTACCACCATATACAGAATAGTTTTTGTTCGTTTAAAGTTTTAATGTCGCTTATTACTTCATTAAAAAAGAATTTCCTTTTTTTATTTCTATCCACCTTTAATGCCAGATCCAGGGTTACTCTGGATGTGAGAGAAGCAACCACCCCTCAACCCCACTTGGTACAATAGAGTTTAACTTTAGGAGAACAATGTTGCAAGAAAAGGATTCATTTTAAGTTTTAAAGTCGCCGACTATTTTCGTTTAAAGACTTGTTTAATTTATATTTGATTTTCTGTCATATTAAGGATATTAAGTATAAAGCAGACTGCCGCCATCATCGGCCCCCTCCTCTGCTCCTTACCCTAAGTTTATATTTTCTATATTAATACTTCAACAGTAACATCACAATCTAGGTATTTTAGATCATACTTTTCATAAAGCATAAGTTTTACCTTAGCATAGAAAGAAGCAGGCTTGGATTGTGGCTGTTCCCCATGCATAAAGAATAATTTCTGTTCGTTTTACTTCAATGTTTTAATTATATATATATAAATATATATATATATATAAATATATATATATATATATATATATATATATATATATATATATATATATATATATATATATATATATATATATATATATATATATATATATATATATATATATATATATATATATATATATATATAATATATATATATATATATATATATATATATATATATATATATATATATATATATATATATATATATATATAATATATATATATATATATATATATATATATATATATATATATATTATATATATATATTATATATATATATATATATATATATATATATATATATATATATATATATATATATATATATATATATATATATATATATATATATATAATATATATATATATATATATATATATATATATATATATATATATATATATATATATATATATATTTTATATATATATATATATATATATATATATATATATATATATATATATATATATATATATATATATATATATATATATATATATATATATATTATATATATATATATATATATATATATATATATATATATATATATATATATATATATATATATATATATATATATATATATATATATATATATATATATATATATATATATATATATATATATATATATATATAGTGACCCAACTATCTGAATTGTTCAATAAATAAGCCCGTTTACTAAATTATTTTCACTGGAGAATTCTCAAATGATCCTTGGAGTTTAGCATTCCTCCAATTTATCCCCTATCCCATGTGTAAGCATGAATTGGATGTATAAATTAGCGAGACATTTTACCGATTTCAGTGGCGACAAACAAAGCGTCTCTATTATTAGCATCCTTTGCTCCTAAATCGACTCCACACTTCTTTAAATCTTCCAGTCGGGCTATGCTACCAGCACGCACTGCGTCGTATAAAAACGATGGATAAAGTACTGCCTGAATGTAGGAAAGAGACGTCCCGTTCGCCAGAAGGGGCAGAAGAGCTGCAAGAGACTCTAATGGGCTCTTGGAGTCAATATCCAATCTGAAATAAAACGATTATTACAGTTGACAAGAGTTGAACAACAAAGAAATATATTTATTGTCGTGCAATTTCAGTAGTTTAATTGTTGGATAAATAACAGCCTGTGTACGATACGTGAAAAGGGGAAAAAGGTGCAAATTTGGAGGGCGGGCTGATAAATCTGGAGGGATACACTTTTGTGTTGCTATATAATAACACAACTAACTGTGGCAACACTGGAGTTCCTACAGTACTCCATACATGTACAAACACGTGGCTTGGACTTACTTTTATGTCTTTACTCAAAACATCTTAGCCCTATTTGGGCCTGAATTATGGTTTTACGATGCAAAGTGACAGAAATCGCCACTTTGCTATGGCGAATATTCTGTTGTTGCCCCATAGGACACTAGAAAAGGGCCCTTTCAAATGAACATTTGTCTGACATTCCACGCCACTGTTTCAATGCGGTGGCTTGTAGGGAAAACAAACAAACAAATAAATAGACGAACAAATAAGAAATACAGCGTTTTTATAAACATGGACTTGAAAATCACGGCCTGAGGTTTTCTCGTATATAGAATTTGATCGTATAATTTATATCAGGATTTTGGAAGTTACATCAGGATTTAGGGGTGTTCTTTCTCTTTTCCATTATTATACAAATCTTCTTATACTGAGAATTGTTAATGGACGACCTTGAACTTAATTAATTTTACAGAAATTGAATAATCATAAAAATATGATTATTTAGACGCATTTTATGATACCAAAATTCCTTCGTTTTAAATTTCAACTACCATTGGCATGGTTTACTCTTTACTGACAGTTCCATCATAAACTTTTTTCTTTAACACGAACTGTTTGATACCACTCTTTTCTCTAAAAAAAAAGTTTTTATTGCTTTTAAATGTAGCTTCAAAATAAGCTGACTATGGATTTTATATGAACTACTTGATTCTTTCGCAACAAATATGCCAGGGTGCTACATTGCTGCCCCTGAAATTACCAAGCTATATATATAGTTTCTCAACAATTTTAAACCGGTTGCCTATCTAAAAGTTCTAATCGATACAAAGTTTCCCCTCTTTGGATGAAAATTGTAGTTCGGTGCCGGAAATGGTAGAAAACACCACTTTGCTGTTACACAATCTTTTTGGCAACTTAAAAAAGGCGCTAGGACTTGTAACTTTCTTTTAAATGAGCCATCTCCCGATTTTCTAAGGCCGTAAATTCGATAAGGTAACTCATGAAAAAAAATAATAGAATGCAAAAGCATCCGTGATCTTCCTTCTTTAAAAAACATCAAAATTCCACATTTTTGTAGATGGGAGCTTCAAACCTCAACAATAGGGTTCTAAGACACTTTGAACCCCCTTGAGGATGTATCCCCCCTTTTTCGAAAAATGGGCAAATATTTTCGGGTTCGTACTTTTTTATGCGTAACTTTAAACTTAATTAATGTTATTCATTTGGAATCACCATAAAAAAGCAGATTCTTTAGATGCATATATTGTTATCAAAACTCAATTTTTTGGAGTATCGGTTACAACCTATACTCCGCTTACAGTATCGATTATATCGGTATTGGAGTATCGGTACTTGGAGTGTCAGTTACAACCACTCCTTACTTACAGTCCATTATCGCAAACTGTTTGAAAATAGGAAATACCCTCATTTATACAACTTCTGCGATGTGTACTAAATTTCAACAAATCTATAAAACTATTCATAATAACGCATATACATAGTATTAGACATGAATGTCAAAACTTGATATATTTGTTCCAAAAATACACTGAAGCTGAGTTAAATCAAGGATATGTTCTCTTACACCTAGAGCCGCAGAGGGCAGCAACAGTATTTCACCACAATAAATGGTCCTCCGCATTCGACCAGAGCTCTCCCAAAGAAGTCCTCCTTAAAGTTGACTCTCTCAGTTGCAACCTGTCAATAGTTATTTGGAGTCTTTCTGACTTGCGAAAACCACTGGGTCTCCAGTTCCACCGCATAAGGGAGCCTTCTATTCCCCTTAGGTGCCAATAACAGCCCAAATAGATTCATCACCACTTTCTAATGTAATCGAGCATAGGGTTATGATGATGCAGTTGATGATACTATGTGAGGTTTTATTTCCAAATTTCGTTGCATCTTCGTTAGATAAAGTATCTCCTTTTCTTTCTTGATACTTACAAAAAACTTGGATTTAGTAAACTAGCAGATGAAGAAAAACTTACAAGTAAAGCCAAAAACTATTAAAAATCACATGTCTTACCTTACTGAACTGCTCCTATTTCTTGGCAGCCTAGTTAGGTCCAAAATATTTCTCGGTGCAGTAAGCTCGCCACGAATATTCCTCGCCATAATCTGAAAAGAAAATATTATGAATATTATCTTCTTTGATTCAGCATTTCCTCAATTTCTTAACATTAAATTTCTTACACTGCTACCAGATTTTTTTAAAGTGATGCCAGCACAAAAAGATGATTGCCTGATTTTCAGAAAAAAGACTGCCTTTCAAGTAAATTTTGAAAACTGCCACTAATAATAATACTACTGCCACTACTAACAATTCACTGCAGCACCAAGCCACCTGAGGCCGACAAAATTTGCGCGCTTCTCCTCACCCCAAATATATTCAAAGCTTAGGTCTATTGGAACTTAGAAATTCCAATTACCCTTAAATTCTTCCTTATTATCTCGTCCCGGTCCAATCGGGGACGAACTACCTTTCGTTTACGTCTTCGCCTTCATTTATTCCTAGGCATAAGCGACTTTGTCTTCTTAACGTTAATTTTCAAACTAATTCTTGCACCCTGAACTCTCAAAACTTCTGAAAATTTATTCATTTTGAAAGATTTTCATCTTGGACACCCAAATCACCTGCAATAATCTATGCCTAGAAGGCTTTTACCTTCCCATTTACTTCCATGCTCCCCCTTTTCCGAGTTCCCTAAGTCAATGTCCATCAAAATAATCTTAGGGTAGAACAAAACCCTCTTTAACTCATGATTCAACATCAAACCAGTTACTAAACCGACTTCCCAACTTTCAATTTACACTTCACTGAAAAATCTTGAATAATATAGCTTACATATACTGATACTTATTCCTTATTCCTTAAAGTTTTGATAAACTTTTATTTATCAAAGTAAAAAAAAGTGAAAACATTTAAAATATATTTTGTTTTCAGTGAAATGCAAATTATGAGTTATAAATGCATGTTATAAGTTATTATAAATGCAAATTAAAAATGCAACCCACATATCTTGAGAAGATATGTGGGTTGTTAGCACTAATCATGTTAATTTTTGCTCGTTTTCAAGTTTGACTCGATTATTTATTGTAATTTCTGTTCATTTTGAATTTCAATTATTTATTGATGGTGATTTGTGGTTGTTTTACGTTTGCAAGACTATTTGACTTTATTTATGCTCATTTTTCGCTTAGTGGAGCTTTTTACTTTTCTTTGAAAAACATTTTTTTGTCGAAAGTTTTTTTTTTTTAATTAATTCTTGTTTGTTTTTTATTGTCTTAGTCTTTTCATGGAATTTTTTTTTATATATTTTCTTTTTTTTTCTATAAAAATCCAATAGAAAACTTGATATCCTTCCCAAAAAATTATATCTATGCTCTTTGACAAACCTGAATTTGGTTTATTTAAATTATGAGAGAAGAAGTAGTAGTAGTAGTAGCCCCAAAAGTTCCAACTTAATACCCTCAGTCGTTCCCGATATACCACTGAGGTTTCTTATCGGCAACAATACACACAGTGCTTTTTGATTTAGTTTTAAAGCAAGATTTAGTTTTATTTCACAATAGTATAATTGTAGGGGGGTTGACACACCCATTATCCCTAGAGAAATAGGTACTGTTCCTTTCTACTATGCTGAACAAAATTGCTCAAAACTTTGACTGGATATGTTTGGGAAATGAATGGGCTTGCGAGGAGGGATTTACTCTTAAAAAGGGCACTCGAACTTTTAATTTTGAATTGAATTGGCTCCTTTAAAAGTTTCAGTGATATTTCTAGCTATTATAGAGCGACATAGCCTATGATATTGCTTATATACCCTTTTGAAAACCTGCAAGCCTATAGTTTTTTCGTTTAATTGAAACTCCAACTAAACATTCCCTAAAAGTTTCACCTTAAGACCCTTAGCAACATTAGTAACAGTAACTGTAGTGGTAGTATTAATAATATAAACATAGTGCCTTATGGCTAGTTCAAAATCCGCCACAATGTACCCTTAAAGGTCTAACTTAATAATGTAAGGTGTTCTTGACATATTGCTTTGTCACCGTTTTGAAAATCCACATGCTCACAGTTTATTTTTGATTTAGTTCAACATCCACCTAAATATTCCTTAAAAACTTCACCTTAATACTCTTAGCTTTTGCAGTAGCAATATTTGTAGTAGCATTAGTAACAGTATGTGCATAGCAGCTTTGGTTTCTTCAAAACTCCCTTCAACACACGCTGGAAATTTTAACTTAATACCATCAACCATTCCTGAAGCATTTCTGATACGTCCTCTTGACAACCTGTGTGGTATAGTATGTTTTAATTTGGTTCCGCACAGTTTCAGTATATTCAAAATTTTTCAAATTAATACCTTTAGTTTTAACAGCAGCAGCAGTAGTAGTAGCAGTAGAATTATTTTATTAATTGAAAAAATCAATTTTTATTTTATTAGAATCAAAATTTGAGTTGCACGAGGGTTCAGTTAAACAGATATTCAGTTAAACGGGGTTCAGTTACAGGAGGCTTCAGTTGCAGCAGATTTCAGCTACATGGGCTCAGTTACACGCACACCAAGGATAGGATCTCCACTAAGGCTATTCTATAGGCCGATTCAAATACCTGTTCAGAATTGATTAAATAATTCAGGCACTTCTCAATTAGTAATCTATGAGTGAAAATTAGGTCGACTCATCCTCTCTTTTTCTCAGAACTACGCTGTTCTTCTCTTGAAACTTATCTACTGCATCTCTTAGTATAACAAGCATCATGATGCTAAGTAATTTACTTTCTACGTAAACCAAGCTAATGCCTGTCTAATTATCCCACTCGCTCTTATTATCTTTCTTTTAAAGGGGTTTTATCAAAGTTTTCCTAAAACCACTATGTACTTCCCCCTTTTTTAAAAATAATATTCACAATCTTCAATAATCTATCTCTAACTTGGCAACCATCATAAGTCAAAGACTTATTTACCACACTATCAACATCTGAGGCTTTATTATTTTTTCATCCTATTAGTGCTGTCTCTAACTATTCTTCGCAAAACTAATCTTCCTTGACTTAAAACTTGTCAGGTACCCCAATTTTGGAAAGGTTATTCTTCCAGCACATTCTGTGGGCGAGGCTATAAGGCGAATCCTTAGGCTGATGACTTATTTTCGAAATTATGTTCAAAATTGAAAGCTTTAAAAATAAAACATCTGCATGTCTCCATGCCCTTATTTCTTCAGCAAAATTGTTTTTCTGCAGTTTGCATGAATTTAGATAATGCATGCTCCTCTAGGAAAGCTGAGGTAATCCTGTATTTGAATTTATTAGTGAGATAGTGCCTCTAATTGGGCTATTTCATGTACTGTTTTTTTTTTATACAATTCTGTATTTTCCCGCTCTTTTCAGATATAACAAAAGAGGATGCATTCTACCCGAAAAGATTCTTCGGGGCTGAATGCCTTAAATTCATGTTAGTGACTTTAAAGTTTATTGGATTTTTCTTTTTACTTTACATTCCAGTCATATATAAAAGCAACGAAATATTTCGTATATGTTTCTGTATTGATAGATTCACATTCTCCGTGGTTACAATTGATGGCTGTGTCGAATAAATAGATATTACAGTAGTCTTACGGCTGAAAACGCAACTACAAGAAAAGAGAAGCGCATTCCAGGAAAATTTGAAAGAAATGAGCATCACCATAGAAAGCAGCAAACAATCAAATGGAACTCTTTCGGATATTCTTGTACCATGTGTCAATATCACCAAATTTTTGTTTAAGGATTTGTCTTGATTCACTAGACCAAAAGGACCTCCTTGATTCTGTCACATGTCTTGTAAGTTTAAACAGGTCAGAGAGAACAAAATTTTTGTTGTAGTTTCACGTGTCAAAAAATCGACGCAATGAAACTTATTTCAAAACGTTTGTTTTAGTTGAGCCTACCTGGCCCTGTCTAAATTCCCTGTGATTTTCGAGCCGTCTTAAGATAGAAAAATTTTGGGGGTGTATTTTCGGGAGTTATGAATCGATCCAGCCAAAATAGTTTTCAATTATCTTTTTTCCATTGGAGTTTAAATGGTTCAAGAACTTTTCGTATAATTATTGACACAATTGGGTGGAATTTCAATCCAGTAAGAGGCAAGATATTTGATAGCTTGTTTTGGGACGCCAAGAACCTTTTATCCAGCCTGGGCAGCTAAAAAATATTCAGAATCTGAGAACTTTTTTGGTGAGCGCTGACTGAACATAGTCCTTGAAACTAATGCTGGTTTCGGAAGTAAAAAATTTTTGGCCCATTTTTAGGTAAACCTAATTTATTTTTAAATTTTTTCTGTGCGTTAGGGTCTATCAAGGAACTTACGGATGTAAGTTTCAAGCAATTCAGAAAACAAAAGCTTGCTGGCCCTTCTTTGGGCCCGTCCCCCATTGAGCTAATGTATTTTCGATTTCCTTTTTTGCATTAATATTTCTTTGCCCCAATGACTCGTATATACAAGTTTGAAGCCAATCAAAAAATAAAATTTTTGGCTTATTGTGAGGGACCCTCTTTTAGCACCCTTCCTCTCGGAATAAAATTTGAGGTGCTCACAGTCGAGGAAATGATCGCTGAAACTTTCAAGCTAATCGAGAAACATCATTTTTTGCCCTATTTTCGGGTCTCATTTTGTCAGCCAATCCCCTTAGCCTAAAAATGTGTCTCCACATTAGAGTCATCTTGGCCATAATGTTTCTTTGCCGTTTTTGGGGCCCATTTGAGGTAAACCATTATCTCAATTCCTTTTTTTTCGCATTAAGATCCCCTTGGCCTAATATTTCACTGAAATGAGTTTCTAGAAAAGTGAAAAGAAAATGTTGTTGGGCCCATGTACCTAATTAACCAGTTTGTTTGCGATCTGTTTTGCCCAAAGACTTATGAATTTAAACTTCAAGCAGATTCGGGATAAATTTTGTCCATTTTCAGAAGGCCCCAGCCCTTAAACTAAATTACTGTTTGAGCATATTAAGGTAACTTTGATCCTGTCCTTTTGCTTAGTTTAAAAATCGGGATTTTTAAGTTGTTTCGTTTGATGTTTATTATATAGAATTAGCTTTGATACATAATTTTCCTTAACATTCTTCTTGTGTTTAGCTTATTTCCCAATACAAAAAGCGGTATATTGCCAGACTATGTCTCACCTTTCGTTGAGTTTCGATATCCCAGTCTGGATGAGCTAGTACGTAAGAAAGCTTCGTAAGTGCCGCTTCTGGTGTCATGTCGTAACCAGGCAAAACTCCAACTTCAAGTAAAGCCTTAAAATAAAAAAGAAAAAGCTGGAGAACATTGCAGTCTTTCTTTCTTAAGTTTATAAAACTGACATTTCTAATAAATTTGCGTAGCTGTGTAAGAAAAAATACTTTACTTCGCTATTCTTCCATAGCTACCAAATCCTCTTAATTCGCGCGGCTTCGGAAGGCCCTGGCTAAAGGGGCCAATCGTCCCACTTTTTGAACAATGCCTGTCCCCTGTAAGAGATATTGAATGCCAATGGGAAAGGAACATAAGCAATGTATCCTTGGCATTGCTTCCATTGCATTGCAAATGATTAATACTACTAATACTAACAATTCACTGCAGGACCAAACTGCCTGAGCTACGCACGCTCCTCCACCATCCCAATCTATTCAAAGCCTCCCTCATTACACCCTCTCAAGAAGTTCCCATTTCCCTTAAATCTTTCCTTACGACATCCTCCCACTCTATTCGGGGACGAACTGCTTTTGATTTGGCCCTAGATGGTTGGCCGACAAGGACGATCTTGGCAATCTGTCGTCCTTTATCCGCAGAACGCGTCCGAGCCATCTCAACCTTTCTCTTATTATAGCCCAAGAAACCAGGATTGAACCCCATTTTTCTGACAGGTTACTGTTTGAGATACGGTCAGTCATTCGGGTAGTCAAAATAATCCGTAGACAATTTCTCTAGAAAAATGATAAATAACAACAAGTAATTAGTAACAACCATAAATTGAAGGTGTTACTTAAGTTTACAGATTATATACAGGGAAATTATTTACACTCGATCAAAATTGGGAGTCTTGTTTATCGCAGCTAGCTAATTATTAGAATATATGTTGAAAATTCTATTGGATCTTAATATTCTTCAATCTCAATTTTTAGTTTTAATTTTAATATTGCTCAATTGCCCAAATTTATTGAAATTTAAGCGCCATATTAGTCTCAATTAATTATAATTTATGCTAGGTTTTTACCCATAATAAAAGCAATTTTTTCAGTCAGAGATAATCAGTAATGGACTGTCAAAGAACTCGTATCTGATCAAATGTTCATGAGCTCCAGGCAATACACATTAGAGTCTATTTGCACCTGTTTGGATCTGTCATATCTGTCTTAGTCACCTTAGTATAGAGTAAATGTTGATATTTGAAAGACGGCTTTCTCTATTAGACCGCTGATTGGTCCGTATGTTACTGTACCTTGATCTCTGTGTAGCGGAGCATATTATAAATCCTAGAAAATAGAAACATAAAAATTGCTAAAAAAAGAAGGTTTTTGTCAATCCAAAATAATATTTTCTCAAAAATTAAGTTCGTAACTCTGAAAGTTAAGTCTATGTTTGGGCACTAGATTAAACTTATACCCAGATTAATTTTTTCCCTTTTTCCCCTTTATCTAGAAGTACTTTTCTCCTCAGACTTATTTTATCTGTATGTTTTTTTTTCTGTATGTTTTATCTGTATGAACCCCTTCCCACTTCAAATTAAAATGAAATTAGATATGGTTCTTCAACTTCAATGGTCACTATATGGATAACCTATTATCCTTCATTATATTGCAGAAATTCGACAGACAGTCGTGTGAGACGTTATAGACCTAGTGAAAAATTAACAAATGTCGAAGTTTACCAATTTTCTAGCTAAACTTTGGAGTGGATAATACATTGATGAATAACAGACGAAGGGCTGAGTTTGCCTGAGTTGATTAATAGAGGAAACTATACCCCATCTTCTCACTCCAAAATGTAATGCGAAGTAGCAAAGATAGGGAAGTTCCAATTACCTGGGTTTTTATTACAATGCATATGACAAGACGTAGTTTCAATTTTGGGCAACTGAAATGATTTGAATTGCGCTTTTTGTGATTGATGTGACTGTGTCATAATTTGTAGATTTAAATGCGATTTTTTATTTTTTCATCTTTTTTTTGTATATTATCTTTTTAGGACACAAATAGGGATGAGATTTGTTAAAAATTAACAAAAGCGTACGGTAGAAGAAAAGAAACCTACAAGCTTCGGCAGCCTGATCTTTATCCACCTAAATAATAAAAGCAGTAGCCTACATGAATAAGTGCTCAAGGGTGATATAAACAAAAAAAAGGTGGGACTGTGTGGATTTGATCAATTAAACACAATAAAAGAGAAGACGAAATAATATGGATTCACAAGTAACATTTCAATTTCATAGATTTCGAAAACAGTTTTGAAGCCAAATTCAGGAGTGAAGATTACATTAATAAATTACAAATGAAGAATTAAGTTGATTTAAAACCTTTTTAAGGAGGAGGGGTATGTTGAAAATTACAGGGATGACTGTCCTCTGGTCACTTCGGCCTTTAAAGAGGATACTATAACTTTGGATCTGTGGTCAAGAAAGCCGCACCTTAACTTTGTACTATTGTTTGTTTTTTATAATGAGCCCGAAGACAAAATGCTATGCATTGTGTATGGATGACAGATCATGCTTTAATAAGACTTGCTCAAAATCAGCCCCGGCGCAACTCAATCCTTATTTAACTCAACCCCTATAAAACTCAAGTCAACTTAACACCCATTAAATTCAACCCCGTACAACCCAACCCTTGTGTAACTAGACCCTCATTCAAATCAACTCAAAAAACAAAATTTCCACCTCGTAGTGAAAAGCTCATAATCCTCAATAATACCAAAAGACACCTCCTTGGTCACTGATTAGAGCGACAGATGCAAAAAGCTTTGAACTTCCACCAATATGTCTGTAAGTTGCTACATTATATTCATTATTCATATCAATTTACCTTTGCTATTAAACGGAAGGAATCTGCGGGAGTGGGTTATGCAAAACTCTTTGCCTTTTCCCAGGGTACTGGAAATTATATACAGTCTTGAAGACTTTTACGATGTTTACCAAATTTATCTTTCAAGAAAAACTTGTTTATTTACAGGAAAAAAAACTTTAGAGGACACCAAAATGGCTTGCTGAAATGTAACAAATCCATGGATCTAGAGTGGAATAATGCAGAAATCGGTTTTTCATTGAACCCAGAAGCAGGGGCTTAATTTCCTATAGGACAGGGGGGAGGGAGCAACTGCTCCTCCCAGACCTCGGTCCCACCCAGACCCCAGTTTGACCCCCACCCCCAGCTGAAATTTTGTTTCTTCAAAAATCTTGTCGAAACTAACACAAGCCTGCATAATTCAAGCATCAAGAGAAACAGATCATTTTTCTTTAGTATATTTCTACCTTTATAGTACTATAAAGTACCTTTATAGTATATAGAACCTTTATGGCACCAAATGGTTCATTTTTCAGTTTTTACCGTCATTTTCTATTGATTCGGGAAAATTAGCTCCAACTTTGCCCCCCCCCCAGGATTTTGACAAAATTAGGCCACTGCCCAGAAGTCTTTTCCTTTGGAGGGAAGTTCGAAAGGATTTTTCACTAATGAATAGTTAACCTCTGTTTTTCGATGTTGTGGCTTATTAATACTCGCGAGGACTGCTATTTAAGAGGACGAAGAGCTCAAATAAATGATGAGGACACTGGTGTCCCAAACTGAAAGTTGAGATCTTTCAACTCTATGTTCATAATTACTAGTGCACATGCGTATAATTCCTAATTATGTGGATTAGATATGTGGGGAAATCGGATCCTGTTGTATAATTCGACAAAAGGAAATTTTTCTCTTCTTACCGATCCCGTTTCGTACAATGCAGCAACAGCTCCTTTTGCGCATTGCGTTATATTAATAATAATGACTCCTCGCGCCGTTGCCTCCCGCAAGGCTTCCATTAGATCCGGACGACTTGAGGGAATATTCCCCGCTCCATAAGTTTGAAGAACAACACCGTGCATAGGTTCTGCCAAAAAAGATTTTACCTGAAAGTAGAGTGTGATCGATGAGGATAAGACAAAAGAACTTATTTGCGGGAGAATCTAGAAAATTCACGTAGAATTCAGCTTTAAAAGATCTCGCGCAAGTGAAAAATCACAAAATCATTTTAAAGAGTGTTCAAGGAAACCAGGAGTAGTTCTTACATGATCATAGAGGTCCTGGATCTGGGTAAATTGACAAGTTTAAGAGCTCTTTAACTTTGTGTACGTTTTTTAAATAACCCTGATTGATTTCACGAAGCCCCGCTTTCTTGGATATGGGTAAATTGACTAGTTTAAGAACTCTTTAACTTAATGTACTTTTTGTTCTTGGAATAACCCTGATTGATTTCAGTCCCGCTTTTTACAAAAGAACGAAAAACGTTTTTGCGAATACACCCTTGGATAGGCCTCTTGTAAGAAAATATTACTCAATCACTTGAAGGATCACTTTGAGGGTTCACTATAGGAGCGGAAACAAATTGTTAAATGTGACATAAAAATAGTTTTTTGTTTTGTTTATTTTTGTTACTACTTCAAAAAGCAATGGCTCCTTAATAAAATATAAAAGATGTAATATTTCTTATTTTATCAAAAATGTCCTTACTCTAAAAGTGAACATCTAATATGGACATCTCCATGGGTCCTGAACATTGATGGTGGGTTAAAGCTCACAGCCCCATTTTTTCGGAGTACATAAAATCGAAATTAGGAATTGTCAGAAATTGTAGATCGTATCACCCAACCAAGTTTGAGAGATATTCGTAAGGGCAAATTCTGATACGTATTAATGTGTTTTGTCCCTCTGCCATAAGAGATCTTGAAACCGCCGAAGACAAGAGGCAGCAATAGTCAACACGCGGGGAAGAAGTAATGGGATACTAATTAGATTTTAATGACATTTTAATGGAATTTTGGTAATTACCAGGTCAATATTTTCGTTTTCTTTTGTTAATATTATTATTAACTAATAATATTTTCCTAATACAGAAACATTATTTGCATGAAAAGAGTAAGAGTAATATCCTGAATTCCAAAACTTTATAGGATACCTGGAGGTTTTTCCAGTTTATTTTGAATAAGAAAACGATTAAAGCTTGCTTGAGTTTAAAAAAACAAGTTTTTTTTCAAATCACAGGCAGCGCAATGGCGCTGCCTAAGTAAAGAACGATGTTGGCACAATGTATTATTTTTGTGTTTTTAGACCAGGGTACTCCGCACCGAAGGAGTTCTTGTAGTAACTTCGAAAAGGGCTTATTCGATTGAGATTTGGAAGGGCTTGTGCCCTTTTTAATAGTCGAAAGTGATTGGATGGTAACTGACCCCACTGTCACAAACACGATTTCTGCAAACACATCCAATCAACATTTTGAGATAGTCATTTTGTCCAACGTAGTTGAAAGGTCCGAAAATTAGGTCTTTGAGGATGACACACCTTATAGAAAGTGTTGTAGTAGAAACTTCAAAAAGGGTTCATTCAATCGAAAATTGAAAGGGCTAGTGCCCTTTTTAATAGTCGAAATTGATTGAAGGGTAACTAACCTCCCTCTCACGACCACCATTTTTGTTCAAACACATCCAATCAAAATTTTGAGACAGCCATTTGTTCAACGTAGTTGAAAGTTCTGGAAATTAGGCCTTTGAGGATGACAACCCCCTCCCCCCCAGAGCCCTCAGGGTAAGGGTTGTAAGTTACGCCCTGGGGGCATATAAGGTTTTTATAGAAAGCATAGTCATAGAAACTTCAAAAAGGGTTCATTCGATTGGAAATTGAAACGGCTAGTGCCCTTTTTAATAGTCGAAGGTGGTTGGAGGGCAACTAACCCCCCTCTCACGCCCATCATTTCTCCAAACATATCCAATCAAAATTTTGAGATAGCCATTATGTTCAACGTAGTTGAAAGTTCGAGAAATTATGTCTTTGAGGATGACACTCCCCCCACACCCCTCAGGGCAAGGGTTGCAAGTTATGTCCAGGGTTCGTATAAGCTTTTTTAGAAATCGTTGTCGTAGAAACTTCCAAAAAGGGCTGATTCAATTGGAAATTGAAAGGGATAGTGCTTTTTTAATAGTCGAAAGTGATTGAAGGGCAACTAACCCCCCTCTCACGCCTACCATTTTCCCAAACGCATCCAATCAAAAATTTTGAGATAGCCATTTTGTTCAATGTAGTTGAAAGTTCTGAAAACTAGGTCTTTGAGGATGGTAGCCCCCCCCCCATACCCCAAGGGCAAGCGTTGTAGGTTACGCCCTGGGGGCATATCGAGTTTTATAGAAAGAGTTGTCGTAGAAACTTCAAAACGGGCTCATTCGATTGGAAATTGAAAGGGCTAGAGCCCTTTTTAATAGTCAAGAGTGATTGGAGGACAAATGACCCCCCTCTCACGCCCACCATTTCCACAAACATATCCAATCAAACTTTTGAGATAGCCAATTTCTTCAACGTAGTTGACAGTTTTGGAAATTAAGTCTTTGAGCAAGACGACCCCCCCCCCCCCCCACAGCCCTCAGGGCAAGGGTTGTAAGTTGTGCCCTGGGAGCATATAAGGTTTTATAGAAAGCGTTGTCGTAGAAACTGCAAAAAGGGTTCACTGGATTGGAAATTGAAAGGGCTAGTGCCCTTTGTAATAGTCGAAAGTGACTGAAGGCAACTAACCCCACTCTCACGCCAACCATTTCCCAAAATACATTCAATTAAAATTTTGAGATAGCCTTTTTGTTCAACGTAGTTGAAAGGCCCGGAAATTATGTCTTTGAGGATGACAACCCCCCACAGCTTTCAGGGTAAGGGTTGTGAGCTATGCCCCGGGGTCATATAAGGTTTTTTATACAAAGCTTTGTCATAGAAAGTTCATAAAGGGTTCATTCTATTGGGAATTGATAGGGCTAGTGTGCTTTTTAATAGTTGAAAGTGAAAGGAGGGCAACTACCCCCCCCTCTCGCTCTTAGGCCCACCCATGGGTGCCCATAAGCTTAATTCCAGGGGGGTTTACCTGGTGTAATTGTTACTTTTAATGCTATATAATACAAATCTCAAAACAAAAATGTAAAAATAAGGAATCATCATGCAAAAAGGAGGGGGCTGGCACCCTATGGGTGCCCATGCGCCCACCATTTCTTCAAACATCCAATCAAAATTTTGAGATAGGCGTCTTGTTCAACATAGTTGAAAGGTCCGGGAAATTATGCTCTTTGAGGATGACACTCCTCCAAAGCCGTCAGGGCAAGGGTTGTAAGTTATGCCCTAGAGGCATATAAGGTTTTTATAGACAGAATTGTCGTAGATACTTCAAAAAGGGCTCATTCGATTGGAAATTGAAAGGGACAGTGCGCCTTTTTAATAGTCAAAAGTGATTGCCGGGCAACTGACACATCCAATCAAAAATTTGAGATAGTCATTTTGTTCAATGTCGTTGAAAGTTCTGAAAATTCGGTCTTTGAGGATGTCAGCCCCCCACAGCTCTCAGGGAAAAGGTTGTAAGTTATGCCCTGGGGCATATAAGGTTTTATAGAACTCGTTGTTGTAGAAACTTCAAAAAGGGCTCATTCGATTGGAAACTGAAAGGGCTAGTGCCCTTTTTAATAGTCAAAAGTGATTGGTGGGCAACTGACCCCCCTCTCACACCCACCATTTCCCCAAACACATCACATCAAAATTTTGAGATAGCCATTTTGTTCAACGTAGTTGAAAGTTCTCAAAATTAGGTCTTTGAGCAAGACGACCCCCCCCCCCCATATCCCTCAGGGCAAGAGTTGTCAGATATGCCCTGGGGGTAAATGAGGTTTTTTATAGAAAGCGTTGTCGTAGAACCTTCAAAAAGGGCTCATTCGATTGAAAATTGAAAGGTCTAGTGTCCATATTTAATGGACGAAAGTAATTGTAGGCAACTAACCCCACTCTCATGCTCAACATTTCCCAAAATACATCCAATCACAATTTTTAGATAACCTTTTTGTTCAATGTAGTTGGAAGGTTGGGAAATTATGTCTTTGAGGATGACAAACCCCCCTTAGCCCCCAGAGCAAATGTTGTAAGTTATGCCCTGGGGGCATATAAGACTTTTATAGAAAGTGTTGTCGTAGAAACTTCAAAAAGGGCTCATTCGATTGGAAATTGAAAGGGATAATACCCTTTTTAATAGTCAAAAGTGATTGGCGGGCAACTGACACATCCAATCAAAATTTTGAGATAGCCATTTTGTTCAATGTAGTGGAAAGTTCTAAAAATTAGGTCTTTGAGGATGACGCCCCCCCCCCACATCCCTCAGGGAAAAGGTTTTAATTTATGACCTGGGGGCATATAAGGTTTTATAGAAAACGTTATTGTAGAAACTTCAAAAAGGGCTCATTCGATTGGAAATTGAAAGGGCTAGTGCGCTTTTTAATAGTCAAAAATGATTGGTGGGCAACTGATTCCACTCTCACACCCACCATTTACCCAAAGACATCCAATCAAAATTTTGGGATAGCTATTTTGTTCAACGTAGTTGAAAGTTCTCGAAATTGGGTCTTTGAGCATGACGAACCCCCCCCCCCCCCTTCGTAGCCCTCAGGGCAAGGGTTTTAAGATACGCCCTGGGGGCATATAAAGTTTTTTTATAGAAAGCGTTGTCGTAGAAACTTCAAAAAGGGCTCATTCGATTGAAAATTGAAAGGTCTAGTGCCTCTTTTAATAGACGAAAGTAATTGAAGGCAACTAACCCCACTCTCATGCTCACCATTTCCCAAAATACATCAAATCAAAATTTTGAGATAGCCTTTTTGTTCAATGTAGTTGGAAGGTCCGGAAATTATGTCTTTGAGGATGACAAACTCCCCACAGCCCCCAGAGCAAAGGTTGTAAGTTATGCCCTGGGGGCATATAAGGCTTTTATAGAAAATGTTGTCGTAGAAACTTCAAAAAGGGCTAATTCAATTAGTAATTGAGAGGGCTAGTGCCCTTATTAATAGTCAAAAGCGATTGGAGGGCGAATGCCCCCCCCCCCACCCCCATCATTTCCCCAAACACTTCCGATCAACATTTTGATATAACCATTTTGTTGAACGTAGTTGAAGGGTCAGAAAATTGCGTCTTTTAGTATGACAACTCCCCAAAAGCCCTCAAGGCTAAGGTTGTAATTTACGCCCTGAGGGCAAATAAGGTTTTTATAGAAAGCTTTGTCGTAAAAACTTTAAAAAGGGCTCATTTGGTTGGAAATTGAGAAGGCTATTGAACTTTTAATAGTCAAAGGTAATCCGAGGGAGAGTCCCCCCCCCCCACGCCCATAATTTCCCCAAGCCAATGTTTTGATATAGCCAGTTTTTCAACGTAGTTGAAAGGCCTGGAAATTATGTCTTTGAGGATGACAACTCCCCCCCCCCCCCCCCCCCATACCCTTCAGGACAAAGGTCATGCCCTTGACAAGTTATGCCCTTGGGGCATATAAGGTTTTCATAGAAAGTTTTGTCAAAAAGGGCTCATTCGATTGGAAATTGAGATTACTAGTGCCTTTTTTATTAGTCGAAAGTGATCAGAGGGCAAATGATCCCCCCACGCCCATCATTTCTCCAAACACTTCCAATCAAAATTTTGAGATAGCCATTTTGTTCACGTGTTTAAAAGGTCCGGAGATTATTTCTTTGAGGACAACTAATCCCCCCAGCCCTCAAGGCAGGGGTTATAAGTTATGTCCTGGGGGCATATGAGGTTTTAACAGAAAGCATGGTCATACAAACTTCGGAGGGGGCTCATTGGATTGGTAATCAGACGCTCTTGTGATATTTTTTAGAGGCAAACTGATCGGATGGCAGTTATCCCCCCCGTCGCTCCCACACACATCGTATTCTCTCGAAATGCATCTAATAGAAATTTTGAGATAGCCATTCCATTCAAAATAGTCTAAATATCATATAACAAGGCTTTTAGGGCTAAAAAAAAACCCAGAGATTAGGGGCAAGGGTTGTAAGTTGTGCCCAGGGGTATTTAAGGTTTTCATGGAAGGGGTAGTTGTCTAACTTTAGAAGAGGCTGATTTAGTTGAAAATTGGAAGTTTTAGTTCCTTTTTAAGCATCAAAAGTGATGGACGGCATTTGGCCCCCACCCTCTTCTACAACCGTTCTTTCAAAATAGTTCAAAGAACATATAATAATGTCTCTAGGGAATACACAACACCCCAGCGCCCTGGGGATAGGGTTTTAAGTTATTTTATGAGGGCATATAAGGTTTTTATTGAATGGGAGTTGGTATAAACATCAGATGGGGCTTATCTGATTTAACATTGCCTCCCCCTCCACGCTCCACATTTGCCTTAGCACCTCCAATCAAAATTTGGAAATAATAATCTTATTTATCGTAGTTGAAGGTTTCGGAAATTATGTCTGTGAGGAATACAACCTTCCCCCCCCCTACAGCTCTCAGGGAAAGGGTTGTAAGTTATACCCTTGTGGCATATAAGGTTCTTATAAAAAGGGTGATCGTATATGCTTTGGAGGGGACTCATTGGATTGGTAATCATTAGCTTTAGTGCCCTTTTTAAGAGTCAAAGTAATCAGAGCGCAGCTACCCCACACACACATACACACAAACACGTCGTGTTTTCTTGAGATGTATCCAAAAGGTATTTTAAGACAGTCATTTTATACAAAATAGTCCAAATATCATATAACAAGGCTTTTGAGGTTGATACATACCACCAGAGCCTAAGGGCGAGGGTTTTAAGCTATGCCCCTGGGGCATTTAAGTTTCTTATGGAAGGGATGGTTGTAAAAGCTTTAGAAGTGGCTCATTTGGTTGCAATCGGAAGTTCTAGTTCCCTTTTAAGAGTCAATGACTATGGAGGTCAAGTAGCCCCCCCCCCCACCCAACTCCAACTCTTTTCACCAAATGCATTTGATTGAAATTGTACGATGGCAATTTTGTTTAAAATAGTCCAAAGAACATACAACAATACTTCCAGGGTTGGCACAACCCCCCAGAGCCCTGGGGCAAGGGCTTTAAGCTATTTCCTGGGGCATATAAGGTTTTAATGGAATGGGTGGTCGTAATAAATTCAGATGGGTCTCATTTCATTTTAAATTTGAAGCTACAGTGCCCTTTTTATGAGTGAAAGTGATTTGAGAGAACCCCCTCCCCCACGCTCATCATTTCCCATAAAAAATATCCAATGAAATTTTTATGACATCAATTTTTTCAGCATTGTTGAAAGGTTCAGTAATTAACCGTAGCAATATTTGTAGTAGCAGTTACAGCATTAGTAGCAGTATGCAAATAGCACCTTTTTATCAACATTCCCTTAAACACACGATCAAAAGCCCTATGCTTTCTAAAAGCTAGAATATAATTTGTACTATACTGAAAAAATTCCTTTAAATGTTTTCACTTTTCTAAATTTAAGAAATAAAAAATTAATTAAGAATTTCAGGAATAAATATCAGCATATGTATATTAAACTGACAATGCACGCTCATTTGATTTTTTTTCAGTAAAGTACAAATTATATTCTACCTTTTAGAAAACATAGGGTTTTGAACCCTACTCTTATAAATTTCTGCTTGTTTCGAGTTTGATTCTGGTATTTATTTTAATTTCTGTTCGTTTTGGGTTTCATTTATTTATTGATATTGACTTGTGGTAGTTGTATCATTAGTAGATTATTCTATTTTTGTTCATTTTTGTTTTAATGGAGTTCTTTGCTTTTTTTGAAAAACTTATTTTGTGGAAACAGACTTTTTAATTAATAAAAAGAATAACGACATTAAAACTTAAAATGATAAGAAATTATTCCTTATATTTGGCTACCCACTCCTTAAGCCTTCACCCTTTACGCTAGACTTTTATAGTGCTATGCTGAAATCAAAAAGGAGTGTAGCACATATAAAACGAATTGTCTCTTAAGACATTTCAGCAGAAAATTCTATTGTTTAAACCAAACCCACATCGATAAGCCCTTCAATTCTTGAAGTAATGTGAAAAATACTTTAAATTTTGACCCAATTGCCCTTATGCTTTAGCAGACGTTTTTAAAGCACTGGAGACAAAAATTCAAATTTTGGCGTAAAAACTGAGCTTTAATGAGGGAACAAGTTCCCTCAACTACGGATTAATTTCTGATCGGTTTAAGTTCTTGTGTCACTCTTTAATTTCACTTGAAACCTTTTTGTATTTACTTAATTCCTGCTCATTTTTCAATATAATTCCCAGGGTTACCGTGAATCTGAGAAGGGCTATTGAACCCACAACCTCGACTCTTTAAATCAGAGTTAGCTTTTACTGACTAATGTTTTGCGAAATAGAGCTCATTTAACCCCTGTTTTTTATTTACATTGAGATTTAATATTAGTATGACAATACTTCAAAAATGATAATCATCCCGGAAAAAGTACATCGCTTCAAATACTTATTCAGAAGGGTGCTCTGAGCTCTCAAAAATGAGTTGAAGATTCATCATTCCCACGATTTTTTATGGGAGTTCTTCGAGCCCAACCTTTTTTTTATAAGGATATCATCAATGGACCTAAAATTGGGCCAAGGGGTTAACGATCCCCGGGAAGCAAGAAATCATAATAGCATGTATATAAATAGGAAAAGAAGAAATATTCCAATTAAAATTTGGGCAATAGCAAAAATCCTGGTAACATTTGCCTCCCCCTTGCAGAATTTCCTGGTGATGCTGATGAAGCCCCATCCCCGACATCCTCACCTTTTTGTGCCAGTAAAAATATGAATGTAATAATATGAATTTAATATAAATAAAAAAAATATGAATTTAATATTGTTTGAATTTAATATTTGCATTGTATATAATTTTATGAATTTAATAATAAAAAAATGAATTTAATATTGCAGAGAGAAAAGTTTTGTGCAATAAGAGGAGCCACCATCCCCAAGCACTGACGTTGCAGGCTGAGTAAACAAATAGTCCCAGGAACTAGGGAGAATAGATACTAATTTCTATCCTCCCTGCTCGAAACCTCAATCTGAAGGCTCACACAGAGCTAGAAAATTTTTACATAATAATGTTTTTCTAAACTTCAGGTACAGACTCGCGATGCCACCAAGACCCACTTGTCCTCCTCCATAATAGTTTATGTGCAATTACACATCACTAGAATTTTACTAAGCATCAAATCAATCAACGTATTTAAGTGAAGCATTAAAATAAATGTCTCTATTAACCATTAACTGGGAAGCTCATTGTATAGTTTTTCAATAGTTTAGAATCGGTTCGCTACATTTTGTAGAAAGGGGCATAACAACTCTGCACTTTAGCTCTTTTAACACCTTGAATTTTCTGGTGTAATTTTATAAGGATCACTCGGTATTTTGTAGTTTTTTTTTGCCCCTTTGTCGAAAATCACGCCATTTTCTGAGGTTCGTATCTTTTGGTGGGTAACTTTAAACTTCAAGTCTGCATGCCTAATGTGTTAGGTTCAACTATTTTGCATATTATGTAGTAAGAATCGTTCTCTAACTTCACATTGTCCAAATACTTTACCCCAATTCCCCCCTCTAATATGCAAATATATAGCCCAAATAATATATTTTCTATTTATTCTGTCACTTCTCTTTGTCTTGTCTCACGCCAAGCTGAAAGAATCTAACAAAAAACCGATTCAGCAATGCGTAAAAGAATAAACAACTTGAGCGGTAGGGGGTATTTCATACAAATACCATTTTTTTTATAAAAAGAAAAACTCGCTACCATGTACTGTTTGAAAGCTTTAAAGGCTCTTAGAACAGAGAAACCTTATTTGTATGAAAAAGAGTGGGAATAGCATTCTTAATCCGAAGGCTTTATAGAACACGTAATATTAATCGTTTTTGAAAGTTTATTAAAAAAAAAAAAAAACAGGCTCAATCTTGTCTAAAAAGTTTCACCTCCCTAGGTTTCTTCCCTCCCCCTTTGGATTTTCATTGAAAATACCCATTGTGTTTTCATTGACAAAAAATAAAGAAAACAAAACCCTCCTTTTGATTTTGAACAATAAATTTTTGTCTCGTCCTATATTTCCCTGAATTGGCACCACTCGGTTAGGAGCTGCCAAGACATTTAAGAGTACTTGTGTTAGACATTTGTAGCTTCTTATAAAACTTATCGGGGACTAAGACGGCACCAAACTAAGAACGACCCTGCTGAAGCTTAGACCGCAAAGATCAGTAAAGGTGCTTGCCACAAAGGTCAGTGATAAGATCTAATTGGAGTAGGACTAATTATTACATTTTCTTCGGTCGTTCTCAGGAGTAATTACATGGAACATCCAGCAAGGAGAAACGCATAAAACTTACACTGTAAGCAAGGCCATTTTATTCTTGCACCTTTCTAGACTAAATATACATATATTAGTTATACTATTCGTGATATTTAGCTTCAATATCGCAAAAAGTGAGAGGTGGATATGTTCGATTTGGTATCTGAGTAGATCAACTCTTTGTGTTTTTTTCTCCCTAGTCAACCTCAGCAAGATCGACCAGCGGCCGAGGTCAAGAGATAAAGGGGTTGTGAGACGATTTGCATAGCCGTAGAGAGAATAGGTTTAAAGGACAATGATAAGATAGGATAGTTATTTCTAAAATTTCTATTACAAGCCCCGAAGGGCCAAATTCGAATTTCGGAGTCATAAAAAAATTATTAAAAAAAACACAAAAAAACTGAAAAACTGGCAAACAATGTCAAAACAACAATGACAGAATGAAAAATCCTTCCTTAGTCAAAGCAAATAAAATGTAGCTTCAGATCAGGTTAAGAAGGTAAAAAACTGCTAAAGCTAAAGAAGAATTAGATAATATATACAATTAAAAAATTAAAGGCACATATAAGAAAGGGAGGGGGGGGGGACAAAACAAGCAAACAAAATAGAAAACTTGGACAACATCAGTACGGAATAACTATCAGTCATACCCCATTGGGAAAAGCTAACCTAATATGAAGGAACTTCTTTCCAGTGAAATACGTCGATTTTCCCTGAAGTCTCTTGAAATGTTTCATAAAATAGCATTTTATCTTGATGTTATGAGCAATTGGGACTCGCACCGAAAATGACCACCTCTCTTCATTAAACATATAGCAATAGAGCGAATTTATAAGAGTATTTTGACACAAAACTATATTGTGTATGTAATAAGTTTTATAGCCTAACTATATGAAGAGCTATAAACATCTAAGTTAACAAAAATTCATGGTGTTGTCTTTTTGGGAACATGTTTCTGACAAGTCCAGAGTGAATCACCGTTTTGTCACTTACCGTCTGTGTTGTAATCGACGGAAAAATCCTGAGTATACCAACATTCCTGTTTAAATTAGTGTGAACGTGAAATTTCTCGAGTTCTGTTGGTCGAAAAATGAGATTCTGGTTGACTAAAATAAAATTAAAAAGAATTAACTTGTGAAAATGTCAAATTAAAGAAGTTTATGCTGAACCCAGCGCTGTTATTGATAGAGATTGCATTTATTAGTTGGGGCAAAGAATTGCTTTCCGTACAAACTTTCTTTATAATTTTAAAGTGATTGAGCTTGTTAAAAGAAAATTTCGGAGATTTTTGGATATTCGGACCTGAGCTAACTCCCACAAGTTGTGAAGTTTTTGTCTGGAAATTGATTATTTACTCTAGCAGCTTATATTAAAGAAAAGAAAAAAACAGAATAAATGTAAATAGCCCACTAGCGCCAAGCCTAACCCGGTGTTAATTATTACTTCATGCAACATTTACAAGACAAAACTTAAGATTTTCATCGACCTTAAATAATAGTTTATGATCCACCACAAATTTCTTGGGGATAAACAGAACATTTACAACTTCGTTATAGCAAGAATGTGGCATATGGACTAAAAAAAACTTCCAGGTTTTTTTTAACTCAATTTTTTTTTGCCTTTTCAGCGGTCAGAACTGTGACTTGTTTTTGGTAAAATAAATACACAATACTGTAGCATATTCTACATTAGCTTTGGGCTCTAGAACCGAACATGCTGAAGAAGGAAAAAAATTGAATAAAAGCAAAATAATATATGAAAATAAAGAAAGTGACAATAATATAACCTTCAGGCTGAAACGGTGATCTCCACTTTCTTCCTCTTCTGAAACCTCTTCTGCAAAATGATCAATTTCCTCACAATAAAGCTTCCCATCCGAAATATCCATTCAAGCATTCATTCCGACTGCATTATTCACTTCATAAACCTTATTAGGGGGACAAAATGCAAATCATAATTATTTCATAAGATGTATTAACCTCTACTGATTTCTAAGTCAATGAGAGGTTTTCAAAGCAAAGGATGAACAATAAAGATTGTATACAATTCTTATTCCCTAAATATGTTCAAGTGCCTCTCTTCAGCTAGGATTGCAGTTAGTAGTGCAATGACATTCCGTTTTTATTCTTAAGGCGTGCATGGCTTTGAATATCCTTATGTATGTACAATGATATAAAACTTATGCATGATTTTCAGTGAATTTCATAAAGTTCAAACACTAAATATAAATTTGGAATCCAAAGCAAGTAAGCCGTTTAAGATATTTTTACTAAACTTATACCCCTAACTTTATATCTTTTTCGGGTTTTTTATGTCCTGTCTGTTTCATATCCTTTATAGATAGTGTGATCTCTAGGACTTAGATATGTCAAATATAAGGCTACATCATCCACATTCCCATTCTTAGTAGCGCAGCGATGACAAAACTATCGTAAGTCTTTAACCAGTTCTCTGCTATTGTAATTACTATCTTCCAGTTTCCTCAAACTATTGTTCTAGTAGTCTTTTGCTGCTCGTAAGTTCAATCAGGGGTACCAATTGAGGAGGGGAGAGGCAATATTTTCCCCTAAATTCAATTGACCCTGATAATTTTGAAAAGTACCCGTTTTTGCCATTTTCACTGGAAAAACCGAAAAAATTGCCCCCCCCTCTACATTAAAATTAGTGCTATTTTTTGTATGCTCATAAAAAACTTTGAATCTTTAATACTAAATTTCTATGTGAAATTTTTGTGAATCGGCATCCCTGAGATCAAAGATTTTGAGAAGTTGGTAAGTTTTAAGTGCTGCCTTGTCCTTGCAACAGCATAATATTTAATGGTCCATTTTCTTCGATGAACCAAGGACCATGTGTGTTTTGCAACGGACAAGGCGACAGTTGCCAGAATTTCCATATTACGTTAAGGATTGAAGCTGAACCCTTAGACATAGCTAGTCCATAATCTACTACAAAACAAAATAATTTTTAAATGAAAGACATGCTCTCCAGTATTTCTGAAATTGGTGATAACCTAAATAAATCGAAATACTTTCTTATCGACTAACTTAAGTCGATTTTTTTTTTCGAAATCAGCTTCCGAAATTTGTGTCAATGAATTCTTAGTCTTTGCAGCTAGTCCTTCTTTTTCATAGGCCAAGCAAAGCTTGGTCTCAATGGAAATCTTATTGGGTCCCATTATTCCAATGTTATTTTTTTGTATAGATGTTTTCTTTTAGAATGGGAGGGAAACCGGAAAAATAATAAGGGCCAAGAGAAAACACCAATATTATTATCCTTTCATATCCGATACATCTTCTACAACTGTATGCATGATATCGTGACATTGTTCATGGACGATTCCTGCGTAGATCATAACAAAACATTGAGCTCAAGTCAATATCGAAATCAGGCTGGGTCTTACTTATCAATGACTTAGTTTAATGCGGAAGGAGTCCTGAATAGTTGCTATTAGCCACAAAAACGAACGCTAGTGTCGGCCAAGAATAAAGCTTATTCAGTCACGATGCAATTGTCTTAAAATTATGACTGAACAACAGTAAAAATGTTCTAAGAGCACAAACCTTCAATATTGATTCCTACATTAACAAGCGGAGCGAAATTCGGTGAGTTGAACGCATCCAAACTACTAGTATTCACTTTGGTTGTCCTGTTTCCTCGATGGAGTCTGTTATTAAAGAATACACACACCTCCGGAACAGAATAATTTGCAGCTATAACTAGAGCCGACAGGAAGTTATCGCGACCATCAGATCGGGTCTCAAAAATAGGTATCTGGAAAAAATGAACAGTGTCAAAGGTAGGGGCATTGCCTAAAAAATATTGACAGGTATCAGTAAATAAGTTTCTAAATTGCGTTTCTTACCGCAAATATTTACCAAACGGAGAAAAAAAAAAATGAAAACTAAAAAAAGAGAAGAAAAAAGAGAAGAACCAATTAATGAGAACCCTACAAAAAGAATTTGAGTCTGATATATGGCTTGGGTTGAATTTCAGCTCCTTATACCTCTTGCATTTCTTGAGAATTAGAAAATCTTTCAGCAAGTGACCATATATATTAAGTTCTAAAATACGCCGTACATTTCTGTGGAATTTGCATGTGAATAATTTGTAGCTATAATTAGAGCCGACAGGAAGTTATCGCGACCATCAGATCTGGTTTCAAAAATAGGTATCTGGGAAAATGAATGGCGTCGAAGATTAATGCAATGGCTAAAAAATGCTAACAGACATCAGTAAATAAGTTTCTAAATTGATAATCTTGCCGATCATGTTAACTAAACGGAGAAAAAACGGAAACCGATAAAATTAAAAGAACTGGAAGCTATCAATTGATATAACTCCTACAAGAAGGATCTGAGCCTGATATGCGGCCTGGGTTCAATTTCCATCCCCTATAAGCTCTTGAGAACTGGAAAACCATTACGCAAGTTAGCGTGTACATTATGTTCTAAAATACACCATATTTTTCTGTGTAATTTACGAACTTCTGAAAAAAGAGAGTTTGGTTCAGATAAGAAATGTTTGGCAAATCAGACTTAGCAAAGTATAAGTACTCACCATGAAATGAAGTGGATAGAAGATGCAGACATTTCTCTGTACGCCGAGTAGTGCCTGACAGGAGATATAAGTAAGACAAGTGTTTACATCAAAGTGTCTGTGTCCTCAATTTCTTATCACATGTTAAGTCAGGCCAGATGTGGAAGATTTCTGTTAATCTCAAAAGACACTACTAATAATAAGGGCTCATCGTAACACCATTCCACAAGAGGCTAACACAGCACTATATATTCCTTCTCTACTCCAGTTTTTCTTAGCTTATATCTTGTTCGTTCTATCCCGAGTTAAATCTAGCTCAGTGTAAAATCCAGCTTGGGGTCCGCTATTTACCTGTTTGCTTATGTTTGTGTCTTCTTTCATGGTAATCCCTCAGTCAAATGTCTCTATAGTCACTTTTGTAATAAGCAAGAGCTGGGCACAGTGATCATGTCAATGCACCTACACTCAACAGGAGTGCAAATCCATGAACATGCATTAAGGGGGGAAATGTATTTTTGAAATCAAGGGGAGGGTCAACTTTGGTATTTTTTAATCATCTCAATGAAAAACGATTTTTCACATTTACAGAGGCATTATCTCGGTTTCTATAGGAAGCAAATTACTCAGTATGATGTTTTTTTTACTTAAAGGTGCTGTAGACAATTCCAAAAAAGGTGATTTTCAATTAAATAAATTTTCTTTATCCTAGGGGCAAGGCTACTATATTTCTTAGTTTTGAGTCAGATTTAAAAAAAAAGTTGTTTATACGTAGCCTCTTATACTAGCCATTATTAATATCCGATAACAATCCTTCTTCGTATTAGAGCTGATGTTTGAGAGGACCACATTTCATGCCCACTCTTTTATACTAGCCATTGCTCAGATCAGAAAACATTCCTTCTTCGTACTAGAGCTGATGTTTGAGATGACCATATTTTAACTTATGCATTTCGCTAAACACAGCATTAATGACTTTCTTACAAAAATGACTTGCATACCAATGGGGATCTCCTCCATGAAGCATTCTTTGAGTCTAGCAGTGTCCTTCAGATTTACAGCAGAAATTTTTTCCATAAAAATCTCTTTGGATCTCAAATAAAATATCTAGAAAGTAAAGGCCTGGGATACTGTGTGTCCTCCAAAAATTCGTCTTGAGATAGTGTAGTGTGGTATGTTTCTCTAAGGAAATACCGTCTTATTGATCCCCAGTGGGGGTTGATCAAGCCTCCACGAGGACAAGACCTTGTGTAGCGTGGTAGGCAGAGTTCGTATCTACTTAAGATGTTGCTAAAACTACTTTAATAAACAAATAAACAAAATACAATACTATGCACACTCATGAACAGTCTTCTTGAAGCTGTAGAGAACCCCGTGCTATAGTGAACGTGCACCGACTGGCACGGTTGGTTTGGCTGCTACACGCTCCAAGTGGTGTCAGAGCTATAGTCAACGTGCACGGCTGGCAGTTGATTTGGAAGTGGCTGTTACACGCTCCAAGCTCTCCGTCTACAGATGAGTGGATGTTGCTCAAACTCTCCAATTGAGTTCCCCTAACCACTTATTGTCACTGTTGGTTCCGAAGCTGAACTGTTCACAAGTTGTCTTTTCCCCCTTATTATCTTCCAAGGCTCAAGCATAGAATTCTGGTTCCATGACCCCCAAAGTAGCCTCTCATTGGCTGGTAGGTTTTGGTCATGGTGATCCACTACCTTGAATAGAAAAGAAGGCAGAAACAAGTACTAAAACAGTACATACCAAAATATACCCTTGAAGTGGAACATGTACTAAATACCAAAAATATACCCTTAAAGTAATAAAACACTAAATACGTGAAATACACTGATGTCTAACTTGCGTAAGCCTAGCGACAATCTTTACAAGATTGCTGACTTGGTTTATTGGTAATTAAGTATTACTAGCCATAAGAAATCAACCGAATCAAAATAAAGGAATAAAATAATTCAAACGAAATTTATGTTTTGAAAACTATTTTATGTTATCCAAGTTATTTGCATCTTGTTTATTCTTCTTAGTGATTTATATATTTGGTTGTTTCGGTTTTGGAGAGCAATACCATATTTTCCAGAAATATAGTAACAGTTAGAGATTAGAAAAAGATTAGATGAAGACAAATGCAGAATACATATGCACTCAAATAGCAATCACCCAAACCTTCTTTTGGTACCGTGTTTTTCCCTTTGGGATCAAAAATCTACCAAGAGGCTTACTAATTCCAGTACTATAGAAAAAATGATAAGGCTATATAGATGGCATAATGTAAATTTACATCCAAATAATAAAATTTGGATAAAGTGGGAGGGGGAGGGGGAGAATAAAGCACATAAATTTTGTCTCTCTTTGTTTCCTGAGCTGATCAAACCTTGAATAATTTATAGCTCAAAAAAATTTGATTCTGATGATTTTCGATTTTTTGTTCTTAACATAATGGGGGAAGGGTACCTCCAGCAGGTTTATCCACATTTTTCTATCCTCTAAATTATCGACTTCAGTTTTCTAGTGTAGAGGATTTTGTAAGTAGTGGTATCACCAGTACCAATGCCCTAAATACAAGAAAGCAGCATCATGTTATTATCATTTAGTTCATTTTCATAAGGTGCCAGAATAGGGTCCCGTTGGAAACTTGAAAGCGTATTGATAAAACATTAATTTTACTTTGACCGCTCTTCATTTTTACCTCAATTAGGTAACACTAAAAATAATAATGATAAAAGAAATTTAAACTAAGAAAAGATTTGATTTTTTTAAGTCAGTTTACTTATTCCATACAAGGTTATTGTTTTACCATACAAGGTTATTGAAAAAAAATCTTTCAAGTGGAATTAAAGAATGAAGTTTTGACTTATAACGAACAGGAATAAGCTTACACATGGTCTAAAGCCTAAAATGAGCAGCAATTACTATGAGTGAAGACAATACACCTAAAACAGCGTGAAATTGTAATAAAGAGTGAAACACAGCACAAAACAAACAGAAATCGATAGAAATAATGGTGGCTTTTCTGACTCAACAGATGTTAATTTCTCGAGTCAAACTCGTTTTGAGTTTGACTCTGTTATTTATTTTAATTTCTGTTTCTTTTGGGTTTCATTTATTTATTGATATTGAATTGTGGTAGTTGTATGCTTGATAGATTATTTGATTCTATTTTTGTCCATTTTTAGTTTAATAAAGTTCTTTACTTTTTTTTGAAAAACTCAGTTTGTGGAAAATTTTTTTTTCAATTAATTTCTGTTCGTTTTATATTGACATAGTCTTTTTCAGGGAAAAAGACTGAGGCTCTTCTAAAATTAAACAACCGTCCCTTCCATAAAAACCTTAAATACCCCCTGGGCATAACTTACAACCCTTGCCCCTAGTCTCTGGGGTTTATTTCAACTTATATAATGTTTAGACTATTTTGAATAGAATAGCTATCTCAAAATTTCTATTAGATGCATTTCGGGACAAAACAACGTGTGTGTGTGGGGAGGGGGGAGGGTAGTTGCCCTCCAATTACTTTGACTCTTAAAAAGAGCACTAGAGCGTCTGATTGCCAATCCAATGAGCCCTCTCCGAAGTTTATATGACCATGCTTTCCATAAAAAAAAACCTTATATGCCCCCAGGGCATAACTTAAAACCCTTGCCCAAAGGGCTGGGGGGATTTATTATCCTCAAAGACATAGTTCCCAGACCTTTCAAATACGGTGAACAAAATAGTTATCTAAAATTTTAGTTGCCCTCCAATCAATTATCGAATATTAAAAAGGGCACTCGCCCCTTCAATTTGCAATCGAATGAGCCCTTTTTGAAATTTCAACGACAATACCATCTATAAATACCTTATATGCCCCCAGGGCATAACTTACAACCCTTGCCCTGAGGGTTGGGGGGGGGGTGTCATCCTCAAGGACATATTTTCCAGAACTTTAAACAACGGTGAACAAAATGGCTATCTCAAAATTTTGATTGGATGTCTTTGGGGAAATGGTGAGCGTGAGAGGGAGGTTAGTTGCCCTCCAATCACTTTCGACTATTAAAAAGGGCACTAGTCCTTTCAATTTCCAATCGAATTAGCCCTTTTTGAAGTTTCTATAACAACGATTTCTATAAAAACCTTATATTCCCAAGGGTCTAACTTACAACCCTTACCCTGAGGGTTGTGGGAGTGTTTTCATCCTCAAAGACCTAATTACCAGAATTTGAAACTACGTTGAACAAAATGGCTATCTCAAAATTTTGATTGGATGTGCTTGGGGAAATCCTGGGCGTGAGAGGAGGGTTAGTTGCCCTTCAACCACTTTCGACCATTAAAAAAGAGAATAGCCCTTTCAATTTCCAATCGAATGAGCCCTTTTTGAAGTTTCTATAACGACGCTTTCTATAAAAACCTTATATGCCCACAGGGCATAACGTAAAAGCCTTACCCTGAGGGTTGTGGGGGGAGGCTTCATCCCGAAAGACCTAATTTCCAGAACTTTCGTTGAAAAAAACGGCTATCTTAAAATTTTTATTCAATGTGTTTGGAGAAATGGTGGGCGTGAGAGGGGGGTTAGATACCCTCCAATAACTTTCTACTATTAACAAAGGCACTAGCACTTTCAATTTCCAATCGAATGAGCCCTTTTTGAAGTTTCTACGATAACCCTATTGTATGAAAACCTTGTATGCCTTAAGGGCATAACTTACAACTCTTACCCTGAGGGCTGTGGGAGGAGGGGGGTTGCCATCCTCAAAGACCTAATTGTCAGAACTTTCAACTACGGTGAACAAAATGGATATCTCAAAATTTTGATTGGATGTGTTTTGGGAAATGGTTGACAAGAGAGGGGGGTTAGTTGCCCTCCAACCAGTTTTGACTTTTAAAAAAGGCACAAGTCCTTTCAATTTCCAGTCGAATGAGTCCTTTTTGAAGTTTGTACGACAACGCTGTCTATAAAAATCTTATATGCCCCCAGGGCATAACTTAAAACCCTTGCCCTGAGGGTGTGGGGGGTTTGTCATCTTCAAAGACATAATTTCCAGAATTTTCAACTACTTTGATCAAAATGGCTGTCTTAAAATTTTGATTGGATGTGTTTGGGGAAATGGTGGGCGTGAGAGTTAGTTGCCCTAAAATCACTTATCGACTATTAAAAAGGGCACCCGCCCTTTCAATTTCAATCTAATGAGCCCTTTTTGAAGTTTCGACGACAATACTTTCTATAAGAACCTTGTATAACCGCAGGGCATAACTTACAACCCTGGCCCTGAGGGTTGTGGGGGGAGGGGGGTTGTCATCCTCAAAGACCTGATTTCCAGAACTTTAAACTACGTTGAACGAAATGGCTATCTCAAAATTTTGATTTGATGTCTTTGGAGAAATGGTGGGCATGAGAGGGAGGTTAGTTGCCCTCCAATCCCTTTCGACTATTAAAAAGGGCACTAGCCCTTTCAATATCCAATCGAATGAGACCTTTTTGAAGTTTCCATAACAACGCTTTCTATAAAAACCTAATATTCCCCCAGGGCATAACTTACAACCCGTACTCTGACGGCTGTGGGGGGTTGTCATCCTCAAAGAACGAATTTCCAGAACTTTCAACTACGTTGAACAAAATGGCTATCTCAAAATTTTGATTGGATGTGTTCGGGGAAATGGTGGGCATGAGAGGGAGGTTAGTTGCCCTCCAATCACTTTCGACTATTAAAAGGGCACTAGCCCTTTCGATTTCTAATTGAAGGAGCCCCTTTGGATGTTTCTACGACAAAGCTATCTATAAAAACCTTATATGCCCCCAGGGCATAACTTACAACCCTTGCCCTGAGCACTGCAGGGGGGTTGTCATCCTTAAAGACCTAATTTCCAAAACTTTCAACTACGTTGACAAAAATTGCTATCTCAAAATGTTGATGGGATGTGTTTGGGGAAATGGTGGGCATGAGAGGGGGGTTAGTTGCTCTCCAATCACTTTCAACTACTAAAAAGGGCACTAGCCCTTTCGATTTCCAATTAAATGAACCCTTTTTGAAGTTTCTACGACAACACTTTCTATAAAAAAAAACTTACATGCCCCCAGGACATAACTTACAACCCTTGCCATGATGGCTCTGAGAGGGAGGGGGGGTTATCATCTTCAAAGACCTAATTTCCAGAACTTTCAAATACGTTGACAAAAAGGATATCTCAAAATTTCGATTGCATGTGTTTGGGGAAATGATGGGCGTGGAAGGGGTGTTAGTTGCCTTCCAATCACTTTCGACTATTAAAAAGGGTACAAGTCCTTCCAATTTCCAATCGATTGAGCCCTTTTTGAAGTTTCTACGACAAATCCTTCGATACGAAGTGCCCTGGTCTAAAAGAAAAAAAGAAACAAAAAATAAATAGAAATAAATAAATAATACATTGTGCCAACATTGTTCTTTACTTAGGCAGCGCTATTGCGCTGCCTAGGATTAAATAAAAAAAGCAAGTTCTTTCAACTGAAAGTAAGGAGCAACATTGAAACTTAAAACGAGTAAAATAAAGGGGTGTGCCCCCTATTCAACACCTCACTCTTTACGCTCAAGTTTTTTAGTACTTTTAAAAAAGCGTCTTATTATTCTAATTAAACAGCCCTTGTGTTTCAGGAATCATTCTTGAATAATTGGGGCAAAATTCAAACTTAAGCGCAAAGAGCGAGGTGTTGAGGAGGGGACAACCCCCTTTGTATACGTAATAGTTTCTGTTCGTTTTGAGTTTTAATGTTGCTCCTTACTTTCAGTTGAAAAAACTTGTTTTTTCATTTAATTTCTGATCGTTTTTAAATAACACCAGGAAATCTGGACCCACCTCCACGGAGAAACCCCCTCCCCACGGAAACATCTTTTATAAAATTAAATCCCGGTGAAAATTTACCCCGGACAATTACTCTTAACCACTCCACGCTTAAAATTGAGACGGAAAAGAGAAAGCAAGACATGTAAAAAGAATTTTGTATCAGAATTCTGGCAAATTCCCTCAATGTATAATTTCCCCTGACAAGTTCACTCTCTGGAAACCTCCTTCCTCATGGAAAATTCCCCCGTGGAAAAACACCCAGCAGAAAATTTGTCCCCACCACACCCGAAAATGTATGCATACATCCGAATAAAAAATACTACGCGTAAACAATGGGCAAATTTTATAACTTAAAGACATTTCACATGTGGCTATGGGGGGGGGGGGGGTCATGTTAGACCCAAAGGCATAATTATTGGGCTTTTCAACTATGATGAACAAAATGAGATCTCAAAATTTTCATCGGACGATTTTGGGAAAAAAGGGACAGGGGAGGGGGCCTAGTTGCCCTCCAATGTTGTTGGTCACTTAAAAAGGACACTAAAACTTTTCATTTTCGCTTGAATGGGCCCTCTCCTGAAATTCAACGAGTATTGGGTCGATATGATCACCCCTGAGGAAAAAAAAACAAATAAACACGCATCCGTGGCCTTTCTTCTGTCAACAATAAAAATTCCACATTTTTGCAGATAGGAGCTTGAAACCTCTACAGAAGGGTTCTCTGATATGCTGAATCTGATGGTGTGATTTTCATTAGGATCACTTGACTTTTAAGGGGGTGTTTCCCCATTTCTTCAAAAATCAGGAAAAGTCTCTCAACCTGGTAATCTTTAATGAGTACGACTAAAATTAATGAAATTTATATATTTGAAATCAGCATAAAAAAAACGATTCTTTTGATATATGTATTGGTATCAAAATTCCGTTTTTTAGAATTTCGGTTACTATTGAGCAGGGTCGCTCCTTACTTACAGTTCGTTACCACGAACTGTTTGATACTACCAAGGTAAGTGAAGCTGTCTACTTGATTGATCTTTTCGTTACCCAATGTCAACTTTTCATCTTCACTTATTCCTAGCCTCTACCATTCTGTGGCACAAACCGACAGTATTGACCAAATGGGTGCCAAAAACCATCAAGTGAGGATTCTGCGATTGCTAATCGATTTAAAATTATTGAAAAACCCTACATTTAGCTTTCCATACGTAGATGTGACTATGTCACGCGGTGGCACCTTCGTTCTTAAAGATGCACGCAGTCCACACAAAATAAACAGTTAATATAGATACTTATTTTAAAGCTCCATTTAACTAAGTTGCTTCATTTGAGGTTTCAAAAAAATTATGTATTGTGGTCTGTAACTGGGCATCAGCCATTAGAGAGGAGGGAGGACTTGACACCTCGGAAAGTGCAATGTTCTCCCCATTTCATAACTGCCCGTGAGCCTTCAGATTTATATAGAAGGAGGTTTGCTGGGAGAGGGGGTTAAAGATTAATTTCTAATCCCACTTGATTCAGGGACACCATCCGAACATTTACCGGGGAGATTGGGCAAATATTTTTGGAATAAGAAGTATTTTAAAACACGATAAAGCTTTAGTATAAAGGGCAGGGGGCTTAAGAGAGCAGCCCCCTTACACACAGAATGATTTATATTCGTTTTAAGTTTTAATATTCCTCTTTACTTTCATTCGATTTTTTCCTTATTTCATTTAATTAGAGGCAATAATGTGGAAATTATATAAAACTAAAATCATAGTTACATATTTACTAATATCAATAAAAAAAGTGACAGTTTGAGCAAAATTCATTGTTTTCATGTTATAATGAAAAAAGAGAATAGCACGCGAATGTCCTTTCTCGGTAAAACACGGTGGCTGGAGTTCACCCCCCGGAAAATACCCCCTCTCGGAAAATACCACCCACGGAACCCCCCCCCCCCCCCCCGTGAAAAATAAAACTTCAAATTTAAGAAATTTATTTGAGTTTTGTTTCTTTAATGTGCATAGGGGGAAGAAATTTTGGTACTTGTGTATTATGCACCACTCACTCAAGTTTTCGTTGTGAGTAAAACCCGGGAACAAACCGGTTTCTTCGTTATTTTCTTTCAGCTTAGCGCGAGACAAGACAAAGACAAGTGACAGAATAGATGAGAAATATATAATTTGGGCTATATATTTGTTCATAAGCGGGGGGGGGGTTAAGTATTTGGACAGTTTGAATTCAGAAAACAATTCTTACTTCATAATATGCAGAATAATTGTACCTAACACATTTTGCATGCAGACCCGCTAGAAGAAACCAGTCTGTTCTCGAGTCATCGTAAACTTGAGTAAGTGGCGTATAATGCACAAGTACTGGGATTTTTCATGGACAAAAAGCCGGAATTACCGGTATTATTTAAAAAACGATCAGAAATGAAATTAAAAAAACAAACAAGTTTTTCAACTAAAAGTAAGGAGCATCAGCCTCCACCTCAAGACCTCGCTCTTTACGGTAAAGTTTTTTGTATAGAATGTTAAAACAAAGCCTATTGTTCTAACTAAACAGCCATTTGTTTTTCAGGAATCGTTCTTAAAGAATTAGGACAAGACGTAAAAACTTTACCGTAAAGAGTAAGGTCTTGTGGAAGGGGCAACTCCTTCCATATACGTAATAATTTCGTTTTAAGTGTTGATGTTGCTCCTTACTTTCAGTTGAACATACTTCCTTTTTTTAATTTAATTTCTGATCGTTTTGAAATAATACCGGAAAATCTGGCTCTCTCTCTATGAAAAGTTCCAGTACTTGTGTATTATACGCCAATCACTCAAGTTTACGATGTATAAAACTCGAAAACAAACCGGTTTTTCCGCTAGTTTCTTCGTTACTTTAGAAACAAATTTGGGCTATAGATTTGCACATTAGAGAGGGGGGGGGGGGTGAAGTACAGCGGATTTGCATGCAAAATGTGTTAGGTGCAATTATTCTACATATTATGAAGTAAGAATTGTTTTCTGACTTCAACTGTCCAAATAGTTTACCCCCCCCCCCTATGTACAAAAATATAGCCCAAATTACATATTTTCCATCTATTCTGTCACTTGTCTTGTCTCGCACTAAGCTGAAAGAAAATAACGAAGAAACCGGTTTGTTCTGGAGTTATACACAAAGCGTAAACTTGAGTGAGTGGCACATAATGCATAAGTACCAAAATTTATTTCCTCTGCGGAAATTAAAAAAACAAAACTCAAATAAAATGCTCCAATTTGGTAGCCTTATTTTCCACGGGGGTATTTACCGGGGGGAGGGGTATTTTCTGGGGAGGGGGGTATTTTCCGGGGGTAATCACCGAGGGGGGGGGGTAAATTCCTAGAACCGTAAAACACAAATGATACTCTAGCCTTAAAGGGGGAGGGGGAGTTCGGGGCTTGGCAACACCCACTTACATGTTGTAATTTAAGTTGGGTTCATATTTCACTGTTGATCGAAAATCATGTTATATAATTTTACCTGTTATCTAATATTTTGCTAATCAGTTTAAGATTAATATTTTGAAAAAGCTGGAATACGTTGAAATGGTTCTTGGTCCAGAGTGAGTCAGTTAGTTGTGATCTAGCTTCTCATTGTGTTACAGCGGCAGTTGACAGGTAATATGTGGTTTCGACTTCAATTTATTTAATATTCATTTTAGAGCATATTATAAATACAGGTACTAAAAGTAATAGCTTTCGAACAGATGAGCCCTTTCCCAAGCTTCTACAACATTCCATTATATATGGTGAGCTTGGAAAAATCGCTCTTTACTAAGTCAACGCTACTGCTTTGGCCGTGATTAAAACTTAAACCTGCATTTCTAATCATAATATAAATGAGATTAAGACTTGAAACAAAACTTTCTGTTCAAACAGAGAATTCTAGTGCAAAGATATATGAGTTCCAAATTTTCGCGCTTCACAAATGATAGAAACTAGGACTTTACTGAAAACTGAGCTTGCTTGAGTTTCTTAGACAATTTATAATTGCATGCTAAAACTTATCGACATCATGGCCGGTGAAAGATTATGGAGAGCCTTATAAATTAGTCTTTCATTTTCTGCAGGCTTCTTACGGAATTTTCTTCTCCTAATAGAACATCCTGTTTTTGGGTGTCAGTTTCGTGTGTTCAGTAAAGCGCTAATTTTTAGAATTATGTAAATACTCAACAATATAGTGGTGGTTTTGGTGGTTTATTAAGGTAGTTTTGCAGATATACCTTGCACAATCTGCAGAGCAATAATTTTAATTGTTTAGAATTTTCAACTTTACTCTTGAAAAAAAGATTAAGGTAAAAAACTACCTGAGATCCTGTTACTATGACAGTTTTGCCAAGGTTTTCAAGCATGAAAGATAATGCTGAAGCTGTGTAGGCCAGCGTATCTGTACCATGGAGTATTACAAATCCATCAAAATTCTCATAGCATATCTACAAAAAGACAGCGTTAGATCTTCTCTGCTAACTTTACATACGATATTTTTTGTTTTCTACAATACCAAATTTCTAGCTAGTATAATCGATCGGCATTTTCCCTTAAACAAATATCAGAAGACGCTTTAATATAAAGGAAGAAAATAATAATTCTACAATCTCCTCAGGCGACTTCGAACTTTAATTTAAAACTACATATAAACATTTATTTTGCACAGAGGCCTCTTTGGGGCATGCCTACAAAAGAAAAAAAAAAACTGAAATCTAAGTTTCCACAGCTAAAGTAAGCCTAAACATATTTTCAATATGTTGAATGATCAGGCTGGTCCTAGACAGTATTGAAAGAAAATAAATTATAACAAGCTCATATTTCCTTAGCAGTAAAATATTCGTAGGCGTGGATACATAATGAGGTGGATGTGATAAGCTTGAAATTGTTTGTGCAAGATTTCGACTCTATTTGATACAGGAGCATCTTCAAGCGTGGAAAAATACGTTGTGACCAAGATGGGCACAGGATTGCACATTCTCCATTCAACTACGGGTCACAGGGACTTCCTGCTGTCCAGTTCTAAGCCAACTTAAGCGCTTCGTGTAGAGAATCTGTGTCATTTCCCGTTCTTCACAGGTTTTGTGACCATTACTTTTCATGAGGCCATAATAATTTCAATGATTTAAAGAATATGAAAATTGCAACTTGAAATATTACGACGTTAAAAAAAACAATTATCGCATTGAGATTCCGACTGCCGAATTCAGACGCTTTGAACTGGACTTATTAGGAGTTGCAGAAACTTGTATCTCAGGGGTAGGATGCATGAAATAAAGTGAAATATATTTTTTTTTAATTCCGGCAGGAAGGATGGGTGCATAGGCAGGGAGTAGGGCTTAATGGTGAATAAGGAAACTGCTAAGCCTTGCTTAGGATGGTAAGGCATTAATAATAAAATGTTATTTTCTCATTTTACGATTAAAAGGTGCAAATTATCATAATCTATCGAATCCATGCCCACAACTGTTGTTCCCTTGACCACTTTTATGATTACTGTGTTTTTTTTCAAACGATTGAGAATTTGAATTCTTCTTTAATTTTGTTTCAAAATATAGATAAGGCTTAAAATCAAGGAAACTCTTAACAACTAGTGCTTGCAGCAGATTTGGGCTATTAACCTTCACATGAGATCCATAAATACCAGACACCACACACATAATAAGACTGTAAACATTTACATGTGTCAGAGCCAAACAAAATTTCGTTTTTTATGGTGAAATTTTTAGCTCCTTTTATCCCAAAACCTTAGATGACCCATTTCCTAAGAGTTAACAGTCTCCATCGTTGATTTTTCTGATAGACCTCTTTTAGATAAACGGAAGTGCGAAACGCCAAGAATTTGCTTGAAGTCCAGAATTGATAAACTATGATAAACGAAACATTTCGAATCAGGATATGTCAAATCATAATTGTATTACTAAGGAAATGTATTTTGTGTCTATGGTCTTTTAAAATGTTTATCAATGTTGTAAACACCATTTTCCGGGTAATAAGAGGTACAAACCGTGTGTTAACATGTAGAAAGAAAAGCGGAGAATGAGGAAGTGAACTCACAGAACATATTTCAGTCATCGATACGCCACTGTAGATACGTGTTCATAGATTTTTGGGGTTATTAAGCAATACATTTTTGTGATAGTATACCTTCAGATCCTTCGATATTTGAATCCAATCATCCATAGTCATATTGCTGGAGTCCAAAAGGGGGGAATATTCATATATCATGAACAGCGCCCTTCGCATTCTATCACCAAGATTTCTGAAAAATGTATTTCTCCATTAATGACGTTTCCACATTCACATTAACAACGTTATAAACTAAAGCTACGCAATTAAATCACTAGGAAATCCAAGATTGTTCTAGCGAAAACTTGGTCAAGAATTATTCCATGTGAACTAGAAAGCTTTAGCGGTCTCATTCCCCCGTACTTCAGTATTCTGTACTGCTCTAAGGCTTAGATGTATAATGTGATAATGCCATTGAATAGCCCACCATCTACAAAAGATTACGGTGAAGCACAGAAAATATAAAAAAGTTTTTTTTAAGTGTTTTCCGTTTTGTTACTTTTCACCTTAAAGTTTCTTTTTCGGTCTTCTGTTTTGTTAGCTTTCACCTTAAGTTTCTTTTGTCAAATTATCTTCGATTTGTTAGGTTTCACTTAAAAAAAAATTTCAGTTTCTCTGTTTTGTTAGGTTTCACCTTAAAGTTTTTTCTGCTCTGTTACTTTTCACCTTAAAGTTTTTTTCAGTCTTCTGTTTTGTTAGCTTTCACCTTAAAAGTTTTTTTCAAAGTGTCTTCTGCTTTGTTAGGTTCACCTCAAATATTTTTTTTCAAAGTGTCTTCTGTTCTGTTAGGTTTCACCTTAAATTTTTTTTCAAAGTATCTTCAGTTTTGTTGCGGTTCATCTTAAAAGTTTTTTTTCAGTGTTTTCTGTTTTGTTAGGTTTTACTTGAAAAGTTTTTTTTTCAAAGTGTCTTTTTTCAGTCTTCTGTTTTGTCATGTTTAACCTTAAAAGTTTTTTTTTAAGTATCTTCTGTTTTGTTACGTTCCACCTTAAAGTTTTTTTTCAAAGTGTTGTTTTATTACGTTTCACCTTAAAAGTTTATTTTTCAAAGTAACTTCTGTTTTGTTACCTTTCACCTTAAAAGCTTTTTTTCAGTGTTTTCTGTTTTTTAGGTTTTACCTTAAAGTTTATTTCAAAATGTCTTCTGTTTTGTTATATTTCACCTAAAAAGTTTTTTCAAATTGTCTTCTGTTTTTTTACGTTTCATCTTAAAAGTTTTTTTTTCAAAGTGTCTTCTGTTTTGTTAGGTTTCACCTTAAAAGTTTATTTTAAAGTGTCTTCTGCTTTGTTATGTTTCACCAAAAATGTTTTTTTTCAAAGTGTCTTCTGTTTTGTTACGTCTCACCATAAAAGTTTATTTTTTAAGTGTCTTTTGTTTTGTTACTTTTCACCTTAAAGTTTCGTTTTCAGTCTTCTGTTTTGTTAGGTTTCACTTAAAAGTTTTTTTTCAATTTTCTGTTTTGTTAGGTTCCACCTTAAAAGTTTTTTTTTCAAAGTGTCTTCTGCTTTGTTACTTTTCACCTTAAAGGTTTTTTCAGTCTTCTGTTTTGTTACCTTTCACCTTAAAAGTTTTTTTCAAAGTGTCTTCTGCTCTGAAAGGTTCATCTTAAATGTTTTTTTTCAAAGTATCTTCAGTTTTGTTACGTTTCACCATAAAAGTTTTTTTTCAGTGTTTTCTGTTTTGTTAGGTTTTACCTTGAAAGTTTTTTTCAAAGTGTCTTCTGTTTTGTTAAGTCTCACCTCAAATGCTCATTTTTTTAGTCTTCTGTTTTGTTACGTTTCTTAAAAGCTTTTTCCAGTGTTTTCTGTTTTGTTAGGTTTTACCTTAAAGTTTATTTCAAAGTGTCTTCTGTTTTGTTATGTTTCACCTTAAAAGTTTTTTTTTCAAATTGTCTTCTGTTTTTTTACGTTTCACCTCAAAAGTTTTCAGTCTTCTGTTTTGCTATGTTTCACCTAAGAACTTTTTTTAAGTGTCTTCTGCTTTGTTAAGTTTCACCTAAAATGTTTTTTTTAAAGTGTCTTCTGTTTTGTTAGGTTTCACCTTAAATGTTTTTTTAAGTGTCTCCTTTTTTGTTGCGTTTCACCTTAAAAAATTTTTTCAAAGTGTTGTTTTGTTACGTTTCACCATAAAAGTTTTGTTTAAGTGTCTTCTGTTTTGTTACTTTTCACCTTAAAGTTTCTTTTTCGGTCTTCTGTTTTGTTAGCCTTCACCTTAATTTTTTTCAAAGTATCTTCAGTTTTGTTACGTTTCACCATAAAAGTTTTTTTCAGTTTTCTGTTTTGTTAGGTTTCACCTTAAAAGTTTTTTTTTCAAAGTGTTGTTTTGTTACGTTTCACCTTAAAAATTTATTTTTCAAAGTATCTTCTGTTTTGTTACGTTTCATCTTAAAAGCGTTTTTTCAGTGTTTTCTGTTTTGTTAGGTTTCACCTTAAAGTTTTTTTTCAAAATGTCTTCTGTTTTTTACGTTTCATCTTGAAAGTTTTTTTTCAAAGTGTCTTCTGTTTTGTTACGTCTCACCATAAAAGATTAATTTTTAAGTGTCTTCTGTTTTGTTACTTTTCACCTTAAAGTTTCGTTTTCAGTCTTCTGTTTTGTTAGCTTTTACCTTAAAAATAGTTTTTCAAATTGTCTTCTGATTTTTTAGGCTTCACTTAATTTTTTTTCAGTTTTCTGCTTTGTTAGGTTCCACCTTAATTTTTTTTTTCAAAGTGTCTTCTGCTTTGTTACTTTTCACCTTAAAGGTTTTTTCAGTCTTCTGTTTTGTTACCTTTCACCTTAAAAGTTTTTTTCAAAGTGTCTTCTGCTCTGATAGGTTCACCTTAAACGTTTTTTTTCAAAGTATCTTCAGTTTTGTTACTTTCACCATTAAAGTTTTTTTCAGTGTTTTCTGTTTTGTTATGTTTTACCTTGAAAGTTTTTTTCAAAGTGTCTTCTGTTTTGTTATGTTTAACCTTAAAAGTTTTTTTTAAGTATCTTCTGTTTTGTCAAGTTTCACCTTAAAAGTTTGTTTTCAAAGTGTTGCCTTGTTACGTTTCATCTTAAAAGTTTATTTTTCAAAGTATCTTCTGTTTTGTTACGTTTCACCTTATCAGCTTTTTTTCAGTGTTTTCTGTTTTGTTAGGTTTTACCTTGAAAGTTTTTTTCAAAGTGTCTTCTGTTTTGTTAGGTTTCACCTCAAATGTTAATTTTTTTAGTCTTCTGTTTTGCTACGTTTCTTAAAAGCCTTTTCTAGTGTTTTCTGTTTTGTTAGGTTTCACCTTAAAGTTTATTTCAAAGTGTCTTCTGTTTTGTTATGTTTCACCTTACAAGTTTTTTTTTTAAATTGTCTTCTGTTTTTTTACGTTTCACCTCAAAAGTTTTCAGTCTTCTGTTTTGTTAGTTTTCACCTAAAAACTTTTTTAAGTGTCTTCTGCTTTGTTAAGTTTCACCTAAAATGTTTTTTTAAAGTGTCTTCTGTTTTGTTAGGTTTCACCTTAAAAGTTTTTTTTAAGTGTCTCCTGTTTTGTTACGTTTCACCTTAAAAGTTTTTTTTTCAAAGGGTTGTTTTGTTACGTTTCACCATAAAAGTTTTTTTAAGTGTCTTCTGTTTCGTTACTTTTCACCTTAAAGTTTCTTTTTCAGTCTTCTGTTTTGTTAGTCTTCACCTTAATTTTTTTTCAAAGTATCTTCAGTTTTGTTACGTTTCACCTTAAAAGTTTTTTTTTTTCAGTTATCTGTTTTGTTAGGTTTAACCTTAAAATTTTTTTTCAAAGTCTTGTTTTGTTACGTTTCACCTTAAAAATTAATTTTTCAAAGTATCTTCTGTTTTGTTACGTTTCACCTTAAAAACTTTTTTTCAGTGTTTTCTGTTTTGTTAGGTTTCACCTTAAATTTTTTTCCAAAGTGTCTTTTGTTTTGTTGAGTTCCACTTTAAAAGTTTTTTTTATCAAATTGTCTTCTGTTTTTTATGCTTCACCTTATAAGTTTTTTTTCAAAGTGTCTTCTGTTTTGTTACGTGTCACGTAAAAAGTTTTTTTTCAAAGTATCTTCGGTTTTGTTACTTTTCACCTCAAAAATTTTTATTCAAAGTGTCTTCTGTTTTGTTAAGTTTCGTCTTAAACGTTCTGGATTAATTCGTTGAAATCATACGCATTGCATAGGAATCCGCACAAATTCTTACAAAATCCGGGTCAACCCTAGAAGTCCAGACCAAACCAAAGACATCAAGACAAAACTGTAGAAAATTATACCGGTCCATAGAAATCCAGAAAAATCCCTTAGAAATCATAGCAAATACAAAGAAATACGGAAGAATTCATTAAAATCATAAGCAATGCATAGAAATACACACAGATTCATAAAAAGCAGGGTCAATTGTAAGAATCCAGACCAAACCACAAACATCAAGACAAAAACTGTAGAAATTATGACCTGTCCACAGAAGTCCAGTAGAATCTCATAGAGATCATAACCAATACATAGAAATTCAGGTTAATTCATAGAAATCCAAACCAATGTATGGAAATCCAGAAATATTCAAAAAATCAGGGGCAACACTACAAATCCAGATCAAACCAATGAAATCAAGACCAAAACGTAGAAATCAGGACCAAACTGTACAAATCATGGCTAGCCTCTAAAAAACCATGACCAATACATAGAAAACCAGACAAATTCATAAAAATCAAGATTAAAGTGTAAAAATCAGGGACAACCTAGGAATCCATACTAAACTATAGAAATCAATACCAAACAATAGAAATCCACACCAAACTGTAAAAATCATGACCAGCCTCTAAAAAACCATGACCAATATATAGAAATCTGAAAGAGCTCATTAAAATCATAAGCAATGCATAAACATCCACACAAATACATAAAAATCGGGTTAAACCCTAAAAATCCAGACCAAACCAGAGACATCAAGACAAAATTATAGAAAACGTGACCGGTTCACAGAAATCCAGAAGAATCCCATAGAAGCCATAATCAATGCATAGAAATTCAGGGGACTTCTTAAAAATCATAACCAATGCATAGAAATCCAGACGAATTCATAAAAATCAAGAAATCCGAAGCAATGCACAGGAATCCACACAAATTCATCAAAATCGGGGTCCACCATAAAAATCCAGATCAAACCAAAGACATCAAGACAAAAATTTAGAAATCATGACCGGTTCATAGAAATCCAGAAAATCCCATGGAAATCATAACTAAGGCAAAGAAATTCAGTGGAATTCATAGAAATAATCACCAATGCATAAAAATCCAGACGAATTCATGAAAATTAGGACCAACCCTAGAAATCCAGACCAAACCAGAGAAATCAAGACAATACCATAGAAATCAAGACCAAAATGTAGATATCATGGGCAACCTCTATAGAAATCATGACCAGTACACAGAAATCCCGACGAATTCATTAAAATCGAGCTGTAGAATTTAAGGCCATCCTCTTAAAATACGGACATATTCATGAAAATTAAGACCAAACTCTAGAAATTAGGGCCAGCCCTAGAAATCCAGACCAGAAAATAAAAATCAAGACCAAAGTGTAGAAAGCATGGCCAACCTCATGACCAATGACCAATCAGAAATCATGACCAATGCATAGAAATCCCGACGAACTCATAAGAAACATAACTAATACATAGAAATCCGGAAAAATCCCATAGAAATCATAAGCAATGCAAAAAAAATCACACAAATTCATTAAAATAAGGGTCAGCCCTAAGAATCGCGACCAAACCAAAGACATCAAGACAAAACTATAGAAATAATGATCGGTCCATACAAATCCAGGAAAATCCCACAGAAATCATAACCAATGCATAGAATTTCAGGGGAATTCATAGAAATCATAACCAATGCATAGAAATCCAGACGAATTCATAAAAATCAGGACCAACCCTAGAAATCCAGACCAAATAATAGAAATCAAGACCAAACCATAAAAATCAAGGCCAAACTGTGTTAATCATGGCCAACTTCTAGAATAATCATGACCAATGCATAGAAATCCTGACAAGTTCATAAAAAATCAAGACCAAGCTGTAAAAATTAAGGTCATCCTCTTGAAATCCTGACAAATTCATAAAAATCGAGACCAAACAATAGAAATCAAAGCCAATCCTAGAAATCCAGACCAAACCATAGAAATCAAGACCAAACCATAGATATCAAGACCAAACTGTAAAAATCATAGCCAACCTCTAAAAAATCATGACCAATACATAGAAATCCCGACAAATTTATAAAAATCAAGACCAAACTGTAAAAATTAATACCATCCTCTTGGAACCAGGACAAATTCATAAAAATCAAAAACTAACTGTAGAAATCAGTGCCAACCTCTAAAACATCATGATCAATACATAGAAATCCCGACAAATTTATAAAAATCAAGACCAACTGTAGAAATTAAGACCATCCTCTTGGAATCCAGAAAAATTCATAGAAATCAAAAGCTAACTGTAGAAACAAGGGCAAACCCTAGAAATACACTCTAAACCATAGAAATCAAGACCAAACCGTAGAAATCAATACTGCAGAAATCAAGGTCAGCCTCTAAAAAATTATGACCAATATATAGAAATCCCGACAAATTCTTGAAATCAAGACCAAAATAAAGAAATTAAGACCCTCCTCTTAAAATCCAGACAAATTCATAAAAATCAAGAAAAAAATATTGGGTTGGGGGTTATTGGGGTTCTGGAGGGCGACTTAGGGCCCTGGAGGGGGACATGAAATCCTGGATGGGAATGTGGTGAACCAAACTCAATGACTCAATGGCAAACCAATGTCTTAGGACCATTACGTTACAAAAAGGATACCTACTCGGTTGTACTCATTACAATTTTTGGAGATTGAAAAAAGTTTAATTAACCATCAAAAGAATATGTATGTCCAGCAAGCATATCCAATCACCGTGGTAGGCATATTCTTGGAATGATGCCAAAAAAGGTGCCAAAAAACAGATCACTGATCGAATGGAGAAATCGATTGTGCATATAACTCGTCACGATGTAGTGACACTTATCATCAGTTGGGCAACATCCCGGAAACAATACATTGAATGCATTAAAATGTATTTCTAATATCATAATGTCATTAATGACCTGTTGGCTCAGTCGAGTAACGTGTCGTTTTATCATCATAGGAGATCATGGATCTAACGTTCGATTCATACCTCACACATAAAATTTCATAAAATCAATGGAAAACTGCTTAGAAGCTAAAAAATATATCGATGGAAAAGGAAACCTGACACCAATTCTTCTATCGAAGAACACGTGAGCAACAGGCCAGCTCTGAATATTGGCACTGTTAGTGAAAAACTTCATATCGGAACTTCAGATAAGAATGTCCACTTGAAACGATTTCCTATGGCTGCGCTCGGAGTAATAGCATTTCTTTCGTCGAGAAAAATAATATTTCCAAGGATATGATAGATCTCGTGGAGTATGTGTGTCGTTAAGAGAGAGGATATGAGGGACTAGCAACTCCAATATGGGCCCACTTGTATGATGGGTCCCTTGTATGGTGGGCCTCTCGCATGGTAGGGGTATTGTCCACTCGGAAGGATAGGCCGCTTTTATGGCGGGCCTCTCGTATGGTGTGATTACTGGCCTCCTGGAGTGCATAGCACCATACTACCAGTGTATAATTTTCCCTAACAAGTTCACTCTCAGGAAACTTCCCTTCCAATGGAAAATTCCCCCTTGGAAAACCCCCAGCAGAAAATTCCCCCCCCCACACTCGGAAATGTATGCATGCATCCCAATAACAAATACTATGCGTAAACAATGGACACATTTTATAACTTAAAGACCTTTCCCTTGGGGATGTGTGTGGGGGGGGGGGGCTCGTGATATACACACAGGCATAGTTATTGGGCCTTTCAAATATGATGAACAAAATGGTTATCTCCAAATTTTGATCGGACAATTTTGGGGAAAAAGGAGATGGGGAGGAAGCCTAGTTGCCCTCCAATTTTTTTGGTCACTTGAAAAGGGCTAGAACTTTTAATTTCCGGTCAAATGAGCCCTTTCCCGATATTCTAGGACCACTGGGTCGATACGATCACCCCTGGGGAAATAAACAAAAAATAAATAAACACACATCTGTGATCTTTCTTCTGCAAAAAACATAAAATTCCACATTTTGGCAGATAGGAGATTGAAACCTATACAGTAGAGTTATCTGATACGCTGAATCTGATTGTGTGATTTTCATTAAGATCACTTGACTTTTAGGGGGTGTTTCTCCCTTTTTTGAAAATCAGGAAAATTTTGTCAGGCTTGTAACTTTGATAGGTAAGATTAAACTTAATGAAACTTGCATATTTTAAATCAACATAAAAATCCGATTCTTCTTATATATCTATTGGTATCAAAATTGCGATTTTTAGAGTTTCCGTTACTCTCGAGCCGGGCCGGTCCTTACTTACAGTTCGTAAACACGAACTGTATGACTGGTAGAAACAGACGGCCACTTGTCATGATGGGGGCCAAGATATGCGCGACAGTTGAACTGATAGATAAGTGAGAGCACTTAAAAGAAGTAGTCTTACATATGAATAATCAAGCCTGAATTATGCTTTAAGGAGATTAAAAAGAAAATTGCCCAGTTATTAACTGAAACTGGACTGGGGTTTATCTAGAAGGGAGAGGGGCTCTAGCTAGGAACATAGCCCCTTTCTGATTCCACAAAAAATAGTCCCAATGATAGTTCCTATTTTATTTACTTTTATAAAATATGAAAGAGCAAAACAGCACTAATAAATTGCTGGGTTGTTTCTATTTCCTTCTTTCAAATTTCTTTCCTGCGACTGATATCTTGTTTCTGTGTTAATGGAAATTAGTGGTTCACAAGGCTGTTTTTGTGATTATGAAAACCAATAACAAATATTGTCACTTTCTTGACCAATAATTACTTTACATCAGTTGAAACAGTGTTTGTATAAGAGGCCAAGAGGCCACCACAAGTCCAATACTGAATTTCGCGAATGGAGCTCCTACATCAACTCTTTGGTCAATCTCAATCGTGAGTATATAAGTAAATATCTTCGCCTGGGCCAATGAAACCATAGTTAATATTCACCATAAGTCCTAGTTAAAACTCAAGATTTCTGTCTGTTCGTTACTTCAGAGAGGACGTTACTATCGAAAAGCCCGAGACTGGGGTTCAAAGAGTATATAAGATTTCCATTGTGTGTCTGGCAGAACAGAGCTCGTTCTTATGCAATACAACAATGATACAAACAACCCTGTTAGGGGAATTATACGGTCAAACAGTCTCTGCCAGGAGTCTTTATTGACTAAATCAAATGCTTTCAAACAGACACAGAGAGTAATGATGGTTTCAGGAAATTGATAGAATTCGTTTTATCTACAAGAGCAAAGTATGCGAAGGCAATAGATTCCTGTTCGCCTAATTTTGTGGCAGTATCGACTCTAAACCGACTCATGTGAGTCTTTCTGTTAAAGACAGACTTTGCCTTTAGTTTGAAACCTGCTTCACAAATACCCTTCTGCTGACGGGTTCTTTCTTTCCGTTAAATTTTGACTCGCTGCAGTTTTGCTACACTCGTCCAATGTCCAGTACAATAGGGTATTTCACGCAAGCTGATTTTTGAATAACCCTGTCCAACTCGCAAACAGGTCTAGCGAGATTATGTATCTCCTTCTTAATTAGCCAAAATTATTTTTAAACTTCATATTTTCTATTATTTGTCATTAGGCTACCACAAAATTTGCAGAAAAATATGGCGTTGTTTCACCTACCATAAAATAACAAAAATAATTTCATGCAAGCTGATCTACGAATAACCCTGTCGAACTCACAAACAGCTCTAGCGAGATGATATATTTCCTTTTTAATTAGCCAAAATTATTTTTAAACTTCATATTTTCTATTATTTGTCATTAGGCTACCACAAAATTTGCAGAAAAATATGGCGTTGTTTCACCTACCATAAAATAACAAAAATAATTTCATGCAAGCTGATCTACGAATAACCCTGTCGAACTCACAAACAGCTCTAGCGAGATGATATATTTCCTTTTTAATTAGCCAAAATTATTTTTAAACTTCATATTTTCTATTATTTGTCATTAGGCTACCACAAAATTTGCAGAAAAATATGGCGTTGTTTCACCTACCATAAAATAACAAAAATAATTTCATGCAAGCTGATCTACGAATAACCCTGTCGAACTCACAAACAGCTCTAGCGAGATGATATATTTCCTTTTTAATTAGCCAAAATTATTTTTAAACTTCATATTTTCTATTATTTGTCATTAGGCTACCACAAAATTTGCAGAAAAATATGGCGTTGTTTCACCTACCATAAAATAACAAAAATAATTTCATGCAAGCTGATCTACGAATAACCCTGTCGAACTCACAAACAGCTCTAGCGAGATGATATATTTCCTTTTTAATTAGCCAAAATTATTTTTAAACTTCATATTTTCTATTATTTGTCATTAGGCTACCACAAAATTTGCAGAAAAATATGGCGTTGTTTCACCTACCATAAAATAACAAAAATAATTTCATGCAAGCTGATCTACGAATAACCCTGTCGAACTCACAAACAGCTCTAGCGAGATGATATATTTCCTTTTTAATTAGCCAAAATTATTTTTAAACTTCATATTTTCTATTATTTGTCATTAGGCTACCACAAAATTTGCAGAAAAATATGGCGTTGTTTCACCTACCATAAAATAACAAAAATAATTTCATGCAAGCTGATCTACGAATAACCCTGTCGAACTCACAAACAGCTCTAGCGAGATGATATATTTCCTTTTTAATTAGCCAAAATTATTTTTAAACTTCATATTTTCTATTATTTGTCATTAGGCTACCACAAAATTTGCAGAAAAATATGGCGTTGTTTCACCTACCATAAAATAACAAAAATAATTTCATGCAAGCTGATCTACGAATAACCCTGTCGAACTCACAAACAGCTCTAGCGAGATGATATATTTCCTTTTTAATTAGCCAAAATTATTTTTAAACTTCATATTTTCTATTATTTGTCATTAGGCTACCACAAAATTTGCAGAAAAATATGGCGTTGTTTCACCTACCATAAAATAACAAAAATAATTTCATGCAAGCTGATCTACGAATAACCCTGTCGAACTCACAAACAGCTATAGCGAGATGATATATTTCCTTTTTAATTAGCCAAAATTATTTTTAAACTTCATATTTTCTATTATTTGTCATTAGGCTACCACAAAATTTGCAGAAAAATATGGCGTTGTTTCACCTACCATAAAATAACAAAAATAATTTCATGCAAGCTGATCTACGAATAACCCTGTCGAACTCACAAACAGCTCTAGCGAGATGATATATTTCCTTTTTAATTAGCCAAAATTATTTTTAAACTTCATATTTTCTATTATTTGTCATTAGGCTACCACAAAATTTGCAGAAAAATATGGCGTTGTTTCACCTACCATAAAATAACAAAAATAATTTCATGCAAGCTGATCTACGAATAACCCTGTCGAACTCACAAACAGCTCTAGCGAGATGATATATTTCCTTTTTAATTAGCCAAAATTATTTTTAAACTTCATATTTTCTATTATTTGTCATTAGGCTACCACAAAATTTGCAGAAAAATATGGCGTTGTTTCACCTACCATAAAATAACAAAAATAATTTCATGCAAGCTGATCTACGAATAACCCTGTCGAACTCACAAACAGCTCTAGCGAGATGATATATTTCCTTTTTAATTAGCCAAAATTATTTTTAAACTTCATATTTTCTATTATTTGTCATTAGGCTACCACAAAATTTGCAGAAAAATATGGCGTTGTTTCACCTACCATAAAATAACAAAAATAATTTCATGCAAGCTGATCTACGAATAACCCTGTCGAACTCACAAACAGCTCTAGCGAGATGATATATTTCCTTTTTAATTAGCCAAAATTATTTTTAAACTTCATATTTTCTATTATTTGTCATTAGGCCACCACAAAATTTGCAGAAAAATATGGCGTTGTTTCACCTACCATAAAATAACAAAAATAATTTCATGCAAGCTGATCTACGAATAACCCTGTCGAACTCACAAACAGCTCTAGCGAGATGATATATTTCCTTTTTAATTAGCCAAAATTATTTTTAAACTTCATATTTTCTATTATTTGCCATTAGGCTACCACAAAATTTGCAGAAAAATATGGCGTTGTTTCACCTACCATAAAATAACAAAAATAATTTCATGCAAGCTGATCTACGAATAACCCTGTCGAACTCACAAACAGCTCTAGCGAGATGATATATTTCCTTTTTAATTAGCCAAAATTATTTTTAAACTTCATATTTTCTATTATTTGTCATTAGGCTACCACAAAATTTGCAGAAAAATATGGCGTTGTTTCACCTACCATAAAATAACAAAAATAATTTCATGCAAGCTGATCTACGAATAACCCTGTCGAACTCACAAACAGCTCTAGCGAGATGATATATTTCCTTTTTAATTAGCCAAAATTATTTTTAAACTTCATATTTTCTATTATTTGTCATTAGGCTACCACAAAATTTGCAGAAAAATATGGCGTTGTTTCACCTACCATAAAATAACAAAAATAATTTCATGCAAGCTGATCTACGAATAACCCTGTCGAACTCACAAACAGCTCTAGCGAGATGATATATTTCCTTTTTAATTAGCCAAAATTATTTTTAAACTTCATATTTTCTATTATTTGTCATTAGGCTACCACAAAATTTGCAGAAAAATATGGCGTTGTTTCACCTACCATAAAATAACAAAAATAATTTCATGCAAGCTGATCTACGAATAACCCTGTCGAACTCACAAACAGCTCTAGCGAGATGATATATTTCCTTTTTAATTAGCCAAAATTATTTTTAAACTTCATATTTTCTATTATTTGTCATTAGGCTACCACAAAATTTGCAGAAAAATATGGCGTTGTTTCACCTACCATAAAATAACAAAAATAATTTCATGCAAGCTGATCTACGAATAACCCTGTCGAACTCACAAACAGCTCTAGCGAGATGATATATTTCCTTTTTAATTAGCCAAAATTATATTTAAACTTCATATTTTCTATTATTTGTCATTAGGCTACCACAAAATTTGCAGAAAAATATGGCGTTGTTTCACCTACCATAAAATAACAAAAATAATTTCATGCAAGCTGATCTACGAATAACCCTGTTGAACTCACAAACAGCTCTAGCGAGATGATATATTTCCTTTTTAATTAGCCAAAATTATTTTTAAACTTCATATTTTCTATTATTTGCCATTAGGCTACCACAAAATTTGCAGAAAAATATGGCGTTGTTTCACCTACCATAAAATAACAAAAATAATTTCATGCAAGCTGATCTACGAATAACCCTGTCGAACTCACAAACAGCTCTAGCGAGATGATAAATTTCCTTTTTAATTAGCCAAAATTATTTTTAAACTTCATATTTTCTATTATTTGTCATTAGGCTACCATAAAATTTGCAGAAAAATATGGCGTTGTTTCACCTACCATAAAATAACAAAAATAATTTCATGCAAGCTGATCTACGAATAACCCTGTCGAACTCACAAACAGCTCTAGCGAGATGATATATTTCCTTTTTAATTAGCCAAAATTATTTTTAAACTTCATATTTTCTATTATTTGCCATTAGGCTACCACAAAATTTGCAGAAAAATATGGCGTTGTTTCACCTACCATAAAATAACAAAAATAATAAGTAGAAAGAGTAACTCACGGTAACACAAGTGGGGATTTGCCACTAGCGTAACCAAACCTTGACTTCGCGTAAGCTGCATCGTGGAAAATAGCTGATTTACGTAGTCTGTGCTCCAAGACATTTGGCTTCGGGACCAAAACTAGCACAATAAAGAAAAGCTTAAACAGGACCAAACTAGGGACCAACACTAGCGCAATAAAGAAAAACTTAAACAAATAATGTACACTAACCATATATTAGAATATAACAAAAATTGAGAGTTATTTTTTTAAAGCGTATTGTTACACTATGGTAATTAATATGATATTGAGCCATTTTTTTATTTCCTTTAGTCGGTGTTTCAATCGAGCTGGAAGGTATTCTTAACGAAAAAAACATATCTAATTAAAAGTCATGATCAAGTTTTTAAATCTATTTAATTTGGTACAAATTATAGTTTACAGATAATTCTTTCTAGCCTACATTCAGCGTTACCATCGAAATGAAAAAAAAAACTGAAAGCAGATTGTTTTTGACTATAAGCGATAAATTATGAGCTATTCAAATAATTAAAATATATTTATTTTATGTTTGCATTACTAGATGAGATTTATAAATTTGTTTTTTATATAATATATACTTGATAATTTAGAAAACGGATACTCATAAAAGTTCACGTCAAATTTATTGAATGTAATCGGGATTGTCCTTTAATAGAGAGATTTTGCACAACGTACGTGAACTACCTTATGGACGTAAACTACTATACAGGTATATTTTATTTAAATATTTAATATATACAGAGGGCCCCGCAAAAAAATCCAATCGGGCCCCGCACCTATTCAATCCAGTCCTGACTGGTTGGTCATACAGAGATAAATAAGAGCTCATTTGAAAGAGAACCTTTACATCTAGTGCCCCTATTTAGCAGGGAAAGAAATCACACCGCAACAGACTGGCATGTTTGGCCATCTAAAGCCACTAGAAAAGCAATTTTTACCCTTCAAGGTTTTGAAAATTCTGTAAAAATTAGCCGACAACCCTTAACGAGAAAAATAAAACCTATCACAATGTTCTTTTATGCTTTGAATTTACTCAATCTATAATGGATTCGGCAAATAGGACCAAACCAATAAAAGGCTCCTTCTCCTTTTTTGTTTTCAAGTAGATATTTTCATAATATAAATATGAAATATTATATATATATATATATATATATATATATATATATATATATATATATATTATATATATATATATATATATATATATATATATATATATATATATATATATATATATAATATATATATATATATATATATATTATAAAATATGATATTCGCAGACAAATATAAAATAAACCTTTCTTAGCAGCGTTAGAGCTATAGACTAACTTCAGAAAATTGCATCATCACTCGATATTCTCAAATCAGTACACACAAATAACTAGATTTCTGAGGTTTCTATTATGATTTAAAAGTGTTTGGTTACAGGCAATACTAAAGTGTATTTCTGGGTGTTTAAGCTTGATATTACTAGCTATTGATATCAACCACCGGTGAGACCATTGAATTACCATATTCATTGACCTGTTACTTTTTTGGGCGTTCGGATTTTCGGCTATTAAAATAGCATCCCATTTCTCTTTTTGGAATTCAAATTCAATTCTCGAGAATTTAAATTGTCACTTTTTTAAATAGTTTAAACTTGGGATCATGTAAATTTGGCGGATTGAGGTCAAAATACAAAGGCGCTAAATTTCAACTTCAATCATTTAGCTGATAAAGTCAAGCATAAAACTTAGAATGTTCAAACTTATATTATTCCTAAACAATTATTTTACGACAGTTTCAAATGATAACGGTCAATGAATGATTTTGTGTGGAAAATAAAACACTGAAAAAACAAAAATATTCGCGAGGAAGATAATAAAAACAATGAAATTTGAAAAATTCAACTGATTCTGTCATTCCCCAGTGAAAACAAGGTCATTTTCTAACTGCCAACTTTAGATCGATTTTGTCCAAGTTTCTAGATGTTATAATATCCCATTTTTAATGAGGAAAAAGCACTAAGATGATATTGAAGTAACTAAACTCCAATTTTTGAGCAATTAAAGTATTGAAAAATCAAGGTTTACAAGAAACCCTGCGCGGAGCTATTAAGCATCATTCCTGGATAATCTTTCCAGCGTTTAAGGCTCTTCTAAATACAGTATTAAACTGCATAATACACGTTATCAGGAATTTATTTCGGAAAGAGGCATCTATAACAACAACAACAAAAATACACCCAACGAGTCAAGGAGAAATTATGGAAAAATACTGGGAAAAATCATAAAATTACAATATTCCGAAGGGATGCTGCCTGTGTGCTGCCTGGGCTCAGGCAGCATATGCATACTTGCCAGACCCGATTCAAACAAACACAAGGATATCAATTTATCAAAATAGTATTCCTCTTTATTATCAAACAGTTCGTGGTAACGAACTGTAAGTAAGGAGCGACCCGGCTCAATGGTAACCGAAACTCTAAAAAACGGAATTTTGATACCAACAGATACATCAAAAGAATCAGATTTTAATTCTGATTTCAAATATGTAAGTTTCATCAAGTTTAATTTATACCTATCAAAGTTACGCGCCTGAGAAAATTTGGCTGATTTTCGAAAAAAGGGGGAAAGACCCCCTTCAAGTTATAGAACCTTAATGAAAATCACACCATCATATTCCGCGTATCAGAGAACCCTACTGTAGAGGTTTCAAGCTCCTATCTACAAAAATGTGGAATTTTCCATTTTTTGCCAGAAGAAAGATCACGGATGTGTGTTTATTTGTTTTTTTGTTGTTTTTTTTCCCCAGGGGTGACCGTATCGACCCAGTGGTCCTAGAATATCGTGGGAGGGCTCATTGGAACGGAAATTAAAAGTTCTAGTGCTCTTTTTAAGTGACCAAAAAATGGAGGGCAACTAGGCCCCCTCCCACGCTCATTTTTTCCCAAAGTCGTCTGATCGAAATTTTGAGATAGCCATTTTGTTCAGCATGGTCGAAAATATTATAACTATGTCTTTTAGGATGACTTAATCCCTCGAAGCCCCCAGGAGGAGGGCTGAAAGTTATGAACTTTACCCAATGTTAACATATAGTATTGGTTATTGGGACCCGGCTCAATGGTAACCGAAACTCTAGAAAACGGTATTTTGATACAAATAGATACATCAAAAGAATTGAATTTTAATGCTGATTTCAAATATATAAGTTTCATCAAGTTTAATCCTACCCATCAAAAGTTACGCGCCTGAGAAAATTTGGCTGAATTTCGAAAAAAGGAGGAAAGACCCCCTAAAAGTTATAGAACCTGAATGAAAATCACACCATCATATTCCGCGTATCAGAGAACCCTACTGTAGAGGTTTCAAGCTCCTATCTACAAAAATGTGGAATTTTGCATTTTTTGCCAGAAGAAAGATCACGGGTGCGTGTTTATTTTTTTTTCTTTTTCCCAGGGGTGATCGTATCGACCCAGTGGTCCTAGAATATCGTGGGAGGGCTCATTGGAATGGAAATTAAAAGTTCTAGTGCCCTTTTAAGGTGACCAAAAAAAATGGAGGGCAACTAGGCCCCCTCCCACGCTCATTGTTTTCGCAAAGTCACCTGATCAAAATTGTGAGATAGCCATTTTGTTCAGCATGTTCGAAAATATTATAAGTACGTCTTTTTAGATGACTTAATCCCCTGAAGTTCCCGGGAGGAGGGCTGAAAGTTATGAACTTTACCCAATGTTAACATATAGTATTGGTTATTGGGAAGTATACAGTACAGACGTTTTCAGGAGAGATTTTTTCTGGTAGTGGGGGGGGAGGGGGAGTCGGGCAGGACGTACGCAGGGGGGCCCCCGCCCCCCCCCCCCCGAAATTTCACGATTTTTTCATTTTCCCACAATTTTCTGATTTTTCTCACAGAATAATGGGTTTGAAGGATTTGCCCCCCCCCGAAACAAATTCACCCCCCCCGAAACAAATTCCTGCGTACGTGCCTGGGGTCGGGGGTTATGTAGGAGGATCTTTCCATGAAGGAAATTTTCATGGGGGAAGGGACATTGCTATGAAGGGGACGCCGGAATTCCCATCATTATCTAAAAAAAAGATCAGAAATTAAATATAAAAAAAACAAGTTTTTCAACTGCAACAGCAGCAACATCAAAACTTTAAACGAACAGAAAATATTACATATATGATTGGGTTCACCCCCTAGTCAACACCTCACTCTTTAAGCCAGAGATTTTTTAAGTACTTTCATAAGAGCTATTTATTCTAATTAACGGCCTTTGTGATTAAGCGGTCATTTTTAAAGAATTGGAACAAAATTTGAACTTTCGCTTAAAGAGCAAGGTATTGACTAGGGGGCGAACCCCCTAATATATGTATTAAAAATATATGAATATAGAAGTTCGTTACGTAAGTTAATTCACAAGTTACGTATATTTATTACTAATAAAAACGTTCGTAAATAAAATGAAACAAGTTTAGAGAAAGCCATTTAACCAAATAAAAGTAAATTAATATGAAAGTTTTGTTTTAATTATTCATGTACTGTGAGCCAAGATCAAAACCTGCATTTATTCAAAAACGTTCAAAAATTAAATTAAAAAAAACAAGTTTTTTTTAACTGAAAGTAAGGAGCGACATTAAAACTTAAAACGAACAGAAATTATTCCGTATATGAAAGGGGCTTTCCCCTCCTCAACGACTTGCTCTTTACGCTAAAGTTTGACTTTCTCACAACTCTATTTTTTTTTAAACAATAAAAAACTTTAGCGTAAAGAGCGAGGCGTTGAGAAGGGGAAAGCCCCTTTCATATACGGAATAATTTCTGTTCGTTTTAAGTTTTAATGTTTCAGTTAAAAAAAACTTGTTTTTTTTATTTAATCATAAGAAGACTTGTTTGGCTTTTCCATTGCTTTACGGAAAAGAGCAAATATGATGTTGAGGCTTTCCACAGGAACAATCTTTCTTTTGTGTTGGTAGGGGGACTTCTACATTGTATTAATTATATACTCCTGCAAATGGTCCCATATGATGCAGACTTACTAAAGAACTCTCTGGAGTGCGAAAAAGAAGTGCCGGATATGCCCTTTGGAATTTACCAGTACAATACAGTATTGTGTACAACAAGTATTTTAAGAGTTTCAAACCTCTTTGACGGAAGAAATCGTGTCCAAGCATATATGATCCATTAAAATGCAGACAAGACTTCTTTTTTTATTACAAGGCATAAATGCAGATAGCTACACTCCTAAATGAAGTTAGAAATATAAAAAAAACATTGTAGGTCAAAGCTTTTACATTTTTCGGAGCATACTTATTTCAGGAGAAGAAGAGAGGAGATTGATTACCCTCTACCTCCAGGGGCGCAATTTCGTCAAAATCCTGGGGGAGGCAAAGTTGGAGCCACTTCTCCTTAGTGAAGTGAAAATGACAGTGAAAAATGAAAAATGAGCAATATAATACCATAAAGGGAAAGATGCACTAAAGAAAACTGATCTGTTTCTGTGGATGCTTGAAAAATGCGGGCCTATCTTAGTTTTCACAAGATTTTTGAAGACATTGAATTTCAGCTGGGGTGGGGGGGGTAAACTGGAGTCTGGGGGCAGTTCCTCCCCTCCTTACAGCAAATTGCACCTCTACATAACTCCCTTGTGTACTTGCATAATCGGAGATATGAGTAGGCCTAGATGTTTATTGACTTATTTAAGTCTTCATAATAAAACTGACTAAACGGTACGGTAGAATTAATTGGACAAGATTAAACCTTTTTCCATAAACTAAACAATTTACCACCATTATCGTTTCGGACCATTCCAATTGTACCACCAGTATAGAGCACAAGAACTCTAGATTCAGTCTTTATGTCAGTCTGGCAACATTCCAAACTACAAGATCTTCTCAAGGCCTTTGGTACATGTGCAGGATCGATAGGGTTGTTTTTAGTTGGGCCATGAACAATTTCTGTGCACTCATCACTCTCTTCACTATTCAGTTCTTCCTCTTCTTCCTCGCTGCCAAGCTCAAACTTTATGTTTCTATCCTGAAAGTGATTTCAGTAAAATTGCAATTGTCTTCGACTACACTTATTACTGCCTCGCCAGAGTTACCTGTAAAAGCTTGCATCGATAGTTCTCCAACGGGGCAGCATTCTGTGATAAATTTATGAAATTTAGACGCAGTCTACGTTACAATTGTAGTGTTTTTTTTTTTAATATTCATGACATGGCTTCTTTTTTCCATGCATACATTGTAGTTTTCATCGCTTTTTTACCTTCACGTAAATACTTGGCAATAATATTCTGACAGACCTTTAAATATTATCGACAAGCCAAACAGAATAAAAAGTATTTGAGAAAAAAACATAGAACGAATAAAACGACCAGTTTATAAACATAACCTCCAGTGCTTATTGCAATGGTACTCGGCTCTTTTATGTGCTTTACCCTCTTTTGAGACAGTTTTCTTTAGCATGTCCCTTGACGCCATCCGCGCCAGAGTCGTTATTGGTGGTGTCCAGGGAAAAATCAATTACAGCCCCCCCCCCCTTCAACTCAAATAGAAGCAAAAAAAGCCGAATCAAAGTGAAAAATTTGATGAAAGTGGGCAATCCCCAAGCCATGGTGTCCCTCCCCCAGCTGCAGCGCCCGGGGGAAGCTCACTCGGTTGCCCCCCGCCCTAGAAACGGCTCTTTAATCCTAACCTTGAATCCATTGCTATCGGTAAAATCTACAATAAAAGTCATTAAGTGTAAAGTATTGAAAGTACCAAGGAGAGTAAAAATAAAACTTGATTCTTTAAATCGGTAAAGTAAAAATTTTCACAACCACATAGCCTACGTCTTGAAAATTAAGAAAACCTGGGAAGTCAATTTTAATGCACAAGATGTTCAATGTAGATATGAATTTTAGAACTTAGCAGCTGCCAAGTTTCAAAATAAAGAACGTGCGTGAAAAATCAGCGAAAAAATATATCATCAAGGAGCTCTAGAAAGTATAGCTTCCATTATGGTTGTAGCAACAAACACTCACATTAATTGGTGGTAAACTGGGTAGAAACCTTGTGATTGAATCAGTAAAATTATGTAGGAATATAATCATAACATCTTATTACCAAGTAGATATTGAAAAGAATTGTATATATCAATCGTTGAATAGCTAAAAGCTAGGTAATGCTTTAACATGGTTATTGTTAGAATTATTCAACTTTAAACGCTGCAAATTATTATTTAATTGACTTAACTACGAAAACATCCTAGAAGGACCAATTGAATTATTTTGTTAAATTCATCATCAGGGGCGAATCTCAAGCATTTTTATTGGGGGGGGGGAGGGGGGCAAGAGGGTCCATATCCAGATAGTCGAGGGGCATGGGATATATAATAAATTTTTTTCTCTATATTATAGGGGGGCAGCTGACCCCCCCCCCCAAACGACGCCCCTGATCATCATTTAGTATTTCAAACTTTATTCACGTATCACAGAAACTTTATTTTCTTCTGATTCTGGCGGTATCACTTTTGTTAATTAATTTTTATTATGTAAAGCATAAATATAACGTTAGATAAATAGCACAAATCTCAAGATGAAAATCTATATTTGACGCATATTCAGTAACATAAAACTCGTAAAAGCATTTATCGAAAGATAAGACCTTAACCTGAGGGTATTTACCCAGTTTACGCCAATTGCGGAAACAGGAAACAACGCATGATCAAACAGGTAGTAAGCAGCGACACGACTCAATAGTAACCGAAACTCTAAAAGAGGGAATTTTTATATCAATAGATACATCGAAAGAATTGGCTTATTATGCTGATGCCAAATATATAAGCTTCATCAAGTTTGTGTTACCCATCAAAAGATAGGAACCTGAGAAAATGTGTCTGATTTTCGTAAAAGAGGGGGGGGGAGTAAGATCCCCTAAAAACCAAGGAATCTTAATGAAAACCACACCATCAAATTTAGCGTATGACAACCCTATGGTAGAGGTTTCAAAATCCTATCTACAAAAATGTGGCCCTTTTAAGTGACTGAAAAGATTGGAGCATTTGGAGGGCAGCTAGCTCCCCGAGTCCCCTTCCCCAAAAGTCGTCCGATAAAATTTTTGAGATAACCATTTTGTTTAGCATAGTTGAAAGGTCCAATAAGTGCTTTTGGTGATGACATGACTCTCCATAATACCTGCGAAAGGGCTGTAAGTTACACAGCTATAGTGCTACGGGGGAATCGTATCGAACCAATCTAGTGCCCTTTTTAAGTGACTGAAAAGATTGGAGGGCAGCTAGCCAAGTGATTGTACCTAAAAATTTATCCTAGAAGATCGAAAGAGGGCTCAATTTCTTTCAATGAAAATGCCAAAAAAGGTATGTTTGAGAATGAAAATTTTTTCGGTACTTGTGTATTATCCCGAACAAACTCAAGAAGTGAAGTGACGTTAAACCTAATGAAATATACAAAATATGATGAAAATATAATACTTTGGTAACAAAATTATAGAAACTACAAAAAAGAATTATGGAAAGCAGGCCACCCAAAACGTATTATATTAAATACCTAACCTTACTACCTCTATATATTAGATATTTAATTAAAATATACCGGCATCGTAGTTTTTTCACTAAGACTAACCTAATTATAACCGATTGCAGACAGAAAAACCGGTTTTTCTCAGATCAAACAGAGCAAACTTCTTGAATGTGTTCGGGATAATAGACAAGTATATTTTTTTCAAAGTCTATGTATCGATTATTCCCCCCCCCCCTGTTCCCTTCAACATGGACGCTAATGAACCTTGGATTCCCCATTCAACACTTTTTCCAGATATAACTATGGCCTTCGTGGCACTAGCGTATTAACCTTTTGTTGGTATTGTAGCTAGTTTACAGGGATGAGGGTTAGGGCTGGCTACCACAGACTCAGACACATTGTTCTGTACTTATGTATTATAGGCTTATCGCCCAACACTAATTATAGCCACCCCACTCAAGAAGTGAATTTAGGTTAATCCTAATTAAGTGTACCAAAATATGATGAAAATATCATTTGCCTTTTTTATGCTCTTTCATAATCCAAGAATCGCTTCTGGGGCTAGTTGCATTTAAGGTTAGGTTATACATTCCAAAAATACTTATTTATAACAATTCAAACCTCATTTATTGGCAACTCAAATATAAACGTTTTCCTACCGTTTCAAGTTTTTCGAATGCCGTCGACAAACATAGCACTGAATTTTGCGATTCAAAACTTTGCCGTTGACAGTTCAGGGTGTATGTTTGCACATTAGAGGGGTGGGTAAATTTCAAGGTAAATTTGCAGTTGGCCATATAATTTAGCTAGGATGGAAGTGAAAACATCATTTGATGCTTTTCTTATGCTTTTTCATTATTCATATAAATACCTTCGGGGCCTCTTTAAGGGCACAAGATGCAATTAGCCCCAGAAGCGATTCTTGAATTATGAAAGAGCATAACTAAAGGCATCAAATGATGTTTTCACTTTCATCCTAGCTAAATTATAGGGCCACCTAGAAATTCACCCATTCCCCTCCATCAACTAATTGTCTAGACAGCTAAAAGCCCTGGGTCCTTAGAAAGCACTAAGATTTTAACGCCTTTTCGCAATATAAACCCAAAGAAGAACCACAAAAATGGCAATGAACAATATTATTTACCATACAAATGTTCTATCCGATATCGACGATTCAAAAAAATACACTATTCCTTCACAGCTGTTTCCAGTACGCTCAATACTTGAGAAGAGTTCTTTGATGCGAAAATGAGAATGACATGCCCAGTCTCTGGCCAATTAAAAATTTCATTTAAAATTCTACGCATCCTGTCACCCCGAAATGACGTGTCTTCATTAAGTCTAAATTTGCGTCACAAAATGTTTGACAAATTTGACCAAAAAGTTGATTATTGGTTTGAAGCCGGTAGCAAGACAAACCTTGGGGGAAAGGGTCAGTTTTAAGCATGCTAGAAAAAAAATGTTTTGAAGAGGGGTAGGGATAAGAAGAGGGCAACATTTTTGGAAGGGTGCAAAAATCAAGTGAGTAGCATAAACGATACTCAAAGTGAGGAAAATTCATAAAACCTTGAAATTTTGATAAGGAAAGGGGGCACTGGTTCATAAGTTTCTATTTGCATTTCGCTGATCGAGTAAATATTTTAAGTATAATTGAGTCTTGGCACCAATTAGGCGGATGAGAATTCACCCTCTTAAGATTTCTTTGCCCCCCCCCCCCCACCAATATTTCGGGAAGTGCCCTCTTTTTGGTATTTTCATCGGAAAATGTCCTTTATTTTGTATTTTCATCAGAAAACCAAAAGAAAATTGCCCCGTCACCTCAGTATTCTGAAAAAAAATATATATACATATATATATAGAATGCCCTTTCCTGTAACAGTTTCGTGAGTTGGCGCCACTGTAATTAAGCAAAGGGGTGACAGATGAATAAAGTTAACTCCTAAGGAGTAAAATGACATGAGAATGCATTCAATTCTGAAGGAAGTCTTGAATAATGTTGAGGAAGAGGGTTCAGGCTCGTAGGTGTACAAGACACTTTCCTGGTGGATCCATTAGCGTGATTATAACTTAGTAACATGTGGCCTGTAACGAGAAAATTAATTCCTAAAGAGGGAAATGACATTTTATTTATTGACGGGACTTAGATTTTGAAAATCCATTATATATATACATATATATATATATATATATATATATATATATATATATATATATATATATATATATATATATATATATATATATATATATATATATATATATATATATATATATATATATATATATATATTATATATATATATATATATATATATATATATATATATATATATATATATATCTATATATATATATATATATATATATATATATATATATATATATATATATATATATATATTACCGTGAATGTCCGAAATCTAGTTAATGTCAACATTCACCGGTGAATGTCTCAAATTTCTTTTTCTCTGCTTGGATTCAATTAGCTCTGCGAGTCAGTTTTTTCAGTTTTATGCAAGCTATGGTGTTAGTTTAGGTGAGATTAGGTTAAATTTGGTTCTAAATATCACAAATGGGTTAAAAACTCATCCTTATCAAACCTAACCAAACCTAATCTAACCTAACCTGTCATTATCAAACCTTGCATTAAATTGAAAAAGTTGACTAACAACGCTGACTAAATGCAAGGAGCAAAAAAAGGTATTTCGGAAATTCACTAGTGAATGTCGACATTCGCGGTAATTAATATATGTATGATCGAATGAATATCTGTCTTTGCGATTTTCCTACAGGCATTGCCATACCGTTCATCAGATCGCCAAGAAACTTTAAGAAGCTGTTGAGTAAACTCTTGTGAAAGTCCTGGGCATAAAATTTTTCACCTCCCATCAAAGCCCTCTTAATACTTTTCATGCTGGCTAAAATTTGAGACCCCTCAAGACAAAATCTTGAAAGTTGCTTCTGGTCACATTATTCAGATTTTCTGTATATTAAACTAATGGTCTAGTTAATTATGAATTCTGTCATCTAACACACTTCGGAAATTATAAAATTTCTTTTTCAATAAATCCTCTCAATTGGGTATTCAACAGTTTCGTCACTTTGGTATTCAACCTAATTTTTCAAGTACATTTCAAATTTTTAAATATCATCGTTATTTTATGTCAGGAAAATTTCTAAAGGGAATAATTGCCGGGTAATTTTCTGCAAGAGAGAAGTTGTCGGCGGGAGGGGGGGGATTCCGTTTGAGAAGGGTGAATTTTACATATTAAATTTGGTTTGTAAGTAGTGTGAGTGTAATAGATACTAATTGCACACTCAATTACACAATGAATGTACGTCATGAGTCCACGTGTACATTCTTAAAAAAAAAAAAAACTGGTATGATACAAAGAACCCACACTTTTTAATTGTTTGATTGACGTGTTTGGGGTGATAACGTTCCTTGGCACCTTTTCAGAGCCTGTACTTATGGATACCTTTCCAAGCAAGATGGTTAAACATGCTTTTACAATCGGAAATGTTTGATTAACATTTGCAAAAAAGGGGTAATGGGATTTGCGAATTGGAGGAGATGGGGTGATTGTGTACTGTATAATACACAAGTGATGTTTTGGAGAGTATTGTCAATTTAAAATAGTTTAGAAATAAAAAAATTTAACAAGAAATGGTTGAAAAGTGTTTTGAGGGAGATGGGTTGCATGGAGGGTTGAGTTGCACGAGGGTTCAGTTAAAGGGGGTACAGTTACACGGGGGTTAGTTAAATGGGGCCGAGTTGCACGAGGGTTCCGTAGCACGAGGGTTCAGTAGCACGGGGGTTCAGTTGTACGGGGTTTCGGTTATACAGGGGTTCAGTTACATGGGGATTAGTTAAATGCGGTTGAGTTGCATAGTCTCGTTGGAAAAAATTGGAGTTCATACTTAAACAGTTCTATTAAGAGCTATTGCTATGGAAATGGCTCATTTTTGAATCGAAACTATGCTTTTCTGACTGAACATACACATGTGAATCAGAAAATGTGAAAATGTACACAATTGAAACAGAGAAGTGTGTTTTGACGATATTTTCTATAATTTCGTCTGAAAAATAGGAGTTCACGCTTAAAAAGTTCTATTAAGAGCTATTTTTATGGAAATGCTTTTACAATCGGAAATGTTTGATTAACATTTGCAAAAAAAGGGGTAATGGGATTTGAGAATTGGAGGAGATGGGGTGATTGTGTACTGTATAATACACAAGTGATGTTTTGGAGAGTATTGTCAATTTAAAATAGTTTAGAAATAAAAAAAATTTAACAAGAAATGGCTGAAAAGTGTTTTGAGGGAGACGGGTTTCATGGAGGGTTGAGTTGCACGAGGGTTCAGTTAAGGGGGGTACAGTTACACGGGGGTTTAGTTAAATGGGGTCGAGTTGCACGAGGGTTCAGTAGCACGATGGTTCAGTAGCACAGGGGGGGGGTTCAGTTGTACGGGGTTTCGGTTATACAGGGGTTCAGTTACATGGGGGGTTCAGTTGCACGGGGGTTTAGTTAAATGGGGATTGAGTTGCACGGGAGTTGAGTTTCACGAGGGTTCAGTTGCACGGGGGGTTCAGTTACATACGGATTCAGTTACACGGGGATTAGTTAAATGCGGTTGAGTTGCATAGTCTCGTTGGAAAAAATTGGAGTTCATACTTAAACAGTTCTATTAAGAGCTATTGCTATGGAAATGGCTCATTTTCGAATCGAAACTATGCTTTTCTGACTGAAGATACACATTTGAATCAGAAAATGTGAAAATGTACACAATTGAAACAGAGAAGTGTGTTTTGACGATATTTTCTATAATTTCGTCTGAAAAATAGGAGTTCACGCTTAAAAAGTTCTATTAAGAGCTATTTTTATGGAAATGCTTTAACATTCGGAAATGTTTGATTAACATTTGCAAAAAAGGGGTATTGGGATTTGCGAATTGGAGGAGATGGGTTGATTGTGTACTGTATAATACACAAGTGATGTTTTGGAGAATATTGTCAATTTAAAATAGTTTAGAAATAAAAAAAAATTAACAAGAAATGGCTGAAGTGTTTTGAGGGAGATGGGTTGCAGGGAGGGTTGAGTTGCACGAGGGTTCAGTTAAAGGGGGTACAGTTAAATGGGGGTTTAGTTAAATTGAGATTTGTGGCTGGTGTGGAAAAATGGTACTTGTTAAATATTCGGGTAAACATACGACTAAGAAACGCTTCACTATAAATAAGGCTATCGTGTTTTTCCGAACTTTCTAGGGCAGGGGTAACTATTTAGTTTAAATAATTCTAGGAGGAATTGAGTTTTGTGCTGGTATGGAAAAATGGTACTTGTTAAATATTCGGGTAAACATACGACTAAGAAACGCTTCACTATAAATAAAGCTATCGTGTTTTTCCGAACTTTCTAGGGTGATGGTAACTATTTAGTTTAAATAATTCTAGGAGGAATTGAGTTTTATGGATGGTATGGAAAAATGGTACTTGTTAAATATTCGGGTAAACATACGACTAAGAAACGCTTCACTATAAATAAGGCTATCGTGTTTTTCCGAACTTTCTAGGGCAGGGGTAACTATTTAGTTTAAATAATTCTAGGAGGAATTGAGTTTTGTGCTGGTGTGGGAAAATGGTACTTGTTAAATATTCGGGTAAACATACGACTAAGAAACGCTTCACTATAAATAAGGCTATTGTGTTTTTCTGAACTTTCTAGGGCGGGGGTAAGTATTTAGTTTAAATAATTCTAGGAGGAATTGATGTTTGTGGGTGGTACGGAAAAATGGTACATGTTAAATATTCGGGTAAACATTCCACTATAAATAAGGCTATTGTGTCTTTCTGAACTTTCTGTTAGAGGCGGGGGTAAGTATTTAGTTTAAATAATTCTAGGAGGAATTTATTTTTGTGGCTGATGCGGAAAAAATGGTACGTGTGGGGTAAATTAAGTTTTGAGGGGGTAAAAATGGTAGTTATTTAGTACCCGGTAAACAGGTGACTTGAAATGCTTCATTAGAAATAGTTTATTGCTAATGATACCTCCTCGACAGATATTTTTTTATTGTATTTTATAGCTATTAGCCAAACGTTGCTCTGTGTTTGTCACACCAACTAGTAAATATTTATCGGGGTTTTATTTTTTCTGTTCAATTATTTTCAGTGTAAGCCAATATAATTACCTAATTCTTTTATTCTAACTTAACTTGTAGGAATAGGAATTCTAGAATAAGGATTCATTCCCTCGACTAAATCAGTTTATTCATGTAAAATGGTGAACAAAAGACTATTAATTCTCCGTATTCTTCTTCTTCTTCTTCTTCTTATCTAGCTAAACGTTGCGCTGTGTTTGTCACACCAACTAGTAAATATTTATCGGGGCTTTTATTTTTTCCGTTCAATTATTTTCAGTGTAAGCCAATATAATGCTAGGGGGAGTAAAAATGGTAGTTATTTAGTATCCGGTAAACAGGTGACTTGATATGCTTCATTAGAAGTAGGTTATTGCTAATGATACCTCCTCGACAGATATTTTTATGGCTCTAACAATTGTACTCTATGCTTGCCCAGAGACACGGTGTGGCTTTCCCACTATTGCTCTATGGCTGGTTATCGACACTACCTAGTTTATTGCATGTATTAAATCAGTATTTTTTACACAGTGGAACGATAAACACATAACTAATATCTCTAAAAAAGTGAAGATGAAGCATTTTAAGAAAGTGTGTTCACATGATAGTGTTATTGTAGCATTGAATGCTGACAAGGAGAAGTATTTAAACTATGAAATAAGTACAAGTGGTAGCACTATCGGAAACGTATGCGTGCATTGTCATGACAGTAAGGAATTGAATTTCTTTGGAGTGCCAAAAAATTCAACTCTTATGATGGTGGATATGCGAGATTGAGATCTCCGGAGATGATTGCACTCAAAGAGAATGCCAACATAAAAATAATAGTTGATTAAGAGGGACATCTTCTTACTAGTGCTTGTGGTAACATGTTACCCAGTGTTAAACCATATCGTCAGCTTTCGGGTATTAGCATTCAAATGAAAGCAAAGACGAAAAGAAAGGCCTGCTCTTCTACTAATATCATAAACCATATCCTGTCTACGTGCCGGAAATGTTACCTGTGTAAAAATAGTGTGATAATAGACAGTGAAATTGCTAGAAAAGTAAAAAGGGCATTGGCAGAAAATATCCCTAAGGAATATAAAGATGAATCAATGAAAAACAAAGTACCAGCAAAAGTTACTGCCATTGATCAAACAGTCAATGAATCAAATAATACCAAAGACGAAAAGCATATTGACCCTGTCGATGACACACCTATAAAAATTGTGTATGAGTCAAAATGGAATAATGATTATTCTACTGATTACGAACTAAGAGAAGACAATAGCTATAGTATGAAGAGAGAACATGGTGAACCATTTTATGGAACAGATTCAAAATGTCCAAAGTTGTTCATTGATATTAATAATGTATAATAATATATATTTTTTGTATTAATATTCTACATGACATTATTTCATTAAAAATATATTATGCATTACATTGTTATGTGTTCATTATTTTTAGAGTAAGCTAGCATATCGAACGTTTAGAATGTCTATTAAAACATAGGAGATGTAAGAAAAGGAATTTACATACATCATATATCGGATAGATAGGTTAACATAGAGAAAGTCTAAGTATAAGAATGAATAAATTCTCTATCAACATCCATTGACAGATACTTGGGATAGCATTGACAAAACCAAAGTATCAGAGTGAATAAGTTCTTTATCGATGTCTTTTGACAGACACGTTTGATAACACTGACATAATTTAAGTATCAAATTGAACAAATTCTTTATTAACATTCTTTATCGATATCATATGTCGGATACGTTGGATAACATTGACAAAATCAATTTATTAGAATGAATAAATTCTCTACCATCATCCATTATCGGATTTCTCATTATGAAAAAATTGTAAGTAAGTAAGTAAGTAGCAAACTCTTTCTTGAATTCAACTCATGGATACACAACACAGATATTATAAAAAAAAAATTGTAATTTCCAGACTTCATTTGCATGCAATAGATACCGAGAGTTCTATGACTCCTCCCCGCAGTGAATTCTAAGGGTTTTATGACTCCTCCCCACAATGAATTCAGATGGTTTTAGGACTCATCCCCCTAGCCATAACTCCATTCAACCTTGAGCGAAGGTATAAAAGTTTGATGAAGTATTTTTCTACTTAACAACTACATTAATACCTTCCAAGATGATAGGAATGTATGACACAGAATTTATCGGTTTGAAAAAATCATCTTGTGGTGTTATATTCGAATGTGCATTTTTATTATTGTCTATGGAACTCGAAGAAATTGACTGTTATCATTGGATAGTGAACTATAACATGTTTGAGTATGATAAAAGCTTGTGGAGTACTACATTACGTCATATAAACAGACTGGGATTCTACGATAGAGTGATTACACCACTTAATAATGCTGGTCAGGAACTGAGAAATGTTCAGGAGGAAGTCAGTGAAATTTGCAGCTTTTTCGGGGTTGAAGCACTCTACGTAAAGGGCAATGTACCTACAGATAAAGTTTTAATTCAAAAGTGTGACCCTAGGATTCCACTTTTCAATCTAGAAGAGTTTAAGTGTCCTAAATTTGAAGGGGGTTATCACCGTCCTGAAGACGAGGTTAGGTTCTTCGCGCAGTGGATACCTAAGGACATACCTGATCGTGATAAATCCATAAGACATGGTAAAAACTATTTTATATCATGGGACCATCGTTTCTGGATGTTTAAGAGTGAACTCTAAGTACTATTTTTATGTAAACATGTGTTGTTGTTTTTTTCTCAAAAAATCTGTTAATACGTTAAAGCAATAAATATCTTTAAGCTTAAACCGTCTTTATTCTTTAGAATAGTTGTATTCTTTTCATTAAATTTTGAAGAAATTTTAAGTTAGCAACAATCGCTTTCTTGAATTCGCTTCCTAAACACAATACAGATATTTAATTCAAGAAATCATGATAAAATCGCAAGTAAGTAATAAACTCTTTATTGTTTTCACCTATTGGATACACAATGCAGAAATTTCATTCAGGAAATTATGAAAAAATTGTAAGTAAGTAACAATGTGTGTGTGTGTGTCTGTGTGTGTGTGTGTGTGTGTTTGTGTGTGTGTGTGTGTGCGTGTGTGTGTGTGTGTGTGTTTGTGTGTGTGTGTCTGTGTGTGTGTGTGTGTGTGTGTGTGTGCGTCTGTGTGTGTGCAAGCTAGCACAATTAAACTAGCTAATGTCAATAACAGGACAATTCTTTTTTTTCTCTTTATCACAAACAATTTTCAATGTGTACAGATCAAATTGGTCTCTAAACGGTTCATGATAAAAAATAGTTTGGGACAAGAAAAAAAAACCTAAAATAATGTCATGAAATCATCATGCAAAGTCAACATAGCTTTATTTCATTTTTTAAGGTTCATTTAGACGAGGTTACGTGCGCGCACGTAACCTCGTCTAAATGAACCTTAAAAAATGAAATCATACCAGTTTTTTTTTAAGAATGTACAAGTAGACTCATGACGTACATTCATTGTGTAATTGAGTGTGCAATTAGTATCTATTACACTCACACTACTTTTGTATACCTTTTGTCCGATTCTTTCCATATGTACTCAATGTAATTTAATTAGGCAATTTATGTAAATTTAGGGTAAAGGATGGCTTTATTCAGTATGGAATCGAATCTATTGTGGATTAATTCTTCAAAACTTAATCCACAAAAGAAATTTTTTAAAGAACGGTAATGAGCTACACTAAACCAAAGATGAGCAGAAATAAAGTCAAATAATGTTCATTTAATAAATTCATGAAACACAAAACGAACAGGAATTGAAAAAATAACCGAGTCAAACTCAAAACGTAGAGAAACTATAAGGAAGTAGGGCTGACGCCCCCCCCCATGCCTTCTAAAGACCTTGACATAATTCGCACTTTACTGGAAACAGTCCTTATTTCGAGCTGTGTGTTTCTATTTCTCATAATATCGAACAATAAAGTAAAAAGAATCCCTGTTATAACCAAGACTACTTAAAAAAAACCTATGGATAATGGATTAAAAATTTAGTATACATATTTATATTCATTCCTGAAAGTCATAATAATATTAGGTTTCTTAAAGTTGAAAAAAGAAAACATTTTAAATGTATGTTATAATAATTTTGTCCATTAGCTTAGTAATAGTAAAACTAGCAGCAGTAGTAGTACCAAGGATGCCGATAGAAAATTTTTGATGGGGGTGAGACGCCAGACTAGCAATGGTGATTGCAATGTGATTGGATCTGCATTAAAATCAAACTCGGTAAGTTTTAAACGACGATGATTCTTGGTAAAGGGATCAAACCATTTAATCGATTATACATTTGATTATTAGGCATTATATCTTAAAAGAAATACAGACTCCAACCAAAATTTCACAAAGATTATTACTTCCGACGATTATGACAGATGTAGGGCTAGTCTTTATGCAATTTCCTAAGCCTTAAAATAGGCTACAGAAGGAGTAGAGATACTCAAAAATCATCCTGCCTGCATAAACACCACGTTTTGATTTTATAACGGCCATGTAAAATGTACCTCTTTCATAACAGGATAACTCCCCGCCCCTCGAACTGAAATCCCTTATATCTTCAGACACTTAAAACATTACAGAATAGCGATAAAAACTAGATTTGAACTTACAATGCAGCTGTCAAGATAACCCTCTTTCTTTTGATTGTCCAATTCAACTGAATAAAATGAACAGGTTCAAAAAAAAATATCACAAAAGAATCTTATCAAATAGTTTATGATAACAAACTTTAAGTAAAAAGTTAATTGGGCCAATATTCACCAAAACTAAAAACAGAACTTTAATGACAACTGGTACACCAACAGAATTGGCTTTTTATGCTGATCCTAAATATATAAAATTCGTTCAGTTTATTGGTACCCACCAAAACCCATGAATTTGAGAAAATTTGCCTGATTTTTGAAAAAAAGAATTGAAAGAACCAGAGAAAATTTGCCTATTTATTATAAGTTATATCCTAGGCTTCCCAGTTGCAGAAAAAGTAATGGCCTAGGGTGGCAGTAGTGGATTGAACCAATTTGATTCATTTTATTTTTAATGAAATTGCGTTTGGTGATGTGTAATTGCATATCAGCTACAATGAGATAACATAAGATGTTTATTTAAAAAAATGTCTATCACAAGACCCGAAGGGCCGAATTCGCATTTTGGAGTCATAAAACCAAAACAAAAACAAATTATAAATAAATCAAACAACTAAAAAACTGGCAAAACAATGACGAAAGCAACAATATCAGAATGGTAAGACCATTTATTAGTAAAAAAAATTGAGTGGCAAAAATATCAGAAAGCTAAAATGGTAAAAACTAAAAAAATAAAAAGGAGTAAAATAAGACATACGTTAAAAAGGTTTAAAAGAGAACATGTAAAAAAAAGGGGGGGGGGGAGAAAAAAATTAAACGAAAATAAAATTTGGGTATTACCAGTACCAAAAAAAGAGAGAGGAAAACTAGCGATTTATTTTATTAATAATGAAGGGAACAAAGGTTTTTTCATACCTGGAGGTAAAGCAATGGATGAGTGCAAAATAGGAACGGGCTCAGAAACAGTACGTTGCAGGCGATGTCTGAGTGGGGAGTGTCTTTTGGGGAAAATATTTTCCGTGCGAAGGTTTATTAGTGCATTTTTTGCAAAACGGAGGCACAACGTTCCCTGTGCTCGAGAATTTCAAGCTTGGCCTTATTTAGAAGGAGCGAGTATGGTACCTTAGCTTCTTTAAAAATTATTCTCAGGGCTCTTTTTAGAATGGATTCAATTTTATCTGATTCATCGCGGGATATGCCAGGATGTCAAACTGGACAGGCATATTCAAGATGTGGGTGGACAAAGGAAGTATAGATCCTTAAAGAATGGAATGGGGGACGTTAAATTTATTCAAGAGCTTAAGGAAGGACATAGACGCATTAGATGATAATTGTAATAAGCTTACCTAAGCTATGGATGTCAGGTATTATGTTATCTTGGAACGATAATTTCGACAGGACCTGTGCCTGTCATCATCAGGTTCAAATTCAAGACTCTTGCCAGAATATAAAATCACTAAATAAAATAAAACTAAAATCACTGAACAACACTAAAAATAAGTCGAACCTGGAATCATTGTTGTAATATGGCCCGAATTTTGGTAGAGGCATTGATGGCCGCTATCCTAGTAGATCTCAAAAAGGCTGGGTCTATAGAAGTAGGGTGGAGTTTTTTGCGAGTTCTTAGCCTATGGGTAATGGGTTCCCAAATTTCACTGATGCGGAACTCTCCATTTTCTTTATTAATGGCTGGTTTGTTTTTAGCAATTTCCAGAGCTTCTCTGATTTTCTGCTTTAAGAGATGTGGAACAATAGCAATAAGTTGAGCCTGGTCAAAATCAACGGAGTGAGAAGGGTTTTCAAAAATATGATGGGCCAGTGCAGAAAAAGTATCTTCCTCCTTAAGCTTTGTCTTTTTAAGGCAGGCATCAATGGAATCAGCATGTTCTTTTAATCGGTGATGTAGAGATCTCATGGTACGACCTATATAGGTATCACCACAACTGCAAGGAATCTCGGCGTTAGTGATTAAAATTTTGGAAATTTAAAGCGACTGGGGAAACGTGACTGTTGATGAGTTTCAGTAATACTTGTGGTGGGTTTTAATTTTGCGCTGTGAGATGGAGCGGATGATTTTAGGGGCGGACTATTTATTACAGGGTAATTTTCACATGTAAGAACTCTCAAACCAGAGCTACATTGGTAGGGTACCCATGGGAAATAAAGTGCAAGGATACCCACGGGAAATGAAGTGCAAGGGATGGGGGAAAGGTTGTCTGGTGATATGGGAAGAAGTCAAATTGGGAATGTTCTTTATAGGGGGGAAGAGCCTGGGACGGAGGAGACCTTCGAGGGATGGATTCCTGGGGTATGCTGCTAGTAGTGGTGGGTCAGTCTATTCAACGACAGAGATAAGGAAATTAACATAGGGAAAATAGCATTGGATTTCAACGGCACAGATAGGGAAAATATCATTGGATTTCAAACGCAGCCCTCTGACGTCATGCAGAACACCTGTTTCTAGGCAAGATTTCCTACCTTGGCAAGATTCCCACCCTGGCAAGATTCCCATTTTTGGCAAGAGTTCAATGTCCTTGGCAAGAGTTCAATGTCCTTTTCGGTTAGGTCAGGTGTTTTTCTATGACACAGCCCTTTGTTTTTCTACGGTAGCCCTCTGACGTCATGTGACACACTCTCGCACCGGTGAAACGAAGTCACCTGTTCTATTAAAGGGAACACACTTGGTAAGACTCCGTGACACACCCGTCTGGACTCTCCAATGAAGTCATACGACTTACCCCGTTTCAAACGGACAGATATGTACTCTGCGACAGGAACCCAAGAGGGGAATCCCCGCTTATAACGTAACGAGAGCACACACATTACGTAATTATTGTGCAACACCGTCATGTGGTACTTTTTTCGCCCAAAACCCCCAAAGCGTTTTTTTTCATTAACTTAATGGCGGTACAAACTTTATGTAAGGTCATTATGTATCGTTTCTTTACTTGGGTTATTAGATTTCACACTATCACGACAATACGCCTCTCCCCCTCTAGCATGATATACCGGGTAATAAGGTGGATATTAGATGCAAATTTAAGAAAAAATATGAGTTTTTAAGAAAAATATCCAGTTCTTTTAGTACCTGTTATATTTTCACCCCTTCCGTGGGAAAAATTCCTTTATGTCTCCACCCTAACTTTTAAGAGGTAGTTCACCCCACAATGACATTACCTGACTCCCCCCCCAACCCTGACAAGACATCATCTCCACCAAGACATTTTTTCAGGCATTTCGTATTAAAAATTATGTCTTTAAATCCCGTGATTTAAGTTTTTGTAACCCAAGCAAATCATAATGCCCCCACAAAATACTCCATACTGCCATGGCATTTTACCCATGCGACACCGCCCCCACCCCCTGGATGACCTGATATTAGTGGTATATTTAAACCATATTAAGAGGTATTACTGAAAGACTTTTAACGAAATGCACCGTTCCATTGAGCATTGTTAGATTTCACTCCCCCTCTAGTGAAAAATTCACTTAACACCTCCCACCTTATCTTTAAATTCTAGAGTATACTAGTCAATGACAATGCATACCACCTTGGTAAATTATGGATGATATTAAACACCCCCATGACATCGCTACATCTCCCATAAAACACTTTTCAGACATTTCTTAATAAAAAACTATGCAAATCCCATGATTCAAGTTTTCGCAACTCAAGCCTATCATGATACCCACACAAAACACTCCACACCGCCATGGTATCACTCCCATCCATCACCATATGGCACCAGAGCCCCCCCCCCCCGGGCGAGCTGATATTAGTGCTATATTTAAACCATATTAAGAGGTATTATTGAAAGACTTTAAAAAAATATTCATTTCTTTTTTTTTTCTTTTTTTAATACCTTTTAATGTAACTTGGGCACTGGACTAAGGGCGCATTTGCCAGTCGAGCGCAACGTTTTTTTTTTTTTTTTTTTTTTTTTTTTTTTTTTTTTTTTTTTTTTTTTTTTTTTTTTTTTTTTTTTTAAATCCCACCTGCTCTCCTCTCAGTGGTACTAACTTCTTTATTTCCGAAACTAATAACTACATTTATGTACCACCTACACTAAAAAAAAAAATAAAAAAAAACCTACAAAATTTTTTAACTTTACATTATCATAACAATCAAACTATAAATTTGAGCAGTTAATACTTTACAGATTTCATTTGGGGGCATTCTACAACCAATTAACCAACATTAATACAAACATCTGCCTAGCCGCTTTGCAGGGTGCCCTTCCGGTATAGGGAACCCCTTCCACGGTGGCACCAACTATCAAACACCAAAAACAAATACTTTATTTTGCCTCCAAAATCCCTCTGTTTACCTTATAATCCCATCCTCCCATATTAATCTCTCTCTTACCTCAAAAACGCCCAAATAAAAAGCTTTGTCTGAACATCATCTTACACAAACATACACTCAACACTTAGACAAAGTTTTTCATTTTAATTTTTTTATTTTAAATCATCTTTTTCTAAAAGCCCTTTTCAACTCCTCAAATTCCAAAAAAAAAATAATATATAAAACATATTTTAATAAATATTCATTTCAAAATATTTCTCAAATCTATTACTTATTCTCAAAAAATCTACTTCTTTATCCAAAAACTTTTTAAAAATATCGATATTTATTTTTTCCTTCCTTTTCTTCTACTCCATACATACCGGCATAAATTTCCTACTATAAAACACACCATATTTTTCTTTTTATCCTCCATTTTTTCCCTTATATCTAACTTTATAATCCTTTTTTTATCCTCCTCACTTCTATACTCACACCTAAATTTCTTACTATCTCAAAAACAAAATTAAAAATATTTTCATTTTTCTCACACTCCGAAAATTCATGAGATAGTCCATCTAGTACCACCTCTGAACAGAGGTGACACCTTGGGTTTTCACTTCTAATAAAACGCGCAATTCTATCTCTATATGGCATAATACTATGTATTATCATAAACATAACTTCTCTCACCATTTGTTTCCATGGGGAAGGCGTGGAGGTTACTAAATGCTGTTTCAAAATTTATAAAAGGTTCTTTTTCCTTTATATGATAAATTGGTTCATTTTCGGTCAATTTCAGCAAATTTCCAATTTCACGTTTTTTCATTTTTTCCTCTACTTCAAACAGGCCAGTTTCTTTTGCCTGTTGTATAACTTTAAAAATGTTTCGTGCATACAATGGGATCTTTGTTTCTGGAAAATCTTCTTCATTCAGTGCTTTTATTAGCCACTCTCTTGTTAAAATAGAATGATTTCCTCCATTTAGGGAGTCAATGGTATTTCTTATTAGGAGGTTCTTGCAGGCTGACCGAAAATCCAAAACTCCATTTCCACCTTTATCTTTAGGTTGATAGAGCATTCCCTTGTTTAGTTTTTCAACCTTACCAAGCCATACAAACCTCCAAATATGCTTCTCAATTTCTGTCGCCAGGGAATCTGGGAGGGGGGTTATGGGTGCAAGATAGAGGAGTCGGGGGATGCAATACATTATGATGTATGTTGCTCTTTGGAATACTGTCAAAGACCGATTTTTTTCATTGCCATTTAGCGTGTACTGAATTTCTGCTACTTTCTTAGACCATGCCTTCTGCCACATGTTTCCCTCTGTGCTAATATTAACTCCAAGTATTTTCGTTGACGTCACGACTGGTAACCAAGAAAAATTTTCCAAGCTCTTTTTCCATTTTTCATCATCACTTAGAGGTAGCATGTTGCTCTTTTTCTTGTGGATCTTTACCTTATAATGTTGTTCATACCATCTCAGGGCTCGAGTTACTTCCAGTACATCTTGAGATCCATTCGCTAAGAAAGTTGTGTCGTCTACATAAGCCGCTGACTTGAGTACCTTTGCCTCGCGAATGGGTATACCTGTAATACGTGCTTCAATATATTTTACTAAAGGATCAAGGTAAATCTCAAAAAGATACGACGAGCTCGGGTCTCCTTGTCTTAAACCAATTTCAAAGGGGAATGGTCTCGTCTTTTCTCCATTCAAAACAATCTGGCCTGTAGCATTTATATATAGGTTCTTAAAAAAATTTATAAACTCTTTACAAAAAGAAAATTTCTCTTTCATCAAAATCCATAATATTTCTCTCTCTACCGAGTCATATGCTTTAATTAAATCTATGCAGATTAATACCCACGAAAGCTCACGTTTTAAAAGCTCTTCTTCTTTTTCCAGGAATAGATCTCTCAGCATTCTAAGTATATGTTGTATTTTCCGGCCTTTTATCCCACCGTATTGAGTCTCTCCTAATATCTTCCCAATTATCTTCTTTAGACGATTAGTCAATATTTTTGAAACTAATCGAGTATCGCAGGGCAGTAGCGAAATCGGTCTCCAATTTTCCAGTTTCTCCGGGTCTCCTTTTTTTGGGACCAAAGTAATCACTGCTAGTGTTTGGGTTTTGTCTGCTCCTTTTTTTATCATTTCATTCATCGCCCCTAAAAGCGTTTCAGATATTTCCCTATAAAAGAGTTTGTAAAACTGATATCCGAGGCCATCCTTTCCTGGGGCTTTCCCGCTCTTTGTTTCTTTCAGAGCTTGTTTTAGTTCCTGTTCCGTGATATTCTCACATAGAAGTTCATTTTCATGGTCGGCTACTTCATTAGTGACGCAGAAACCTTGTAAAAAAAAACCTCCAATGTCCAGATTCTCTTTTCTCTTATATATCTTTCGATAGTAGTCCCGGACTTGCACACAAAAAAATATCCATTTCTTTGAGTTAAAATTATGGATATTTAAAAATATCCAAACAATAGATTCCACCCCCCACCTAGCATTCGTTTTCAGAGGGCGTCTTAATAATAGACATAATTTGAAGCATTATTGTATCTTATAAAAGGATAAAATATAAGCAATAACATGCGTAATTTAAGGGAAGATGAGGGGAGAGGACTCGAGGGTTGGGGGACCGTCTGTGGGGGAAGGGGTTTTTTTCCGTCGCCATTTTACCACTGTTAGATTTATAATTTTTTCGTTACAAAAAGCGGTACTTTTCATGTGTTTATATGTTATTAGCACGCCTCCATCCAGTAGGGTACCCGCCTGCTCGCTGCCCGCCTCCGAAGAAGTGTCCAGTCCCCCCGAGTAGTTTGTCTCACCCTGACGCACTTCCAGGACACATTTTTCAACAAAAATATCAAAACACACAAAGGAGGGAAATTATATTTCGAGAAATTCTTGTTCCCACCAATCCAGCGCACTACGGGGGAGTTTGATCAGTGTCTACTCATTTCGGGAATGGAATCCAGACTTCGGCTAGGCGATAAAGGAGGATAAAAAACGGTATTGCTCGAGATACCTTACAAAATAGTAATAATAGGGAAATTATCATAGAATTTCTACGGCAACCCTTTAACGTCACATCATCCATGTTTCTAGAGTTAAGCTAGCAAGATTCACATTCCTGGCAACCCACCCAAGATTCTGGGCGTTCTAATATTTCTTCCTTATTGACATGATTCCTAGCGATTTTGGTGCAATGTTTTTCTGGAAGATTCCCAGGATTTCCGAAACCAAGTCTAATATGAATGATGCCAGTGTATCTCACAAGCTAGACCAAATCGGACCCCATGGGGCTCCAGTACGGCACACACACACGCGTGCTGCGTATTAACGGCGATTTACATCTTAAGCAAAGGTATCTAATGGGAGAGCTTGGAAGATCATCTTGCGAGAAAAGTAGATACCAAAACTATTAAAAAGTATACTTATGGCCCAGAGTGGAATGGCGCTACGGCACTGTTTTCACACTAGCACCAGCCCTCAACCTGACACAACCATCAACCCCTAGGACATTGTCAACCTATTTCACCCCGACAATAAACTAAAATATCCCATTAAACACTATATTTTTGAAAACAAAGATGCCCCCCTTCTTTACTAGTGTCTGATACTCTAAGCATTTCCCCTCACAATGTTACACTATTGCTGCCCCTACCTCTGGTATTACTGCATATACCTCTGTTATTGTAGCCCATATCTCCCAAATCACTTTTCAGACATTTGTTGTTAAAAGTTTTACTTCAAGTCATTCATTTGGGTTTTGCAGGCAATTCACGCCACAGTACCACACTGTAACTACGTTCTAGCACCCCTATGTCATCGCCCCCATCCCCCAAAAACAATTCTCAGACATTTCTTGTTAAAAGTTTTACTTCAAGTCATTTATTTGGTTTTTCACAACTAATTCACGCCACAGAGTATTTAAAACAATTCTCGGGCTTTTCTTGTCTTGCTAATGATTTTACAGGGTTGACCTCGATTTATACACTTTGCCCTTGAATGCTACGATGGTATTGATTTCTAGGGTTACCCGTGATTTCTATAGTTTGTTGTTGTTTTTTATGAAATTGTCAGGGTTTCAATGTTTTGTTAATGTTTGCATATAAGTTGACCATGATTTCTACACCCTGATAAAATTTAGATCGTATGGTCTTGATTTCTATGACTTGGTCTGGAGTTC